>VYXC01005733.1:66463-177168 GCA_013397175.1 Platysteira castanea
CGCTGTTCAACGCCGTGATGAACCCCAAGGGCGCCAACGTGCCACACACGCTGCCCATGCGGCTGCGGAAACTGCCCGACTCCTTCTTCAAGCCGCCCGAGCCTAAGGCCCACTCCCGCCAGGTGAGGGGGAGGGAAGGAAGGGGCCCGCGCCGCGGGCGGGCGGGGGGCGGCCCGGCCGGGCCGTGCTCCCCCTCCTCGCAGCCGAGCTCCTCCCGGGGGAGGCGTGTGGGGGAGGGGGCCGGGGCGGGAATCCGCGGGGCCGAGCGGGGCGGGGGGCGCTCGGCCGGGGCTGTCGCGGTGCTCTCTGCCGCCCCCACACCCCTTTATTTGTTCTTCCCCGGGGGCAGGGCTGCCTCCCGCGCCCCGGGACGCCGACGGGGCCGGGGCCGCGGCGGGAGGGCGGGCGAGCGCTGGCCCCGTCCCGGTCCCCAGCGGGGCCTCGAACTCCACATCCGCTCCTTGGCTTTCTCGGCCTCACCGGGAGGGCAGCAGTGGGGGTGAGCCCCTAAAACTTAGGTGAAAAACGCTTTGCTTGGAATTTCGCTTTGCGGTCCAATTCCCTGCCCTCTGTGGAGGGGGGCGATGAGATGGTGCCAAACCTACACCCCGTCTCCTCGTCAGACAATAAATATGGATGTGACNTCGTTGCTCGGCCTCCGGGAGCGTTTGGTCTTTAAGCAGAGGGACTTTCGTACCAAGACCTGAGTGCTGGTGTCGAGGGAAAGCTAATACTGTTACCAACTTTTTGGAAGGAGGTTGTGCCTACCTAGTCGAGTGTTATTAAGTAATGAACTTCGTTGCTACGCTATTAAATAGGTTTTATTATTGGCTATTATCACTTTATCTGTGTAGCCAGTAAGAGTGAAACTCGCTGTGTACTGGTGCCTGGTACCCGTGTTGTTAAGGGTCTGTCAGTATTTCCATTATTAAACTTCTGTTTTGAACGATTTATAACTTGACTTCAGGAGCTCGTTCCAGGCTGAACCTTGGCACGTACTCTCCAAGCCTAGGAGTTAATTCATTTTCCAAATACTAAAAAAAGCAGTCTGGCCTTCATATAGGAAGACTGAAAAGAAAATTGAAAGGAGTGGAGCTGAACTGCTTCTATAGTTTTGCTAGCTTCTGAGTTGCAGACCTGTAATAATGTACTGAAATCCAGGAAGAAATAAGAGGTTTATGTATATTCTTCTCCCAATTTGTGCAAATCTCATCGTGGTTCCATTGTGTACAAATTTGAATGGGTAGACATTCATCTAACACTTGGTGCTGTGTCTTGTTAAATACAGTAACTGCAGTTAAATAGCTGTCGTGTTTAACGTGTGATGNTTTCAGCACGGCGCTGGGTTGAGTAGGATTAACCCCCCACATACACGCACACGAACGCACATCCAAAGTTAATTCCCGAGCCAGACGCCGGGTCTGACGACGTCCAGGGTCCGCCGGGCGCAGCGCCCGCATCCAGGGCAGCGGCGGCAGGCTGGGAGCGGGGCTCGGAGGCGCGGGGCCTCGGCCGTGCCGGCCCAGGGGAGGGAGGGATGCGGGGCAGGGCCGCGCAGGGAGCGGGGGAGGGATGCGNTTAAACTTCTGTTTTGAACGATTTATAACTTGACTTCAGGAGCTCGTTCCAGGCTGAACCTTGGCACGTACTCTCCAAGCCTAGGAGTTAATTCATTTTCCAAATACTAAAAAAAGCAGTCTGGCCTTCATATAGGAAGACTGAAAAGAAAATTGAAAGGAGTGGAGCTGAACTGCTTCTATAGTTTTGCTAGCTTCTGAGTTGCAGACCTGTAATAATGTACTGAAATCCAGGAAGGAATAAGAGGTTTATGTATATTCTTCTCCCAATTTGTGCAAATCTCATCGTGGTTCCATTGTGTACAAATTTGAATGGGTAGACATTCATCTAACACTTGGTGCTGTGTCTTGTTAAATACAGTAACTGCAGTTAAATAGCTGTCGTGTTTAACGTGTGATGGTCAGACAACTTTTGGTTGTACTTTTAAGCTTAGCCTTGTATTCCTTGCGTATGTTAGTCTTCGTCTGAAAAGCATATTTAGTTGGATCACTGTTCTTGTACCACTTGTTGGTTCCTAAAACATAAGCTGGAAATCCAGGTAAAGCAAGAGAGAATCATTTGCTTCATTGTGGACTGTCTTTTAAAATAAGACTGTTTTCATTTTTCCTTTTTGTTTAGTTGTGCCACATAAACATTCTGCTTAAAGAAAAGGTCTCTATTTTCTGTAATTCTCAGGAATTAAAGTATTGCAAATCCACTTGATTTACTACTTGCCTATTCTGTCTGACTGTAAATGCAAACTTGTTTCCAGTTGAACACATGAAACTTCACGTGTGCTTAAATACAGATGGAGTGAAGCAGAACTGTATGTAAGAGTGTGTAAGTGGGGCCTCATATGGTGCAATACCTTGTGTAGAGAGGTGTGACAGTGACTGATATATGCATCTCATTATAGGTGTCAGTGTTGTTCTGGTCTATCTGTAAAACCAGTTAATTGGTAAATACATTTTTAAAGCCATTTTTACTTTAATCAGGTTTTCAGATCTGTCTTTTCTGTTCCATGTTGGACATGAGTTTACTACTGGCAAGGACGTTCTGTGTACTTAAGACTGGTGACTCCGGTGAATGGGTTTGTGAGTCATTTCTGATTGACTGGTTCAACTGTTTGCTGAAGCTTTGCTTTGGATAAAGCATGGACAGACTCTTTATACCCTTAAAAGTTTGAGTTGTTAGGAAATGTTATGTTCAGTCTTCTTGTGTAGGTTTTTTTTATGGTTGAATTTGTGAGTCTTCCTCCGCTGGAACTCACTGCTGCCAGCTGGCATTTCACTATTGCTTTTCTCTTTGTGTGATCTTTTAAACCCCTACTGGGAGGGGTGGGGGGGTGGTGGTGGTGGTGTGTGCATGTACTTGAACCCCCACACCCCCACTTGAAAAGGAGAGCGGGAAATTAACTCCTCCAGCAGAAAGTGGGTGTGATGGTAGTGAGTGGGTGCAGTCCAGTAACAAACACACTCAATGCTCTGGATGAGGTCTGCTGACTGCAGGCAGGTTTGTTCTTAACCCTCACTGAGGGGTAAGAACTTTAGTTTTCAAAATAAGGCTAAGGGCTCCCAGCACATACAGTTAATATTTCTTGACTTGCACAAGGGCTTTTATGATGCTAATTAACCAAGCTACTTGGAGACTTGCTTGAACAGTAACTACTGGAAAATAAGCAGAACTTTAGAACAACTGAGCTATGAATTTCTCCTGAAACATTCATTTAAAGTGAAATGTCTTCTGACAGCTGCATTTCTGCTGAAATATAAGAATCTTAATGGAAATAATTTCACTCCTGTCAGGCCAGCACTGATGCCGGGACAGCAGGAGCCCTGACCCCACAGCATGTCCGAGCTCATTCCTCTCCAGCATCACTGCAGCTGGGAGCTGTTTCTCCAGGGACACTTACACCCTCTGGAGTAGTGACTGGACCTGGAGCTCCATCTTCTCAACACCTCCGCCAGTCCTCTTTTGAGATCCCTGATGATGTACCTTTGCCACCAGGCTGGGAGATGGCTAAGACACCATCTGGACAGAGATACTTTCTTAAGTAAGTAAAAGTTCTTTTCAATTAGCTGTATCTCTGGCATTTATTTTTTGTTGGGATATATATTTTGTTTTTACAATATTAGAATTCATGCTCCTGATTTTAGGGGACCCTACCACTTCAATATTTCTCCCATATTAACTCTGCTGTTTCTGAAAACTGTATGGTACTCTGTGAATATCTTTCCTATCTTAATCTTAGCTGAAGAATGTTATCCATTGTATTGTGTACTAAAAATCAGTGGAATGAGCATAGTGATTCTTAAACAATGGGACTTCTGGATTTGCTGAATATTGTCAGAGTTGTCATGCAGGTCAAGATACAGTTTACCTCATTTTAATAATACAGATATAAAAATACAGAGTTAGCTTTAGAGGCTATTGTAGTAACAGTATGTCACAACTTCTTCAGTTTTGATTAAAGACAACTGTTTAAATACACAACCAAAATGTTTTTTGCCTATTCTCTCTTCCTGAGGTAATTAACATATGTGTTTGATTGCAGTGTTTGTTTTTGTAACTTAACTCATCTACGTTCCTGGCAGTGAAAAGGAAGTTTCAGAATTTCTAATATTGTTTCTTGTTCCTAGAGCTGTAACTTTTGCACACAGTGAAATTAGAATCACCTTTTCTATAACTGAAGAAAAGTTATGCGTGCCATCCATCTGACACCCAGTTCATCAGGAAGCATTTTCTTTTATTCTGTGCAGTTTTCTAAAACAGCAGGAGCTTGTCCTTCTTTCTGAAAGTGGCCACCAAGACCATAAATTGCTCTCAAATATTTTGACTATAATTTGAACTTTGTCTTTAACAGCAAGTCTCTAAATAATCCATTATATGTCATTTGCGTGGTGGGAAGAGGTAACACTGTTACTTATGTTAAACTTGTTTCAGCCAAGAAAAACATCTTTATCCCTACCTTTCTCACTCAGACGTGATTAATATGTGCATCTGATTGAAGTAGTTAAGCTTGTAGCTTCAAAAACAAATTTACATTTTCTGCAATGAAAATTGAACTTGTAGAACTTCTTAAAATGTTTCTTGTTCCTGTAGCAGTGGTATTTCCATACGGAGAAATTAGCGCTTTTTTTTTCTTAACTGAAAAGAGGTTGCAGTAGTTGTCTGAAACTATTTGAGCCTGAAGGTTCCTTTTTGAGAACAATCATTCTCTATTAGAAATGTGAAAATAAGCATTAGCTATAGATCTTGAAGATGTGATATTTTCTTTGGTGAAGTGTAACAGATCAGTGTGTTCTAGAATATGAGCTCTTCAGCAGGCACAAGTAGGTTTTTTTGAACTGTGTAAGTTTATGCCATTTGAGAACTGTAGCTCATTGAACCTTGAGGAAGGAACAGAATGAGTTTTGAAATGAAAGGCAAACTTTTGTTTTGACTGTGTTAGTGAGAGCTCTTAAAGAGCAGCTTATGAAGCATGAAAAATAGATATTTGATTAAGTTTTACTGCCACAAGTGTTTGTTTTTGATAGCACTGTCAATTTTACAGAAAATGAAACCGTTTAAGACATTAAAAATGTCTTCCTGCTCTTCTAATGAAATTTTTAATTGTGCTCATTCAGGTGAAATCAGAGTTGAAAGATTTATTCTTGGAAAACTTTTTCTGCAGTTTGATTATTAGCACAAAAATCTTTCCTTTTTCTTCTGCAAGTTTTTTTGTCCTTTCTTGGTGTCCTGGTATCCATTTCAAAGGGTCAGGTTTCAGCAAGAACAATAAAGAGCCTGAGACTGGAAAGTACACACAAGTCTGGCAAACTCATCTGCATGAGCAAGATCGTTTGTTCTCAAGCAGACATCCAAAGTAAATGATTGAAAGAGCTGCTAGCTGTGAAGGATGTGTCTTGAAGGGGAAAGGAGTGGAAACAAACCAGGTTGTTAGGAAGAAAAATAAAGGCTGTACTTTCTGAACCTCTCCCTGCTGGGTCACATGCTGACCTTGGGAGATTTTAAACAGTGTAATGGGCTGTTTCCTTTTGGCTTTTCTTGGGTGATGCTGTGGTGTGGGAGAGTCTAATGAGAACAGCTCTGTTCACACTTGAAGAACATTTGTTCCTAAAAAGGTTGCTTAATGCTATCTACAGGTGAGATCCACCACCTTCATTGGAGTTCGTTAAGATTTGTAAAAGGTATTTAAAGTACTGGCAAAATGATTGCTCTGTGTGTGTAGGAAATCCAAAGAAACGTTAGACTAGTTTTGTGTAGCAAGTTTGTATACTAAAAGCTTTTTTCGGTAAGTTCTATCTCTCACCTACAAGCTCCCTAAAACTCACATCTTGCCTGGTTATACCTTAAACATTTGCTTGAAGTGTGAGTACTAAGATTTCTGATTCTAAATACATTTAATGTGATTCCTTCTACCATATGCAGATTTTTGGTATCTCTTCCAAGTACTCAGCTTTTTTTTTTTGATTGGCTGCTTCGCTCTTTGTTCCACTTGCTCTATTCTGTAGCCACTCCATGAACAGTTTGGTAATCAGGCTCCAGAAAGATCTTTGCAGAATAGGTAACAATATTAGATTTTTTCCAGATGTCAGTAAACCTTATGGTTATAGTTATCATAATATGCTACAGTGCAAAGAGAATAATATAAAATTGAGTACCGTACTTTATGCACTCTGGAGTTACAGTCACTTCCGCTAATTAGCGGGTCAAGCACTGCAAACATAGTCATTTGTGCAAAGACATTAAAATAGTGTATATGGGAGAGAAAATACTTCATCATCTGTGTATGTGTGTATATATAGATAGATGCACAGAGCTCTTTGGCCAGATATTTTATATACACACCCCATGTATCCATACATATTGAAAGAAGGTGAGAGTGGTGCTATAGGATTTGAACCAGAACTACTCTTTTAAATTAGTCTGTCATCTGGATAAATAGACCCCCTTGTGTATGAATGCCCAACATATGATTTGCCAGAATTCCACTCATTAGCATTCACCTCACTGTTATGAGTAGTACTGCTGAGTTTAATTTTCCATTAGCGATGATTTTGAGCAGTGGGTTAAGGCCTGCTTACTGTACAGCTGGTAAAACTATTTTGTATTGATACTGCTCCTTCAGTGGAGCTCCTAAGTTAGGACTTGCTGGGTTAGTAAGTGGTCACATCTGAGTCATCTCTCCCTGGTGTGCGGTAGCTTTAGCCCATTCTTAAACATACAGTAAAAAAGCCGAGCTTGGTTTGTGTGGTGATGTCAATTGCATTGCTTTTTAACCACTTCCTGTTAGCCAGCTGCTGCTTGACATTTTGGTGAACTGTGCAGAAAGATAGGGGATCGCTCTCGAGGCAGAAGAAAATGTGCCATGGGAGTAGCAGACAACAGCTTCCAGAAAGAAAAAGCTAATTTTGCTCAGTTTTAGACTCACTCTTGTATAATTTTAAATTAGAGTTATGCTTTTAATTCTTACAGAGTTTGTGTAATACCTCTTCTCATGTTGTAGTGTGAGGAAAAGTTAACTGATTGTCCAGCAAACAAGTCTTGTAATTATTTTTCCTACAGGAAGTAGTTCTTGCAAGCAGTTTATCAACAACTTCCTATTTTTTCAGTGAAGTGTTGAATGACTTCCTGAAGGAGGCCAAGGTGGTTTTCATTAGTATTTGTGGGTGTGTTTGAGGTGTTTATCCATCTGGCAGAAAAAAAGATTGCTGTTACACATTTCTCATGTGCGCCATACAGAGGTATGGCTTAGGATGTTATGAAACCAAATAGTTTTAAGACAACAGGGAAGTTTGTTGCTATGATTTTTGGCTTTTTTAAAATTTCCTCATGTCACACATGAAAAATATCCAGCAATGCTGTTAAATTTCTCTTGCATCCCATTTTTACCCCAGACTGGAGCTACCAATATCCTCCACTCCCCTCGGTCTCCCCACCCCACGAAAGTAATTTTAGTTTTCAAGGACAAAAGTTGTTAATTGGAAAAACTGCAGCCACAGCTGCATATTTTATTGAATACCTTAATTTACTGTGGAAGTATATATCCAGAGTCATCAATACGACTTCTTGTGTTTATAATTCTATAGTTCAGGCAAGCTGGTCAGTAAAATAGCAGTATTGTTGGAAGCCAAAACTGCAGCCACTGCTTTTGATGGGCTTCTCCACTTTTGAAAATCTTTGGTTGTTAAATATTATTTGTAATGTGTCAAGTTAGTTGCATTTTTATGTTGATGATTTGACTGTTCAAGAAAATACTCAAAAGATCAAAGATCTACCTAGAAAAAGCCATGAAAAAAAATGGCACTGTGGATGCTGTCAGTTAAAGAACATAGCTAAAGGGTAAACATCAGTTAAAACACTTTCAAAGGAAAGCTTGCTGTGGTATGTTTTTGACAATTTAAGGGAAGACAGTCACAGTACTACTAAGTGTATATTTTTCTTTCTGCCTCTTACTTTGAAGAGTCCTATGAAAGAACAATAACACAGTAAAAAATCTTCAGCAATTCTTCTGAAGATTTCAATATCTTTGAAAGGGCCAAGGAAGAATAAGGACAAACTTGCCTCATTTGTGTTAGCACTGAGACTGAGCATGAGTGAAATCAGTGGCACACTGCTTTTTTCTTGTGTTTGGTCAAACAACGATATCCATGCATTTAATACCCTGCTGTACAACGTGATTTTTATAAGACTATTCAAAAAAGCAGTTCAGAAGGTATGATTTCAGGTAAACAAAGAACATACCTTGTGGTTTTCACTAATGTATTTTCTTTTTGTTTATAAGCATATTGACATTTATTATCTTCATAAGAAAATGGAACTGGGGAAAATAATAGCTCCTGTGGCATCTAGTTGGAAGTTAATAATTATATTACCTCTGAGGATTTTTTTTGAAATTAGTTGTTGTTCTGTACCTTTCTTCTTTCCATGGGTTTTGTCTTTCACATATCTCTCATAAAAATAGTCTTCATGCTTTATAGTGTCTGATTTAGGGGTTATATGCTTTAGGTCTCTCATACTACTTTGTAGCACTGCTTTCCTATCTCCTGAATCAAATTTGAGATCAGTTTTATCTTATTGGTGATCTGAAAACTTTTTATTATGTTGAAAGCTGTAACTGTGACCAAGTCTTAACCAGTCTTTTATAATTAAAAATATTAAAGTATCTCTGATTAGTAATAAGAAAAGTCTTCTAATAAAGCTTTAATCAGAATTTCATGTTTAAAAAAAGATGCTTCTGCAATTCGGTTTAGTAAATATTATGTCCGTTTATATTTGATTCAGAGTGGTAGCCTTTAGCTCTGTGGGTGCAATTACACTGCTATGGAACTCCCTCTGTTTTCTGAGGTCTTGACTTCTAAAGACAAAAAAGAATTTGATATAAATCAAGATGAGTTGTGTTTGCGGGGACACAATAAGACGCTTTGACACTTGCCAGGTTCAGCAGAAAGAAGCAAAATGACGACGGTTTATTGACACTACATTATTTTTATACACATTTTAATACTTAAGTAAACATTGGCTTTATTTACATAACTGTGTGACAAAATTTTTGACTCTAAGGTTAAAAACAAAAGGCTTACAGAAAAACAAAGCTTTAGCAAAAACCAGGGCAACAATGAGTGTCTTCTGGATTTTTATCCTTTTGCCTTTTATTTTTCTGTATGTGGAAGATGGCAAAGACCTACAGTAGTGGGGTTTCTAGTAGTCATCTGGCTTGTAGCATAGGGTAGTTTGTAACCCATCAGTCACGTGATGGAAATACCTGCTTGATAGAAAGCAGTAAAATAATAAAAGAATGTTAGTTTGAAATTTCCCATGAATGTGAGACTGAGCACTACTACACCGTATTTTTGCAAAAAGCTTCTAATGGGTAAATGCTACTGAACTGATCAGTGGCATGTTCGGGTAAAGTCATACCAACTTTTACTGGATTCATCTGTTACTCTCTGATCTTTCTCCTTCTGGAAATGAAAAAACCCAGTAGCTTTAAAATTCTAAATGTAAAGCCGTCATTTATTCTCTGCTAAATTTCCCTCTGCAATTGTGGCACAACAGCTGCAAATTTTTAAAAGCTGACACAGTAAGCAAATTGGATATTTCACTCTGTCTGGTTTTAGACTAAACCCTCAGAGAAAGTAACTTACTAACACTGGGAGTGCTGAAATATTTAACGTCAGGATCTAAATTAAGTCACATGTAAAATTAAAGCAGAGTTCCTGTTGCTCTCAAAGAAACATGTTCACATATCGGATGTAAGCACTTAGGAGGTGATGCCCAGGAGAGTAAGAGGTGTTGCTCAGGGCTGAGGTATGAGATTAACTGTTAAAATTAATCTGAGTTACAAGGAATCTTGATTAAGACTAGACACCTCTGCAACAAACCAAAGAAAAAAAACACAAAAATGAGGTAAACAGCAACAGAGGCCTGTCAGCCAAAACTAGGGATGTTTGTCTTCTTTTTATATGTGGCCAGAGCATTGCATGTGTTTATCTTCATAGCTGGGAACAAATTCAGATGATGTAATTAGATTTAGTTTAACCTTTTCAGACTGATAGCTACTCAGTTCTCGTATTGTGTCCTTGTGTTTTTATACATTCCAACATACTTGCATTTATTGTTTGTACAGTTGTCATATACCTATGCAGTAAAACTCAATAATGGTGGAACTTACTGTCTTTTGCTGTTTGAGTAAATGTTGTTCCTTTTTTTAAGGTGTGGGTTTTTTTCTTTTCTGTTTTTTTTTTTTTCCTCTCCCCCACCTGGGCAACAAGCTGTGGATGCTTATATAAAGGCTGATATTTACCTGACTCAGTTTCTCATGTAAATTCTAACGAAAATTTCACTTGGTTTAATGCAGGAAATTTACAGGAGATTTCTGTGAGTAGCAGTCCTCTGGTAGGTGCCCCTAAGATACAGGCAGGGTACCACGTAGTTGGCCCAAGAGAATGTAGAATTGCGTCAAGGAGAATTTAACAGCATGGTTAGCATGATGGGAAACAAATTCTTGAGGGAATGTTATATTGGAATGTTAACAGAAAGACACCATATACTAGCTGGACACTGTCTCCCAGACAGTTTGATAAACCTAAATTTGATGTCAGGCTCTATTGGGAAATTTACCAGATGAACCATTAACTTTTTGTTAAGCATTTGAATAGGAATCTACAGTATGGGGGAAATTTGTTTTTAATACAAAAACGGTACCTCATAGCTGCTTTTTGCTAAATAAAACTTGGAGTTTTAGTTGAAGAACAAAAGTTTTTGTGAGGTGTGACTAAGCTTTGTCGCTGTTTCATGACCTCCTGAAGTGCTTCTTGGAGTCTGTTTTCTGGGATTCACTCTGCTGCTGTTTTATTTGGCTTTTAACTAAGTTACTTCAGGCTGTGTTTCAGGCAAGTATTCTAAATTGCTGGTTAAGTTAAGGTAATAATTTAAAGCTGCCTTGTAAAGTAAGACTTTTACCAGTATACTGCCTGTCAGTCATGTCAGTTGCTATGGAGACAAAGCTGTCTTGAAAACAGTCTTGGACTTTGCTTTAATTTTGCTAACGAGGCTTTGCTGCATCATAGTGAGAGATCAGATCCCTTGTGTTGAGTCTCTGACATGCTGTTTGGTAACTTAGATTGGTGTAAGGGGTTCAGTATAGTTACTGATTATTACACTGAGGTTGTGAAGCCAGTTTTTTTCTGCTGAATTGTTTTATAGGAAAGTCAAGTAAAGGTCATTTACTATTGCTAGTTTATCTCCAGTGAGCTCTGATTTATTGAGAACTTTGTTGGAAGTCTGTCTGCACTACACAGATTTGTTTAAACAGTGTTACAACTTCAAGGATGCCTTTCCCTTTCTCATTCCCTTGTTCCAAGTAAACTTTTTGCCTTTACTGAATATGTTACCAAGTTAGACATCTATGGCTGAATAAAGCATCTGACAGCAGGGAAGCATAGATTTATAGGCCAAATGGAATTCTTTGAGTAAAGGAAATAAATACAACTCACAGGTATATTTTCTTATTGGATCTCACTTCTCAGTTATTTTTTTCCAATTTGTTGTACTTATTTGAAAAGCTTGGTTGGGAAGTCCTCTGCAATTACTTTGATTGCAACATTTCGTGTAGTCTCTTTGGAATGGTGAAAAATAGAGTAAAAGAGAAATTTCTTCCTGTGTTTGCTAGCTATGCTGTTGGTATAGTTAATATGGTTAATAGACCTAAATGTCCAATGAACACATAATTCAGTAGTGATTTTTATTTACGAAACTTTTGTCACTCTCAGAACAGCCAGCTTTGCATGAGTTAAGGATATGAAACATATATATTTGAAAAGGTGTCATCTGATCTATAAAAGGCTGTGACAAAGTTGCTTTGAAATGTGTTCTATGCCATCTTTAGAGGCCATTTTTGTATATATAAGACAAACATGTTTGCAGAAGAAAGTAATACTGTGCTGTAACTGGAGTTTAGGTGTCTGTTGACTTCTGTGATGGTCGTCTGGTCATGATGAATTGTACTAATTTAACAGTGAAATGTTTTAAATACTTCCAGTTTTCAGTGAAAACAGTTAATAGCACATTATGTGGTTACAGAGTTTTGTACACAAGACCCTGACTAAGTTAAAACTGCCTGTGTTCTAGTTCATGTATGGATAGATTTTTGAGAGCTTTTTGTTATGCCGCTGTTGACAGAATTATGTTATCATCAGTGTGGACCTGTGTTTCATTTTTATACCTTTGGTCTTTAAACACATGCACGCTTAACTTCTGTCTGTGTATATCACTTACTTCTGGCCAGTGAGTATAACATTTGAACTGAAGTAAGCATTCTTTTTCATAACTGGTATTTCAAGTTTTCACTTTTTGTGAGATTTTAATTCTAAAACTAAGCAGACCTAAGATTTTGGAACCAAATAATTGGTAAATAACAGAGGGCAGAAACTTTTAGATTTGTAGTGTTAGAACTGTTAATCTTTATGATTGTGAGGGTTTGTCTTTGTCTTTTTTTTTTCCTGTAATGACTAATAACAGGAAAAAATCTATTGGATATTTAACAATATCCTGGTGATTTAGACATTGGTTAGGCATAAGGAAGAGAAAATGTGAAACAGACCTTAGCATAAACAGTTAGTTAAGAATTAACACTTTAACATCCATGTTAACAAGGTCAAAGGAAGTCTTAATTACATGCTTTCAAAAAATAGTTTGCAATTCAAAATTGTCCCCATTTTTTATTATGCTGTCAGACGGGTCCTGACATGATCAGCTCTGTGAAATGCAAATTTGTTGAGGAACTTGGACAGTTCATTGTTTTCTTAATGAATTAAATTTCAGCTGTATGTGGTAATGTATCCAGGAAAAACGAATCAGTCAATCAGCTTCATAATTGTGGTGCCCATTTTCCAACTTTTGGTTTTAGTGTTGCATTGGAGTAGGGAGCAGGGAAGCAGAAGGGGGATGCTTTTTTTTTTTGTTCTGGTGCAACTATTTGTGTAACTTTTGGTGACAGCTACAGTTTGAATCCTTTTTATGCTGTGATGCTGAGCAGCCCAGAGATTGTGTATGAACTTTAATTGATTCTTTTGCTCTACAATCTTGCTGGAATAGAAGTGTAGGCTCCTGTCTGTACCAAGCTCTACCTTTCTAAAATGGCCTCAAATGCTTGCTCTCTGAAATCTAAGGGGGAGGATTTCAAGTGGTTTCCAAGCCAAGGTAACAACTATCTTACCAAATAGTTGAAGGACTTGCAATAAAGTGAAAATTACTGGCTTTTGTCATGGATAAACTTTATGTAAATCAGTTTATGGGAAGAATTCTTTTATCCTCACAAGAAACTGCTCAGCTCTTGTTTTGTGCATGCTAACATGCATGCATGTTCGTATGGAATTTATTGAAATACAGGAGATTCTAGTGCTGATGCTTCTTACTTTGCCAGGATCTGTGCATAATTTGCCTATAACTTTGTAAAATTCTTTATGTGAAAGATACAAGCAAACCTACTATTTTGCTAATGTGTGGTGCTTTTACTTCTAAACTAGCTTATAAAACTAACTTCTCTCTGATTTCTCCTGATAAATATATTTGATTGTTATTGCTATTACCTGCAGCTGGGGCATGAACTTACCAGACCTTAGAATACTTTACTTGAAGTATATAGAAACTGAATGTAACCATTCAGTTACACACCCACCATCAATTAAAATTTTCAAGCCTCAACTATCATATGCAGGTATTTATGCATATACCATGTCTCTTCATCTAATCAAACTGCAAGATACACTTTAGATAGAAGTTGTTATTCTATTGTATAGGATGCAGTTCAGTTCTTGACTCCCAGCTAAAAATCTTGTCTGTTCTGCAAGTTGCAGAAGAATAAAGAAGATGCAAATTCTTGTAAGCAAACTCCAGAAAGTTTTATTAAATTAATATATCCAGACTGCAGTGCAGTAGCAACTGATGCTGTCACACTGTGTTTAATAACACAATCCTTTCATTTGCACTTCATTAGGACTAGTAGGTTTTCATTTAGGTTAGTATAAATCTTGCATACCATTTGAGGCAATATTTCTGCTAAAGAAAAAAACATTTATTTGTCAAAGCTATTAGGCTGTTGAGGTCATGTTCATGCCCAGCATTTTAGATTGGTGCTAGTGAATCCTACAGCAAGGCTGAACTGCAGAATCAGATTGTAGTGTTGTGTTGTTTATCACAGAGGTGTCTTTCTGAATGACACATGTAACATATACTTAAAATTATCAGGTGAAGGGAAAAAAATCAAAAGATAATATGTGATAGAAGTGAAGGTACAAACCAGCAATACTGGCGTTAGGGATGCAACAGAAGTAGCTATGCTGTTCTCCCTAAGTCTCCTCTTGCTGTTCTTGAGATGTCAGAGATGTTCAAGATTTTGAGTTTTAAAACCTAGCAACTGCTGCGCCCTGCCAGTGTTGCTTTTGTAAGAGAGCTTGTTAACAGCATCGTTTGAAATTGCCCCCATTTATACAAACTGAGTCCAGGTGCCTGTCCGGGTAACTGTGTTGTTGCTAGTCGTGGTCATGAGCAAATTTCTTGGGAAGACTAAGCAGGGCAAGCAGATACTCTTCTCTGAGAACTCTTCTGGCTTCCAACTGTCCTCCAAGACTTGCATTGTCTCCCGTTCAGGTCCCTTTTAGCATTGGCTGTGTGCTTTGGCAAGGAGTCTGTCTCACTGGTTGTCTGTCCACTGTATGAAGAAACGCCTTCCATCTCTTCTAAGCTTGGCTCCCATCAGCTGCATTCAGTGGTGCCCATCTCTTACTTTAAATGCGACAATGAACAGTTGGTACATATTTGTTCTGCTCAAGATTGCTGTATTTTCCTCTGGAAATTACTTCCTTTGAAATTTGAAGAGTCCTAACCTGCTGGATCTTCCTGGAATAGAATCTTTTTTCATTTATCTCTGCAACCTATCTTTTTCATATCCTTAACTCACGTGTTTTCCAATTTTTGTTATTTTTCAAATGAAAGCTTAGGAATGTTTTGCAGCATTCACCATTCTGAACCTTTCATCTAAAAAATACTCAATTTATTCTTACTACCGCTTGTCTTTTTGCAGTATATACTTTTTTTTCTCCCCAGTTCTTTGCAGTTAGCAGTTGACTAAAAGTACATTTGTACCACTGGGGAGCTGTGGTGGTGCTGCTGCTGCTTTCTCTTGGGTAGACTGTAGTGTATAGGTCCCTGTGGAACTTGACCTCTGGTGCAAGAGCTGCCGATTCCTCCTTCCTAGTGCTGTGTGTTTCCTTTATTGTTTCTTACTGGTAACTGTTTCTTTGTGTCATATCAGGACCTATACTCATTCTGTAGCTGCCTTTTGGTTTAGTAAAAACCAACAATACTTGCTGTTCCTAATCAGATCTTTTAGTATTTGGTTTCAGAAGCTTAATGCCGACTATGATTGCTGTGTCTCCAGAAGCTGAGCCTTCTGTATGAACGTTGGGATGCAAATACTTCTGTTGGTGCCTTCACCTTGAAAGAGAAAGGTCATCTGCACTTGTGTCTGGCTTATATTTGGGAGCTGCTCCAACCAAATGGAAGTATGTTGGTGTGATAAACTGATGTGTTATGTTCTTTAAAATACCCAAACACGATTCATTTCTAAAACAAAGTATTTTGTGGATGATAGTACACATGTATTTAATGACCTACTAGATGTACTGGACCTACTCACTGCATGTAGGTCTTGAACTGAATGAAAATGTGATTAAAAAAGTGAGCAGTGGCAGTGTATTTGGAAGACTGCTTCTGTTTCTTCATATACTCAGTTTCAGCAATGCTGAAACAATGTCAGTCTCAACCATGTTTTGAAACTGTCATTTGATATTCTGCTAAGTTTTGCTGCAAAACCACTCCTGCTTATACCATGATTTACTTCCTAGTAACTGAATACCAGATGCTTACACTGTATTTTTCTGTCGTGCAGTATGCCTACATAGCACAACAGTTCAGTAATCAAAAGAGAAGTATTTGGCTCTCCAGAGTTGTGATTTTTCTTAAAGATTGTCAACCATCTGTAACAGATTTTGTGATATTGAATATCTTGTTTCAAATGTGTCAATTGTAAATAGATAATAATGGACAGTTATCTGAGTCTGAAAAACACCTGAATAATTAGCTCAGCGGAAGCTTTCTTCTCACACCAGTAAAGGTTGATTAACTTTGCATAGACAGTTCAGCATTGTTAGGGTCTTAAGTTGACTGGAAGGTCAAAGAGCCATGAATCAGTCAAATGATCTAGATGTAGTTTGGTGGTTTTTTCTCTTTTTTTCCCCCGAAGTTCACAAACACAGCCGTTAGTGTCTTTGTTATTATCTGTCCAACTTAGTACTTAGTGAAGGTTGGTCATCCATCCAACCTTCTGCTTGAAAGCACACAGATGTTGCTAAAGCGTAGTCAGGTCAGAAGTGGCTGTTAAGCCAAATCTGGAAAACATCCAAGGTTGGAGATACCACGTCCTCCCTTCTTCCTACTAAAATGGTCCTTTATAAGGTTATTTCTCTGCAGCACAGCAAAATATCTAGTGTAGCTCGTGATGGACACCATGATTTTGTAAAGGGGCTGAAGTTTCCTTAGTAGCCGAAGAAATAAATGTCATTCTTTAGGTGGCATTTTCTTATGATTGAAAAAAGAAAGTGATTAAGGAAGTTGCTGTGTTGGTTTTGCATAGCAGGGGGGGCTACAGGGATGATTTCTCTGAGAAGTTTCTGAAAGCTTCCTCCATGTCTCACAAAGCCAATGCCATCTGGTTCTAAGAAGCTAGTGAAGACCAAGCCCATCAGTGACAGTGGAGTTCTTCTAGAATCATGTATTTAAGAAGTAGGGGAAAAAACTGCTGCAGAACAGCAATAGCTAAAGAGAGGAGTGAGAATATGTGAGAGGAGCAGCTCTGTAGACCCCAAGGTCAACGCAAGAAGGAGGGGCAGAAGGTGCTCCAGCCTCTGGAGCTGAGATTTCCCTGCAGCTCCTGCTGCAGCCCATGGTGAGGCAGCTGTTCCCCTGCAGCCCATGGAGGTCCACAGGGATGAAGAGATTCACCTGCAGCCCATGCAGGACCTCATGCCAGAGTAGGTGAATGCCTGAAGGAGACCCTGTGGGAAGCCCACACTGGACCAGGTTTCTGGCAGGACCTGTGGCTCCATGGAGAGAGAAGCCCACACTGGAGCAGGTTTGCTGGCAGGACTTGTGACCCCGTGGGGCAGACACACTGGAGCAGCCTGTTCCTGAAGGGAACCCCACAGACCCACACTGGAGCAGTTCATGAAGAACTGCAGCCTATGGGTAGATCTCATGTTGGAGCTGTTAGTGAAGGACTGCGTCCCATGGGAGAGACCCTACACTGGAGCAGGAGTCCTTCCCCTGAGGAGGCAGCATGTGATGAACTGATAGCAGGCCCCATTCCCTGTACCCCTGCACTGCTGTCAGGGAGAAAGTAGAGAAATCAGAAGTGAAGTTGAGCCCAGGGAGAAGGAAGGGCAGGGTAGAAGCATTTTTTAGATTTTGTTTTTATTTCTCATTATCCCACTCTGATTTGATTAGCAATAAATTGAACTTGTTTCCCTGCATCAAGTGTTTTGCCTGTGACGGTAACTGGTGAGTGATGTCTTCTCTGCCCTTATCTCAACCCACAAGCCTTTTGTTATATTTTCTCTCCAGCTCAGGAGAGGGGTGATATGAAGGGCTTTGGTAGGCACTTGGTGGCCAGCCAGGGTCAACCTACTACATTTTCTCAGTCTGTATCATATACTCAAGTTAGTGCTGTGTTGTGATATCCCATGACCATCTTACATTGAGTAAGTTCTCCAAATGACTATGCTGTACTCTACAGTATAGTATGTGTTCAGTAATTCATCCAGAGATCTGCCTTACTTGTCCTGGTTGACATATATCAGTTTTCTTGGTTGCTGATTACAGTTGTGATCATATTTATGCAATTTCTTTTAAATTTCATAAAGCTCTGACAGGTTACTGGATGTGTAATACAGTAATTGCATTTCAGCCAGCATATGACATGGTTTCTTAAATGTAGAGAGTGAGTATTAAGTCATAATAGCAGGGAATCCTATTCAAAATAGAAGAAATTACTCCTTGTCTATAAAATCATACTCTATATTTGTACTCTCAGTATACTGTAATTATGGGTTTCTGAACAAGCTAGAACTGAGAAGGGGAAACTAGATAGAACAGAGAGAAGCCTATTTCCATTGGGAGAGCGTGTCTTGTAGTTTGATTTTGGAAAGAAGTCTTATAGCACTAACTTCACATCTAATTTCTGGTAGTGTGCTTGTAATGTGAGCTCATTGCTTTGGTACATTGGGATGGTCTTTCGTCAGCAGTGGTACTCCCCAGTTCTTGGCACTACAGTCAGCCTTAATTTTTCCCTTTCAGTCGTTAAACTTGTCATGGCAGATGGGATGTGAATAAGTCAGGGGAAGACAGCAAAGCCTAATGAGGTTAAAGATGTTAGAATGAGTTGAGTTTGAAGAGAGAAAGCAATCCTTGTTTATAGTCTTTGTTTGTGGCAGCCTCTGAGTTTTGTAGCTGAAGCTGTGCGTAGTTCTTGTGTAGTTGTGTCATAAGCCACATATCAGGTTTTTCTGTGATTATATTTTTTCAACTGGACCCATTCTCTGATCCAGGTCATGGTGTGACTGCTCAGAGGAGGAAGTGAGGTAGACGCTTTCTGAGAGTTAATTAAGCNTAGTAGCCGAAGAAATAAATGTCATTCTTTAGGTGGCATTTTCTTATGATTGAAAAAAGAAAGTGATTAAGGAAGTTGCTGTGTTGGTTTTGCATAGCAGGGGGGGCTACAGGGATGATTTCTCTGAGAAGTTTCTGAAAGCTTCCTCCATGTCTCACAAAGCCAATGCCATCTGGTTCTAAGAAGCTAGTGAAGACCAAGCCCATCAGTGACAGTGGTAGTTCTTCTAGAATCATGTATTTAAGAAGTAGGGGAAAAAACTGCTGCAGAACAGCAATACCTAAAGAGAGGAGTGAGAATATGTGAGAGGAGCAGCTCTGTAGACCCCAAGGTCAACGCAAGAAGGAGGGGCAGAAGGTGCTCCAGCCTCTGGAGCTGAGATTTCCCTGCAGCTCCTGCTGCAGCCTGTGGTGAGGCAGCTGTTCCCCTGCAGCCCATGGAGGTCCACAGGGATGAAGAGATTCACCTGCAGCCCATGCAGGACCTCATGCCAGAGTAGGTGAATGCCTGAAGGAGACCCTGTGGGAAGCCCACACTGGACCAGGTTTCTGGCAGGACCTGTGGCTCCATGGAGAGAGAAGCCCACACTGGAGCAGGTTTGCTGGCAGGACTTGTGACCCCGTGGGGCAGACACACTGGAGCAGCCTGTTCCTGAAGGGAACCCCACAGACCCACACTGGAGCAGTTCATGAAGAACTGCAGCCTATGGGTAGATCTCATGTTGGAGCTGTTAGTGAAGGACTGTGTCCCATGGGAGAGACCCTACACTGGAGCAGGAGTCCTTCCCCTGAGGAGGCAGCATGTGATGAACTGATAGCAGGCCCCATTCCCTGTACCCCTGCACTGCTGTCAGGGAGAAAGTAGAGAAATCAGAAGTGAAGTTGAGCCCAGGGAGAAGGAAGGGCAGGGTAGAAGCATTTTTTAGATTTTGTTTTTATTTCTCATTATCCCACTCTGATTTGATTAGCAATAAATTTAACTTGTTTCCCTGCATCAAGTGTTTTGCCTGTGACGGTAACTGGTGAGTGATGTCTTCTCTGCCCTTATCTCAACCCACAAGCCTTTTGTTATATTTTCTCTCCAGCTCAGGAGAGGGGTGATATGAAGGGCTTTGGTAGGCACTTGGTGGCCAGCCAGGGTCAACCTACTACATTTTCTCAGTCTGTATCATATACTCAAGTTAGTGCTGTGTTGTGATATCCCATGACCATCTTACATGGAGTAAGTTCTCCAAATGACTATGCTGTACTCTACAGTATAGTATGTGTTCAGTAATTCATCCAGAGATCTGCCTTACTTGTCCTGGTTGACATATATCAGTTTTCTTGGTTGCTGATTACAGTTGTGATCATATTTATGCAATTTCTTTTAAATTTCATAAAGCTCTGACAGGTTACTGGATGTGTAATACAGTAATTGCATTTCAGCCAGCATATGACATGGTTTCTTAAATGTAGAGAGTGAGTATTAAGTCATAATAGCAGGGAATCCTATTCAAAATAGAAGAAATTGCTCCTTGTCTATAAAATCATACTCTATATTTGTACTCTCAGTATACTGTAATTATGGGTTTCTGAACAAGCTAGAACTGAGAAGGGGAAACTAGATAGAACAGAGAGAAGCCTATTTCCATTGGGAGAGCGTGTCTTGTAGTTTGATTTTGGAAAGAAGTCTTATAGCACTAACTTCACATCTGATTTCTGGTAGTGTGCTTGTAATGTGAGCTCATTGCTTTGGTACATTGGGATGGTCTTTCGTCAGCAGTGGTACTCCCCAGTTCTTGGTACTACAGTCAGCCTTAATTTTTCCCTTTCAGTCGTTAAACTTGTCATGGCAGATGGGATGTGAATAAGTCAGGGGAAGACAGCAAAGCCTAATGAGGTTAAAGATGTTAGAATGAGTTGAGTTTGAAGAGAGAAAGCAATCCTTGTTTATAGTCTTTGTTTGTGGCAGCCTCTGAGTTTTGTAGCTGAAGCTGTGCGTAGTTCTTGTGTAGTTGTGTCATAAGCCACATATCAGGTTTTTCTGTGATTATATTTTTTCAACTGGACCCATTCTCTGATCCAGGTCATGGTGTGACTGCTCAGAGGAGGAAGTGAGGTAGACGCTTTCTGAGAGTTAATTAAGCCTCAGATCAGTGATGGCACTAGAGAGAGATGCATATGGAATCATTCCATCTGACGTCAGAATCTAGTTGTACTTTTTTTGCCGAAACAAGCCTCTGTTCCATAAAGTACTTCTGAAGGAATTTAGTATTGTTCATCTTAAAGGCAATATAATCATGAAACAAATACTTTATGTTCTTAGAGCTTTTAAGTGATTTGCACAATGTTGGTGACTTAGTAGAACTAGTAAATTATGCAATTAATTAATACTTTTTATTCATCATCCCATGTTTTCAGTAATATTATCCTAGAAGACTAAATGCAATTTTGGAGCTATTTTTGTTTACACTTGGGATGTACTGAGTGGGATGGGGGTTTAGAGGAGGAGCTTGTTGGTTGTGTGGTGGGTTATGGATTTTGGTTTGGGGTTTTCTGGGGGAGTGTGTGTTGGGTTTTTGTTAGGAGGAGTGTGTGTTGGGTTTTTGTTGTATAATTTGCTTATTTTTACATTTACTGTCAATACATACTGTCAATTACTCTGCAATTCAGAACAGTCAGCTTACCATTTCCTGTGGACAAACAGGTGAATTCTATATTGCCCTGTTCTGGGCAGCTTGAGTGAGTATTTGATCAGTTTGTTTTGTCTGCAGTAAATATATTTTACATTTAACTGATGCTGTTTTTTCTCTCTTAACCTGTGATGCAATCAATATTTTAATGAATTTTATAGTAACTGAACATAAACCTACATGTACAGGAGAGACAACATAGACTTTTTTTTAAGGCTTTATTGGAATGTTACTTTTAAATTCTTGACTAAGGCTTCTAAGCAATGTTGTTCTGTTGTTATTCTTGCTAACAAGTTCACTGTGGATATTAAACACAGTCATTGCAAGAGTGAGTAATAAGGCATAATGTTTATTCTTGTCTGTCTTGAATCCAGATTTTATTATGAACCTCCAGAAAAGGGGTCCTTTAGGTTTTTCTGTTAGTCTTTATGCACATCATATCAGCTATGGTGATGCTCAACAAATGTAACAATCATTAATCTAAAATTCAGAGAGCTGATTGACTGCAGTCCTCAAGAAGTCAGTTTAAAAAGTGTACAGAATTTCACTCTTAAAATCATATTTTGAGGTATTTGGCTCAAAAAACACAAAAAAGCCCAAGATCCCCCTTGTTTTTAAGCTCCTGTAGGTGATCATAATCTTCTGTTACGTGATCGTTATCTTCTGTTTGTGGAGTTTGCATTCTTGTGCTGTGTATAAAAGCAGAGGTCTCCCTGAGTGGAGCAGCCTGAAAGATGGTGTAAGATGGTCTCCTTGTGTGTCTAACTGAAAATGTCAGTCTTGTGGTCTGAATATGTGGTATATCAGTGGGGGGGCAGAGGAAGTAGTATGGATAAATTTGTATAACAGATCTTTGGTTTAGATGGGGATCTTGAGGGGTCATCATTGGTGGTTTTGGTTTCTTCTTAGTAAATAAACCAATGCATGAATATGTAGCTTAATATGAACCTTTCAAGCAGCAGAAAAATAATGGGGAAAAGGAGTTTTTAGTGAGCCATATGGAGAAAAAAAATTAAAAAGCAGTCATGTTGGTCTGGCTTGTAAACTTCTCCAAGTTTTATTGCAGCCATCTGTGTAGAGTTACCACCTTCCTTTTTCATAGGAACTGGACTAGGGTGACACAATGGTTCTTCCAATCTCATCAATACACATCTTAGTTACTTAGGACTGGCAACAAAAAATAGAAGGACAATACAGAAAAAAGACATACTTTAATGCTTGGTAAGTATTATACTTGGCTGTGATCCAGTATGCATTCTGTAGCTAATTCATTGAAGTCTGAGCTTGGTTTTATTCTAACATAATGCATAAACTTGGCTTTGCTGCAAGTACAGATTTGATGTGTGAACTAAATTCAGCTGAAATCAGCAAGGGGGATGTGGGGGGATTTTGTGGTTAGGTTTTTTGGGATGGTTTTTTTGTGGTTTTGGGGTTTTTGGTTGGCTTTTTTTTTTTCTTAAGTTAAAAAGCTTGAACACTGAATTGAGCTGTTAGCTCATATGAAATGCACTATCGAAGATGATGTGCTAATAAAGCTTTTTTGAAATAAAATTGTGTTGTTGCCTTTGTATAGAGTCTTCCGTTTCCATGTAATTTATCAGAGTCAAAAACTTCTAGCTTAACTGGAAGATCTGAAATAGTGTGGGTTTTTGGAGGAGTGCTGGGAGGAAGACAACTTGGATTTTTGTCACTGCATATAAGTGTTGATTTTTGAGCCTCCAAGTGCTCAACTGACTTTCAGCCTTTTCAAGCCATTAACAGGATCTAAAATGTGCACAAAATGAATAATGTTACTGTAGTTAACTTACATTGAGGGAAGAGAATATTAATTTTAGTTTCTTAACAGTGTAAATTTTGTACACTTGGTATTAGGAAGTTACTGTAAAAAGAAACATACTGACCTGAACTAATGACTGATCTACAACTGACTTTTAATCATGGAATCATTTAAGTTGGAAAGTGCCTCTACAGTCATGGAGGCCAAATATCGTGTCCCTGATTCTTCCACGGACCAAAGCTGTTTTCAGAAGCTGCACCAGACTGCAACAGACACCACTGTGTTCACTATCCCAAAGTGCCATGTCTACATGTATTTTAAATAACTCCAGCGATGTGACTCCACCACTTCCCTGGATGGTCTGTCCCAATGCTTGACAACCTTTTCAGTGAATAAATTTTTCCTGATACCCAGCATAAACCTCCTCTGGCACAACTTGAGGCCATTTCCTCTTGTTGTGTCGCTTGTTACCTGGGAGAAGAGACAGATTCCCACCTGGCTATACCCTCCTTTCAGGCAGTTNGTGCCTCTGCAGTCATGGAGCCCAAATATTGTGTCCCTGATTCTTCCACAGACCAAAGCTGTTTTCAGAAGCTGCACCAGACTGCAACAGACACCACTGTGTTCACTATCCCAAAGTGCCATGTCTACATGTATTTTAAATAACTCCAGCGATGGTGACTCCACCACTTCCCTGCATGGTCTGTCCCAATGCTTGACAACCTTTTCAGTGAATAAATTTTTCCTGATACCCAGCATAAACCTCCTCTGGCACAACTTGAGGCCATTTCCTCTTGTTGTGTCGCTTGTTACCTGGGAGAAGAGACAGATTCCCACCTGGCTATACCCTCCTTTCAGGCAGTTGTAGTCAGTGGTAAGCTCCTCCCTGAGCCTCCTTTTCTCCAGGCTAAACACCCCCAGCTCTCTCAGCTGCTTCTCATAGGATTTCTGCTCCAGACCCTCCCCCAGTTCCGTTGCCCTTCTCTGGACACGCTCCAGCCCCTCAATGTCTTTCCTGCAGTGAGGGGCCCAGAACTGAACACAGGATTCGAGGTGTGGCCTCAGCAGTGCTGAGTACAGGGGGACGGTCACTGCCCTGGTCCTGCTGGCCACACCACTGCTGATCCAGGCCAGGATGCCATTGGCCTTCTTGGCCACCTGGGCACACGCTGGCTCATGTTCAGCCACTGTTGACCAGCACCCCCAGGTCCTTTTCCACCAGATAGTTTTCCATCCCCTGCTCCAGCCTGTAGCACTGCCTGGGGTTGTTGTGACCCTAAGGGCAGGACCTGACCTCAGCCTTGTTGAACCTTTTACAATTGACCTTGACCCATCGATCAAGCCTGTCCAGATTGCCCTGCAGAGCCACCAGCAGATCAGCACTCCCACCCAACTTGGTGTCATCTGTGAACTTGCTTAGTGGACACTTGATTTTCTAATCCACATCATCAGTAAAGACATTAAACAGGACTGGCCCCAATACTGAGCCCTTGGGAATCCCATTTGTGACTGGGTGCCAGCTGGATAAAACTCCGTTCACAGCTCCTCTCTGGACTCAGACATCCTGGCAGTTTTTATCCAGTGAACAGTGTACCCCTGCAAGCCATGAGCAGACAGTTTTTCCAGGAGAATGCTGTGGGAAATGGTGCCAAAGGCTTTACTGAAGTCCAGGTAGATGAAATCCAGAGCCTTTCTGTCATCCACTGAGAGGCTCACCTGGTCACATGAAGAGATCAGGTTGGTCAAGCAGGACCTGCCTTTCACAAACCTGTGCTTGCTGGGCCTGGTCCCCTGGTTGTCCTGCATGTGCTGAGTGTTGACAGTCAAGATGATCTGTTCCATGACCTTCCCAGCACTGAGGTTAGGCTGACAGGCCTGTAGTCCCACAGATCCTCTGTCCCTTCTTATATATGGGAATCACATTTGCTGACCTTTAGTCAACTAGGACCTCCCTGGTTAGCCAGAGCTGCTGGTAGATGAGAAGTGGCTTCTTGAGCACTTCCACCAGCTCCCTCAGGACCCTTGGTTGGATCCCATTTGGCTCCATGGACACGTGTGTCTGTGTGGTGTAGCAGCTCGCTGGCTATTTCTCCTTGGATTATGGGAGTTTCATTCTGCTCCCCATCCCAGTCTTCCATCTTAGGGGGCTGGGTATTCAGAGAACAACTGGTCTTACTATTAAGAGGAGCTGAGGCAACGAAGGCATTAAGTACCTTAGCCTTTTCATCATTCTTTGTCACTATGCTTCTCCCTGTTTCCAGTAAAGGATGGAGATCTCCTTAGCTCTCCTTTTGTTCTTAAAGCATTCGTAGAAACACCTTCTTATTGTCTTTAGCATCAGTAATCAATTTAAGTTCTAGTTGTGCTTTGGTCCTAGTTTTCTCCCTGCATAATCTATGACATTCTTGTAGACCTCATGAGTTGCCTGCCCCTTCTCCCAAAGGTCACAAATTCTTCTTTTTATCATTACTTCTGGCCAAATCGATCTGTTCAGCCAGGCTAGTCTTCCTCAACAGTCTTTTTTACCACATAGGGATGGCCTGTTCCCACACCTTTCATATTTCCTTCCTGAGGAATGTCCAGCCTTCCTGCATTCCTTTGCCCTTCAGTATGGCCTCCCAAGTGACTTTCTCAACTGGGCTCCTAAACAGGCCAAATTCTGCCTTCTGTAAGTCCATGATGGCAGTTCTGCTGATGCTTCTTGTTACTTTGAGAATTGAGAGCTGTCGTTTTGTGACTGCTGTGACCACAACAGCCTCTGACCATCCACCACTCCTTCTCTGCTCACAAACAGCAGGTCCAGGGGGGCACCTTCCCTAGTTGGCTCCTTCACCAGCTGTGACAGGGAAGTCGCTTCCACAGACTCCGGGAACATCCTGAACTGTTTCCTCTCTGCTGTGTTGTACTTCCAGCAGACATCTGCTAAGTTGAAGTCTCCCATGAGAAAAAGGGCCAGAGATGGTGAGACTTCTCCCAGCTGCTTATAGAATATTTCATTTGCCTCTTCATCCTGGTTGAGTGGTCTATAACAGAGTCCCACCGGAATATCTGCCTTGTTGGCACAAAACTGTACTCAGTAATAATTTAATCAAACCATGCTAAAAATAAAATGGAAGGAGAAAAAAAAAGCTTTTACAAAAGCTGAGTGGCTTAGATCTAACGTGAGGTGTTGACAAATACTCTTGAGTTGTACTAGATTTAAATGGGATATTTAACACTGTAACTATTGTACTTAGTACCACAACTCTTAAGTAGTAGGTCTGTTGCAACTCTTGATTGCTCCTGGTCCAGGTAAAGTCAGAACAAGTATTTTCTGTTCTCAAAAGCTTTTTGTTTTAAGTACACCTGTGCAAGCAAAAGTCTTGGATGTTCTGAAGGTCTGTGTCAGTAGAATAAATCACAGAAAATGCAAGCTTTATTAAGAAGATTAAATGCATAATTTTTTTTGTAAGTTTATCCTCACCACACTCTTGTTTCTTGGATTTTTTATTGCAGAACATGGGGGGTTTTTTGTTGCTGAACTTGTTGCAAGTTCTTGAAACACACTTACCAGCAAAATTTAAATGTAGGGCAAGATTCAAATTCATGCAGCAGGTAATGTGAGGGAGGGTTTAGAGGGAGACTGAAATAGAAAGGAACTGAAAAATAGCGCAGTATTGGAATTTCTTCATTTGTTTCTTGTGTTGAAGAAAAGTTGTTCAACAGGAGCAATAAAAGACATAATGATTTAGCTCACTTTTAAGTCGTAATGACAGTTTGAAATTACAATGGCATGCTTATACAGTACAATGTATTATGCTTTTTAGTGACTAAATTAGCATGCTACTGCTTTATGTCCTATAGTCAAGTTAGGCTTGATATGGAAGCTTAAGAGGAGGGATAGGCTTGGGTTTCTGCTGTGTTTTTTTTTCTCAAAAAATACATGTGGCTGTTTTGTTTGCCATAGGCTAAACAGGGCGATGAAGAATACTGAGTGTCAGACCAACAGGAATTGATGTAGGGAAACAAGAAAACAAGAAACGTGTAGGTACAAGTCTGCTACTAAAGGAATTTGTCATGGTTTATTCTTGGAGGAACTGATACTAACAAAGAATTCAAGCCCGTACCATTGTCTGTCTTCAGATATTCTACTAAACATTTAAAAGTGTAAGTAAATAGTAGTATTTAACAAATTTTCTAAAGTTCAATCCTTTTGTAAAATCTCTTGTTCCTTATGTAAATATTTACTGCAGTTGCAGTTCATCTGAAACATCAGAATAAAAAGTGACCTTGTTCCTTGCTACACATGGCTCCTTTTTTGATTTATGACTTGTTCTTCCGGTTGGCCAGCTTGGTTTAACTGCTGTGCTGTGTAAAAAGTAAAGTAAACTGTGAATGCTTTAATTAACTGTCGTACTATATGATGATAGAGCGAGTAGTTTCAGTGTATGTGGTCATTACAGAAAGATGTATTCAAGTCATCTGTGAACCTTTATTCTCCCATATGTATATAATCAGATACATAGATCAAAATACATACAATTTGATTTTAAGCAGAAGTCAGAATTGTAACACAAAAGCATGTTTTAAGAAATAAGTGTCATTAAAATTCTCAGTGTTCAGTACAGAATTTCAATGGCTGACACATCCTTGGAATGAAGAAGTACAGCACTCTTAAATATTTTGTGTAAATTCAGTCAAGGTCTTTGTATAGCATGAAATTTCTCTCAAAGTAGAAATTATCAGGTGTGCCTGAGATCTAAAGGTGGTAGTTCTGATTCTGGAAGTTTTTGTATTTGAAGTAATTTCATGTGGTTTTTAATAGTCTTTACGCAGTAACTGTACAGCTTAGCCAGTGTGACAGAATCAGAAAGAGAGAGATCTCATTTCTGAGTTACACACTTTTCAGTTCGATTGAGAACTATTTTTTGTTTCCAGTAGCACTAGATATGCCATTGATGGTAATGTCACCCAGTAACTACAGGAGAGAGACAGTAAAAATTAATTGCTTTGATTTTTTTTAAATACTTCTCTGTTTCAGAATACAAGCTTTTTGATTGTAGGGTTAATTGAAGTCAATCTACAGGTTTCTAGAGATTGAATACTGCCTTCTTTAGTGAATGATTTGGTATTAATAGTATTAAGATCGATTACCAGAAGTCTAATGTTTCAACTCTTTATTCAATCTGCTTCTGTTTGGTGAGTTCATTTTAATTCCAACATTATGTTTTACTTTATTGTGAGAAACATGTTGGGAATGGAGTCATGCAGTAAGGCTTCCTCTGAAAGAAAAGGGGAAGGGTCAAAAGGATAATTTCTTTAATCAATGCTTGGAGGCTGCTGTTCAGAGGCAATCAGTGGATCTCTATTGATTGTGGCAATTCAACCATTTATAAAGAAAGGCTATGTTTATTATTGGTTTGGATTTGACCTCTGATTAAGTCCATCAGTAGTTATTTTCTGGGCAAATAAGTCAGCAGTGTAAAAGAAATTGGGAGTTAAGATTGCAAAAGCTCAACGTTGTGGTTGGTTTGGGTCTAAAAATCATTACATAATCACAATTCCATTTTTTGTTTCAGTGTGTGAGTGGTTTTATGTCTGTTAAGCTGTTTAAATAGAGTTCATACTAAATAACTTCATTTTTTGTGACATTGAGAGCCTTGGAACTCTTTTACTGGTTGCTTTTGCAAATCACAATCACAAAACTTGTTGTCTTACTAATTCATCAGATTTTAGACTTAACACACAAATCCAACCTGGCTAAAAAATTCAAGTGATGCCCTTCTAGATATATGCACTATAAATAAAAAAGTAATGGAAAATAATTGGAAGTAACATCTGTAATTCTGTTTGTAATTGTAACATCAATTCTTCCCTCCGTTGAAGGTATCAACATACTATTGCTTTTAGTGGTCAGACTTTGGAGAACAGAATCTGCTGAAATTCAGAGACCACTTTAATTAAGGGGGAAAAAAAGGCATGAAGTTTGAGTATTTCAGTGGAAGTGAGATTTAATATTTTAATTTCTTTTCTTGAAAATGGTCAGAGAACATGTGACAGATAAAAATGAGTCCCTACAGTAATGTGTATCGACTTTACAAGTCAATGCAATCTTGTCAGTACACCTTGTAAAGCCGATTTTAATTGGCATAGGAATTAGTTTGAAAGTTTCCACCTTCTTGTGGAGTTAATTAGACAGTCATGTTTTATTAATTAGTAGCATTTAAATCAAAAACAAGTTAGTTACTTCACAGCTGTTTGTGGTAGAAAGAGGCAATGAGTGGATTAAATTTGAGGCCTAGTTTTCTTGACAGGGATTTCATAATATTTCCCACACATCACTGTACTTGTCTCAAGCTTCAGATAAATGTGTGTCTGTAATTCCACAGCTTCAGTCATGGCCTGTTTACTGAAACTCTGCTTTGGAACTTCCTTGAGCATCACTTTACAAGTTTGAGAGGTGGGTTATACAGTGGATTGTAGGAGGAAAAGCTGCACTTGTATTGTTTTACCCAGGCTTAGTGATCAGGAAATGTAGTTGAAGATCAGCACCATATGACACTTTGGCAATGGTTGCAACTCTTTTTAAAATGTACACTAAAGGCATGTATCAACTATTTGAAAAGAAGAAAGATGTGTGTGCTGCTTCCTGAAAGTGAAACTGGGGCTGATGTTTATAAGGAAATTTGGTTCTCTTGTGGTTGTGCCGGTCTGATAGGCATATAATGTTTCTTTCTTCCTGAGGAAAGCAGAGGAGAACAATCGTACAAAGACATGTTTTAACTGTCTTGCTCAGCATGGCAGTGGTTAGCCATGTTTTGAAGCCTTCTGGGAAGCAAGGGCCTGGGCATTATCCGTGAGGCCAAATGATGAGAAATTTTTGAATAGATGATGTGGGGAAATACATGCTACATACTGAAATTATTATAAAAGTTAATACTGCCTGAGGGAACACTTCACAACAAAAGCATTAATTAAAAGGAGTATTATCCTGGCAAGATGTGGAGAACAAGATCTGTTCTTATAACAGAAGCATAATTGCAGTCTTGTCAAAATATCATTAGACCCTGTGGCGATTGAAAGAGCGTCTTTCCAACATGGTTTGACTTTCTGGAGTCCATTTTTTATACTTTAAGTAATTTAGCAGTTTTCTATTTACATATTTTTCTTTTAATTTTTACAGTCAGGTTGAATAATGGTTTTGTGAAGATTACAAAAAAGTGAAACAAGTGGGACCAGATGCCTTTCAGCCTAAAGCCCTTTGAGATTAAAGGGAATCATACATTTTTTTGCAAAGATGTTTTATCCTGCTACAGTACAAACCTGATGGCTTCTTGGTATGGGAAAATTAGAAAGAGATGTATTATAGAGGAAAGTCATGATGGCTGTTACTTTAACTTTCCTGTGTTTTAGAAGGCTGTTTTCAGCTTGAGTCAGTGAAACATGAAATATGGGAGACTGTCTAAAACAGATTTTATCACCAGTGCTCAGCATGTCATTCCTACTGTCATGTTACTTGAGAAATGCTGCATGTATGTAAATATATCCTTTTGGAGGCTGTCTTTAGAGTGAAACATTGCTGTTTAAAGAGGATGATTGTTTTGGTTGTTGAGTGCTATCCTGTTGAGATACTAGCAACAAAATGAGGGAGTTCAAATACAAATCTTCATTATATTAACTATAAAAATTTCAAAGGTAAACTCATTAAACAGCAAGTCTGTACAGAGGAATATATGTACATCTGTACACCGATGCCTTTTAATGTTTATCTTGACTTTTAGTCTCTGTATTTTGGTAACTGTTAGGTGTGTGTAGTTGTGTGGTTCATAGGCATTTAAAGCAGCCGATCATGACTGACTTAAAGAACTCAAGTGCTCATCCGAGTTGCTTGGTGGTGTTATGAAGACTTCAGTTCTGCTAATCACTTACATCTGGCAGTAGTTTAAGAAGGCATAATTATTTTTCTTCTTGATTTGTTATTTTTTCCTGAAGCTACTCAAGAAATTTTGAGATTTAATAGTGTTGATCTCTTAAGTTGTTTCTTTTCATCAGTTTGGGGCTGGGGTGGAGTCAGAAGGAATATTAAAAAATAAAAATATCTTGATGGACCCTAAGATATCAAAATTCAGCTTTCTTAAGTGGTTATAAAGGAGATTGAACCAATTTGCTGGTTTCAAATAAATAGTAATTGAATCACTTCAATTCCTGAAATTCAGCAATTATTTTGATAGTTGGTATGCAGATGTTTAAAAACTTGAGTTCCTTTTCATGGTTGAATTACTTCATGAAACTTGTTTACTGTGCGAAACCAAGGTAGTCTGCAGTGGCTGGCAATCCAATCTGTCTGCAGCATTCAGGGTAATTTTTGTTTAAATTGGTTCTTAATTTTGAACTTGTCAGACTTTAAACTAATTAGAAGTTCCCAAAACCTTACTCTTGGGAAGTAACTTGAAACAAATACTTTATAAGGTGGCTTAGTCAAAATCTAGTGTGATGTGAGAGCTGCTGCTCCATGCTGACATGAACATAGTCCCAGGCTTTTTCTTCCTTAGTCCCTTCCATCTTGGATGTCTGAAATAGCAACTTTAAGATCCTATGTTCTTTAAAATACTTGGACTTTCTGATGGCTCAGTTTGCATATGGATGTGTTAACTTTAGTGGTAGTCAGTATCATACTATGTGTCTATATGTGCATGTGTATTTTGAAGTTGTCGTATTTCAGAACTGCTGAAAAAATTAAAATGTATAAAAGCTTTCATGGTTTAGAAACTGTAGCCTGTAGGAAGAGATTAGTCTTAACAACGCAGCATTGTCTATTGAATCAATTAAGCATGTAGGTTTAGCTAGCTTGGGAACAAGTTCCAGCATGTGACATTAAAAATAGCACTCTCTTATAACAAATGTAAGCTTAATAAGTGGGCCATAATTTCCCCTGCCACTTTACCAGGGTTTTTTAGGCAACTGTACTCACAAAGAATTTCAGTCTTTCTGATGACTGTCTTGGGGTGCTAATGCGATGTGCCTAGGGAGTGTTAGATCAACTTCAGGCTGATTTTCTCAAAGTGTTGTCTGTCTTCCTGGCTTTCCTGGGCACATGATTTTTTGTTTGTTTTTTTCCATTTATCCATTTGTAGAAATGGAACCTTGTGGCCCAATGGCTCAGAAATCATTAAGAGTGTTGCTGAACCTGTCCCTCTTCTCTGTAGCTTGAATACACCACCTAATTGTTTGATCTAGCAAAAAGTAATAGCATTTTAGAAGAAGTAAGTATCCCTACAAATTGTCATAGCTGTTTTCTTAATAGAGCGTCATCCTTTAAGCTAAAGTCAGCATCTTCTGAAGTAAGAGTTTTCAGGAAGTGATAGTCACTATCTGGTCACCTTTTAGATGTGAATCGGTGTTAAAATCATGGCAAACTAAAGGGTTTCTTGTCTGCAGCAAGCAGCAAACAGAAGAACCTTGTCTTTGTAGTAGATGGTGCCTTTTACATCAGGCCTGGTTTCATTGCTGCATATGATTCTGTTTTGTCTTCTGGATTTGGACTTGGCTTTGTACTAGAACAATCTTTTTTCCTTCTTTCACCCCCTCTCCCAATCCTGTTGTATTTGGTGGAGAATTAATTCAGACTGAATCTCCTTCAGCGTGAACCTCAGATCAGATTTCTCTTTGCATTTGTGAAAACAGACAACAGAAGTTCCAGTAGCTTTCAGTGTAGACTTCTAAGCTTTCAGTGTAGACTTCTAATTTCAGGTAGTATTTGAAATGTGCCTAAATGGATTCCCCAGTTGAAAAGGTGAAGCTATGTAATCTCTTATAAAATAGTATTTTGCACTGTTAAATGCTGCCAGCTTTGCCTTGTCTCCTCCCTACAATTCTAGAAGTCTCAAAAACTTACGGTGGAATGTAACAAACATGATTTCTGTTAAAAATAAAAGTCTGTTACAATCAAAACATGTATGATTTTAGCTTTGATATAAAGTATACCTCTCATCAGCCTTTCCAATAGGTGTTCAACTTAAATATAAAAGACCAAGTTCTGAAACTGAGTGCATTTCAGAAGGATGACATTCATCTTTCAGACAGTATAAGATGGTGGTCTCCAACATGGGATGTGTGTATCCCAAGTGGTATGGAAGTCCAGTGGAATGGCAAAAATGTATTTTGGACCATTAATAAATAAAAATTAAGAAGTAAAATAATGCTTAGTTCATTTTTAGCACATCCTTTTCTTCTTCCTCTTTTTGTATATGTTTTATAATGTACATGATGTACTACATGTATATTATTTATAAATGTACATATATTGTGGGTACATACTCAAAATTATTTTACTGATAAGGTTTGTGGTAAAAAAGTTTAGAAACCACTGGTCTAAGCTACCTTTTAACAAACATTTCAGCATGTGTATTTTTGTTGTGTTCTTTGTCCTGCTCCCCTTTCCTATTGGAAAACCTCTGCATTCTCTTATATCTTTGTATTTAAGATATCAGGAAGGAAGTGGGTTTCATTTTTGTTTTTAGTAGATCAGGTTTACCTCTGAGGGGATATATGAGGTTGTCTGTTGTGAACAATTAAATTGTAGTAAAGATTGCTTTAACAACATAGTGTTAGGTTTACTGGTGTGTTTATAGGCTAAATCAGAAAATAAAGCCTGTCACAGTTTAAGCTAAAAACCTAACTTTGGAGGTCATGTGTGAAATTGATGAGTTGACCCATCCGTATTATTCAAGTGGAAAACTTTAAACTGAATTATTTTGATCTTCATCCTCATTTTTGTCCATATTCTTTTCCTTTTAAGTTTTATGTCAATTTATGTAATTTATTTCTTAATTTAGAAATTATAAGCTTATTGACCTCTTGGTTACATCGTAAGTCATAGAATGAACGAAACTGAGGTGCAAATAAAATGTTTAAGCATTTTGCCATACATGAAACTCTTTTCAATTCAAATTTTAAGAGTGATAAGTGTTCAGGCTGGTTTTAGTAATTTTTCTGTAACTTGCTCAAAAAAAGGCAATAGCTCTGAACATATTTCTTCTGTACAGTTTCAGGATTGAGGCAGAGCACTTTGTCCTCCAGCCACACCAAAGGTTCTTAAATTGCTTGAGTCTTGTATCGCGGAATTGCTCAGCATTTTCATATAGTGTTTTTGAAGGGGATTGCTTTCCAAAGCAGTCTTGGATGTCATTCCTGCATTACATACAGCAGAAAGAAGAGGCTGGTTACAGTGCATCTATTCCGTGGCCCAGTAGTGTCATTACTAAAGTAATTACAGCAATCTGAACCTTTAACATAAAAACTTACAAAACCGTAGTCCTAAACTTTAGCCTTTTCCCATGTTACAGATTTGGGTGGTATCTTCGTCTTACTTCTGCTTACAGAGGGTTTTTTTTTGTTCATTTATTAGTGTCTACTGTTGGTTTTGATACTTCTGGATATTTTAGATATTTTGGACCAAGGTTTTTTCTTTCCTCTTAACTGTGGGGACTGTAAAAACACAGGAGCTTAGTAAATTGATGTTGCTCCACATTTTTCAGATAATAAATCCCTAGATAGGAATGGGTTAATGTAATCATGAAGTAAATACCTGTCAGAAAATGTGATGACATCAGCAGACCTCTCTAGTGTGGTTTGGGAAGGTTGTGGTATAAGGGAGGTTTTTTGCCTTATATCATCTTAGTAACAAAAGCAGGAGAAATGCCTTAATGTCATCACAACATATACCATGGGAGGCTTCTTGTCTGCATAGCAACATCAGCCAGAAGGATAAGAATTTCTGTTCTATACTGAGGGAGTCAAAGCTGTGCCTGGTAGCAAAATAGCATGTTACTGACTCTTGACTCAGTTCTTGCACCTCTGGGGTTTTATTGTCACGGCAATTTTGAAAGTTAAATGATGTGTTGGTGTTGCAAATGTGTCAGGTGATCTGATGTCTGTGCTTTCTGCTGGCCAGCACACTGTGTACCCAGCATTTGCATGAGAGTGGAGGAAGGCTTGGGTTTGGTAGGTGTTAGGTGTGCTGACCTTTGTGGCCCACCCCTAAAGAGGCTTGAAAAGTTTGATGAAGTTTTTAGTCAGAAGTGCTATGCCTTATTATACCAGCTAACAAAAAAATGGCAAGTGTTGGTGATAAAAGCTCTCCTGCAAAAGAGGAAAAGAGGAATTTGGTATTGTGTTTTTGTGCCTCTTTAGAAGTCTCTCCAGTAAATAGAATGATGATCAGATGCAGCTCTTTCCTACATACACTTTTTGCTTTTTGTTACAATATCACTATTGTATGGATTTCTCTTTGCATCTATATCTGGACTTGTTGAAGTCGTTCTGGAGACCCTATGAGGTGTCTCTACTTTCATTATATCTTTTTACAGGTGAACAAATCCAAGTAACTGGGTCAAAATCCCACTTACACTTCTCTGCTTTTATATAAACTATAATATTTCTTCTTTAATTATGTATTTTATTGTTTTCCGCTTAGGATTCTGGCATTCTCAGTATTTTATTGCTGTTTCCCAATAGAGAGGGTTTGTTTTCCTTAGTATTTTGTGAACAGAGTTGATAGGTTAGGAAGAAGAAGCCTGCTGATTCCACCTAGGAAGATAAAGCTGTAGTATGAGCCTCTCTGTTATTAGGTATTGTTAAATTTTTAGAGTACTTAAACAGATTGAAGTACCTAGTTATTGGGGCTGTACATCTTGACTGTTCTGGAAGTACTTTTGACTCCACATAACATAATGAACTCGGAACAGCTGCAGAGGTAGGTTCAGCATCAAACACACTGGCTGAATTTTAATTGGCTTCATCTGTCCAAACATATGGGTGATGGCACTGGAGACAGAACTTGACACCTACAGTTATATAGAGAGAAAAGAGCCTGGCTTGACTTTCAGGGTGGTAAGAAAGCTTTTTGAGCACTACTGAGAATCAGAGTTTATAAAGTGGTATGAAATTGTGTCCCCAAAATATGAAGCCTCAGAAAGTTCCTTCTTCAATGTATAAAATTTATACTACTTTCACCTACTTGGACCAATATTGAATCAGTTTCCTAGGAGTAGGTGCTTTGAAATGGCTTAGAGCTTTCAGTGTATGCACTATGGGTTAAGTTTTTTATGTATAAGAAAAAAATAGTTGTGGCTACCTATGGATTGGTAGGGTTGAATTTGTAGAAAATGGGGAGTGTATTTAATCAGCCATCTAAAATACTGTGATTGTTCTGCTGGATGTTTCAAGAGGTCTTCATTACTTAACTCTAGGACCTAAAAGTAATTGGAGTCTGATGCCTATAGGCTTTCATATATTCTGTAAGATTTTAGAAGTGTCTTTGGTGTGATACTGCTCTGGAGCTGGAAAGTGCTACAAATCTGAATCCTGATTAGTTGGCTTCATTTTAGTGTTCATTAAGATGACGTGACATGGGGGTTCCACTTGTTGAAGTCCAGAGATGGGACAAGTAAACGTCTTAAACTTTTTCCGGACCAAGGCAGACTGATATCTATGTATTTGTGTGCCAAAGAAAAGCAAACTATTTCGGTTTTCTGTTCAAAATAGAGAGGATTGCAGGCTGAAATTCTGGAGTTTTCCAGAAAGAAATCAAATGTTTTAGAATGCCAGGCTGCTCAAACAAGTAGAACTTGTGTTTTAGAATGTGTCTCCATAGAAATTCTTTCCTCCCCCACTACGTTCTTTCATATTTAGTTTCCATAACCAGTGCACTATTGTGAAGGAGGGGAAATGCAGGGTAACTGCAGGGAAGCCAGCCAATCACTCCAGCATCAGAGCAGACTCCAGGGCTTGTGGAGCTAACCTTTGTGACCTTCACAAGGGGCCTCTCCGAGGAGAGCCATTTTTCCTGCCTTGTAATGGTAAAGAAAAAACTTGGCAAGTCCTTTGATCACCAGAGCAAAAACAAGGAGAGCAAGGAGCAAATGTGCAGCTTTGTGCACAAAACTGCTAAGTCAGTACTGGCATTCTCTGTGCTGAGAACAGTGTTACCACCTTACATAGAGTATGTGCACATTCATATACAGTACTGGGATACTTGTTGCACATTTAGAAAACCCTCCAGTTCAAAACTAAGGGAAAATCTTGGTTGTTACCAGTTATGGTGAAGTAAAAGCATTTCATCTAATAATTTGCAATGTGAGAGTGAGGAAACTTTTCCTTCTTACTTCTTGGAAGGCAAGATTTTCAAAAGCGAAGGATTGCACAATGCTAAGAAAATAATTTTAGCATTGGCAAGCGATCATTTCTTGTATGCAGCTCTCATATACTTTTACTGTAGAACTTACTGCTTTGCAGCTTTTGATGATGTTTTTTTTTCCATTACAGTGCATTTCAGATGTGTGCCTAAAGAAAGAACAGTAGTTTTGCTTTGCAGGTGTGTAAAGTTTTGTTTTGGCTTGTACAGATTGAAAACCAAACCAAATCTGTGCTTAACATTGGGAAAATTTTATATCAGTTTTTAGCTTCTCTTCTCCATGATGTTCTTTCATCTTTGTGTAACAACAGCAGCATCTGTTCTGCTGCTGCTGTTACACAAATGCCTCTGTGTCCTTCTGTTACTGTTGCTAGTCTGCTAAGTTTTGTTGCTCATCTGTGGTAGTTTTCTGCTCGACAGATTGGGTTCGTTCTCCCACCTGAGCTGAAGTGCTCTGCGTTCTTTCTCTGCTTGAGAGTAGGAGAGGGTTTATAATGTTTTTATTCAGTACTTCCTTCCACTCTGGTGAGAGTCTGCCTCCCAGTTTAATCTCTCAGACCAATATATTTCTGTCCAGTGGATCCAACAGTTCATTTGTTCTCATCAAGAATTCTTCCTGTGGTTTGTAAATTTGTAGATTCTGACCTCCTTCCTTGGCTGCTTCATCTTCTCTTCATGCAGCTTGGCTCCTTGGGAGATGTTGGTATTACAAGATTGCTAGATCCCTCTGCAAGACATGTTTCTTCTCTCGCACTTAGAATATTCACTTTCTTCTGATGTTTCATCCTTTCCTCTACTGCTCCCTAATTAGTCACCCCTAGTACTGTGCTGAAGTGGCTCACAGTGATTTTCTTTTTTTACATGACTGTAAGTAAATAAATAAATAGCAATTGTGGAGTCAGGTAAACCATGTTTTCACATCTGCCGTTTTGAAATGTAGTGCCCTTCAATTTTATGAAGGTACAGAAGTTACATGAGTGTCATTATCTCACAAAATAGCTACAGGTGTTCAGTAATTAAACAGTTTATTAGTTCCTTGCACAGTTCTGGATAGGATGCAAATTAATTATTAATGGATGTGATTTATTTTAGTGCAAACTGTTTTTCAGCAGCTTTCACCTGCGGGACATTTTTACTCTTAACAAATACAGTGATTTTCAGATAAGGTGCTAGATAACTTAGCATCTGATGAAGATATTCAGGAAGTTGATTTGTTTGAAATCCCTCATCACCGATGATTTTCTAAGTATATTGTAGCAGAGTGAGTCCATCAGCAGATTAATTTGTCTTGTGTGTACTGACACTTTGATATGGCACTGCAGTTACTGTATTTAAGGGACAAATCCAACATCTGCCTACCACCTCCCCCACTGATTGCATCAACAGAATCAGCAAAGAGCAGTTTTGGCTTCTCTGTGAGCGGGAGGAGGGGTGCCCCAGGCCCTGCTCCTCCCTCATGTGGGAGCACTGTTGGCAGCAGCAGCTTCCAGCCAGTTCGATGCATGCTCTAGCACAGAAGGTGGTATTTGGCTGCTTAGGTGATGCTTGCTGTCCAAGCAGCTGTTCCCTGGAGTTGAGTAGAAGAGTTACCAGATAGACTGCAAGATTACAGGACTACTGCAAGTTATTTAAGTAAGATTGCAATCCTGACAAGCTCAGCATAAATAAGTAGTCAAGTCAGAGGTGAGGACAAATGTGACTCTGAAATAGAGCCACTCAGCTCCAGGGTCTCGTTGACTTTCTTCCGTATGTCTTCTGCAACATATTCTTTGCTCTTGGTATTCTCTTAAATTTTGTTGTTCTTGATATACATGAAAATGTAAGTAGATTTCTTGTAGAAAAGCATGTTACATTGTCAGATCTGTAACAGTCCTTTATTTGAAAATAAATATTTGTAACCATTTTCTGAAGGAAGACATTTCTGAAAATATGTTTAAAGGATAACAAGATATCAGAGAAGAGTGACCAGAATGCTTAGTGTCCCAATTTATACAACTAGAGTCACATTCCTAGTGTCTAGGAATAGATTTATTTCTTTTTAATGTACAATTTACTTTTAAAAGGTTTTGAGATAAAGTTTAAAATTATGACCTGTATAGTGATAATGAAGAGATTGCAAAATAAATTTTAAGATAACACTAAACAGTGAATGTTTGCTACTGAACTTTGAGTGATAAATTCTGGAAGGAAGTTGCTGTGTAAGTACCTGGAACTATAAAGTGTTAAACCACAGCTTAGAAAGCATTAGCCAAGTAAATGTTTACTTTTTTGGTTTATTCAAGCATCTTAGTTCAAAATTAAAACTCGGAGATGAAAAGCAGAGTGGTTTGTTTCCTTCTTCCATAATTCTGAATGTAAAAATGATGTGGGGAAGAAAAAAAGACATCTATTGTAAGAAGCTTTCTTTACATGGTGACTTGAAGCAATTGATTCACATGGATCAATGCAGTTCAGACATTTTATGGGAATATTAAAGATTACTGGAGCAGGGCAGACCAAAGTATTATATTAGTTTGGTGTTCAGTTTTAGCAAGCTATGTGTGGATGACTATGAAGTATTATAAATTAAAAAACATATTTCGGTCTCCTCTTGATACATCCTTCATCTTTTGCCTTCAGGTACTGGTTTACATCCTCTGATCTGAAGATTACAATCTAGAGTACAGAGTTTAAAGGGCAAGAGTGGATATATTCTGAAGTTTGCAGTGACAGTGAGTCACTGAGTGTTGTAACTGTTCATGTGCAGTTTAAGTGCCTTGCCCCAGCAGGTGTGTATCAGGTAACCTTTATACAGGCTTGCTTCCTGAGAACTTGGCATAGAAGTGGGATCAGTGTTGTTCCATTAACTGTGTTCTCTAATCTACTGCTTAAATTTCAGAAAAGCTGTGTCTTATTACTCAGCTATTGAAATTACTGATATGTGATAGTGCATATTGGTTCTTCTGACTTCAGGAGCATTATATTTTCCAAACATGGCTTATGAAGCAAATATGTTTTGTCTTTAGAATTTTATATGCTAGCTACTGAATGAGCTAAACCCAAGCAAAACCTAGGCAAGCTCCAGAGCTTGCACTTAGAATTTTATTTGAATTGAAGGTTTCAAAACAATTTTGACTGCCTAGTTGTTTGGCAAAAGTGGTCCTGTAGAATAGTGATACGACTTTTGGCTATAGGAAGTCTATTTTATAGAAGAGATTAAAGGAACTCAGTCTGTCCAAGAATTCAAAGTGACAACACTCATGGTAAAAACTCCATCATCCTCCAGGGGATTTCTAAAATAGTTTGTGACTTTGCAGGCAAAAAACCCGAAAAGCTGGAAGCTGCTAATGGCAGCTTTTGGAACTGAAAGGGAGTGGAGGAAAGGGATGGGTCAGAGGGAAGTGCTGACTAATGGTGAGCAAACACTGTAAGGGAGTTCTTGTATTAAGAACTGATCTCACTTCCTAAAGGAAAATAAACTCTATACTATTCAAGCATAAAGTTTGACTGGGGATGTCTCTAAACTGGACTATAAGAAAGTGGGAAGGGACGATGCTAGAAGGACAGCTTGATTATAATGATATTAGCCATTAAAAAACCCACACAATTGTCTTCTGAGACAGAAGTAAGTAGTAATCAGAAGTGTGTGACCTGTAGTCTGATCTCTTGTGTGGGTAAGATGTATTCATATCTTTAGAGAGGCCTGTTACTAGTAAGCATGATTTTAAATGGTAGACATATGGTTGATGAGTACATGTTTTTTAAAAATGTATGACAATAAGTAAATACAGTGTTTTTCCCCCTCTCTCATGGTAGCAGCGCAGTCCCTTCACCATCCCCATCCCCCAGTGAGGAGTGTTGATTTTCATAACTAGTAGATGAAGACTGCAGTGATTATAAATTTGGGATTAATTTATATTAAGGTGATAACTTTAAATTAGTTAGGATTTATTTGGAACTTTAATGCTTACAAGTCTGCTGAAATTTAGTGAAATTAGAAGATCTGTGATTTTTGCTTTGTGATCTGTTTTGTGTCTAAGGGTAGGATCAGTTTCTGAATAAGTACTTCACTATGTTTATTGATAAAACGTGGTAGTTGCTAATTTTGGCAAAGACTAAACTGTTAGTACTTTAAGAACTGTTAATAATTTAAGTTATATGCTTTTAAATAAAATCATATGCTTGGCATATTTTGTCATCTGGATTTGCAATTACCTCTGTACCAAAAGGTACTCAGAAAGCAAATAAATTCCTGCAAATCAATTATGTAAATGCTGAGGCATTGGTATTTATTATGATGATTTAATGAAATAAATGAAAACTTACATTGTCTCTAGAAAGCTAGAGTTTGTTTTGCTGATTATGATTTTACAGTCAAACATTTAGTTTCTGTTCAATCCTGTTTTTCCTTATTACTCTGTTACTTGCTTGAGCAGGGAGGTTGGGCTGGATGACCTCCAGTAATCCCTTCAACCTTTCAGTTTCTGTGAATACCCAAATTCTTAATAATAAACCAAAAATTAAATTAATATTTCCATTTGATAACTTCTGAAACATGCAGTGAAATTTGAGTTCAAAATTGATTTTAGTTTCCTTTTCTTATTTTACAATGGGCCTTTGAGTACTGTTTCAGCTGATGGTCCTTAAACTCTGTGAATGGTGAAGAGAAATGTAGAACCTGAAACTTTAAAATCCTCAGGTTGAAAACATTTTTAGGTCACTTTTAAAAATAACTATAATAGCTATTATATTTAAGTATACTGTACATTTAAATGATAGCTGTAATAATTAAAATTACACACTAAGTAGGTTAATTTCTTTTTGGGCGTTTGCTCTGTATTTTCTTTGCCACTCTATGTTAAATGGGTAAATAAAAACAACTTTTCAAAGCATAGCCTTCAGACAATATGATGTATCTGGGGTCAAGAAATCTGTTGCCTCTGGTGGATTGCAGCTTGGGAAATCTGTCTTCAGGGGGTTGAAGGGTGGGGGAGGAAAAAGAATAATCTGTTGGTGAAAAACAGAGTGTACAAGATTGCCTGGAGTTGACTGAGCAGGTATCTTACAAGTACTGACTCAGGCAGCAACTTGCTGCTTGGAAGATTCTCTCCTTTGTTTTACTTAGCAGCCTGCAGAGTCTTCAGGGATAGGAATAATTGCCTCCTACCTCAGCAGCACGTGGTGCTTGTCTGAATTGTAAAAATAAAAGGCTTTCCCTGAAACAGTCATAAGAAGGAAACAGATGAGTTGGGGTTTTTTTACTGAATAAAATGCAGCCCTCAAATGGGGGAAAAGATAGTCCATAAGACTATTTGTGTGACTAAACCCAAGAACATGTAAACAGTTGATCAACTTAAGGTATGAAATGTGAACTCTGAAGCATAAATTAAAAAGAGATGTCAATATTCATGATTTTAATGGCAAGAAAAACAGGTTCACTTATTCTTTGTAGCAGAAAGCTGTGCATTCATTTCCAGTAGGTCCTACCTAATGGTTTCTTAAGAGTCAGCTCATCCTGTCAAGGCCATCTGGGAGTGATCATTGTCTGAAGACCCAAGCAACCAGTTTGAACTGCCCTCTGAGACTTCCTACTTAGAGCAATAAGGAAACAACCTAAAGAATCTTTTTATCTTAGTATTTTGTTTTCCTTGGTGGTGGTTAGCCTCAGGGTTAATCGACGGGATTGCTAGGAACCCCCTTAAGATACTAAGACAGCTGGCTATAGCAGCTTTTATTGCAGCACGCTTAGGCAAGCCTCTCTGACTTGAAGACCTTCAGGCAACAAAAGTCGGGTGTTTCGAGAGGGGTGTAAAATTGCCTTGCTTCTCTTCATGCAAAGAGGCACTTGATTTCCCTCTTGCTTTCTTTGTCTCCTTTTAAGAGAGAGAAATGAGATAGAATCTCAAGAGATAAAAGGACACAATAGTGATAAAGTATTGCATGGCCCATGACTTCTGAAAATCATCTGCCTTCCCTTAATAAATGTGAAAGCTACTGTTTGTGTAATCTTGTCTCTAGTTGTTACAGAAGGCAAAATGGTTACATTTTGGGGAGGTCTTCTGCATTTGCTAAGCAGGAGTGTAGGAGGATATCTGTTAAGTTAAACAAATACAGTCATTTCACTTGAAATAGCTGCAGAGACAGTTCTTCCTTTAGGTTTGCCGACATTGGTGACATACCTTTATCTCTTCGATTGAAAATTTAAGGAGAGGAAAAAAGATGAATTCTGCATATGCTGAATGACTTAGCCATGGGAAGCAAACTTACTAACTTCGGGGGTAGGGTAGAAAGAAAGGGAGGTTTCCTTTAAAAATAGCCTCTTTTTCTGCTATGGAACTGAGAGGGGAAGTTTAAAATTAAATAAATCTGGTGACACAGAATGTTACCTCAGCATTTAGTCTTTCATAGACTTTGGAGAATAATTGAACTGGTACAAAGACTGTAAAACAAGGACTTTTTAGTGTCTATAATACTGCTATGTCTTATAGTTTTCAGTGTAATGGGAAAAGCTCTGGAAGTGAAAACATCCTTGTGCTCCATATTTGTTCCTGAAACTCAGAAAATTATTTTATTTGGGAAATCCACAGAGGAACCCAAGAATAATACTTCTGAGAGTCAATTTTAAAACCTGTAAGCATTGTGATACTAGTCCTGCTTTTCTGTATGAGGTCCTTGAGTGCAAGGTAGGAAGAGGGGAAGGGGGGAAAAGAATAAGAAATGCAAAAATAAGCATATTATTGCTTCCATTTTTTGCTTTGACAAAAGGTAGTTGTTTCAAGAGCACATTATATAAGAAAAGTGGTGCTATCTTGGCAAACCTTTGAACATCATACCATGCGTTCATCTCTTTCTGTTAATCATGCATGTGTGGTCAGACTGCCTACTGCCCGCACATCCATTTTAGCATTACCCACTCTGAAGTGAGGACCTTTCTGAGTGCTTTCCTGAGAAGTGCAGTGCTGTTCTACAGCTTCAAAACAGCGAGGTGTTTATACTCAGAACAGGAAACTTTGTTTTTAAGTCCTCGTTATATGTATGGTGCACTGTCTGCAGGCAGGCCAGTGCTAATGGAGGCTGCCTTTGAATACATTTATACTAAATACTGTGTTTTATCTGTAAAAGCTCTTTATTCTGTGTATCAGTGTCCACAGCTTTATGGGCCATGCTTTCTGGAATTTCTGGTAGCATCTTGCAATATTCAACCACCCTAGGAATTAATTCCAAAGGGATTTGTAGAAGAACTTGTCAGACTAGTAATGACTGTGTGCAAAATCTGTTTCTTGATGAATTAAGAAACATTCTTACTAAGAAACATTCAAGAATTAATTCTTGATGAATTAAGAAACTTTTGTCCGATGCATTTAAGTTTCCCTTACTGCATTGTTCTAGTTCATATTCAAACCATTAATTTGCTGGAAGAATTTCTGCTGCCTAAGACTGTAATTTCGTAGGAGAGCATATGTGGTTTTATTTCATACTTAGCCTGTCAGAGGTCAAGTCCCTTAACCTGTCTTCCCACCTGCTCAACAGGATGTGTGTGCCCACCATTCTCCTACTTTTTGCTTTTGTTCTATTGGAAAGTTAATGAAACCACAGCTGTGGCACCACACGATTGCACACGTAACACTTGCGTGTCAATTTGAAGGTATGCTTTTGCAAGCTGAATGAAGGTTAGAGCTGTCAGTGTGCTCTCTGGCATCGTATGCCTGTGGTGCAGTTTGGTGAGGACATCATCAATGGTGTAGATGGAGTAGCCCAACACAAGCTTTGTTTGGTTAATGCATCAAGGCTGTCAAGCAGAAGGAAGAATAAGGAAAACTCAAAAATTCAGCCATTTTACATATTGCAGTATTCAGAAAATTGTATCAGTGTTTCTGTTTCTTTGAGGCAATTAGACCATGCCTGGAGACATTACCATCCTTAAGAGATAAACTGTGATTTTAGGGGCTTTTTCTGATGCTTTTGGGAAACAGTGAGATTAGGAAGTTCTGAATGTTACTGCCATGTGCTTTTATATAAATTAGACCATAACAGTCCTGAAACCTAAAGAAATATTGCAAGTAAATGGACAACATAAGTGGAGAAACAGTGCTTTCCCCAGCAATGGGTGGAATATAGTCTCTCAGCAGATGAGATTTTCATTGGTCTGTGACCAGCCTTTTCTTTTGCTGGATTTTGTTGGATTTTTTTCTTTACAAAGCCAGTTGGAAAGTACTCAAAGGGTTTGGGGCCACTTTGGGTGTGTGTTCTTGTCTAAGAATGGTGCGGATTCAGGGAAATGTTTATGGAGGACTGAACTGAGGGGAGAGGTAATTGCTAACTAAGCTGTCTCGTCTCCCCTTCAGGTTTTTCTCTGTACTGTTGCTGCTTGGAATTGAAATAATCTCAAATAATGTATTTAAAGTATAAATCTGTAGTTTTGTTACAACACCTGCAAAGAAATGTACTTCACTTTTAAGTCAGCTACGCTAATTAACAATGGCCCTTACAGCTGAAGACTTAGATTCATGTTTTAATCCTTTCCGATTCTTGAAATCCCCTGAATAGGATAGAAAGGGGTGCATGCACAAAGAATGTCATGCCTTCTATCCTCAGGCAAAGCTGAATCCACTCCATTGTGTGTAAATATCCTAAGATCATCAGCAGCCATAACCCAGAAGTCTCTGTATGCTGCACTCCAGTTTTTGAGAATGGTCATTAGGGCAGTTCATGTGGAGGCTCCTTATACTCTAAACCTTTTCTTTCATCCCATTTCTAAATGGAACTGTGGGAAATTTACCTGTGGGAATTCCCTTAGCTCATCAGCCCTGTCAAACTGATCTTGGCCTTCTAGCTGTTGCCACTTTCTTAGGAATATACATCCAGCTCTATTCTTTAATTAGTGGATACTATCACTTTCACAGCTGCCCTATGGTCAGACCACCACACTGGTATTCTGCTGTAGAGCTCAGGCCTCTGCAGAAGTAGATATTCTGATTTCTTCTCTGCCTGCTAAAATGATAGCTAGGTGGGTATCTTGGAGATACCCTACACTACCTGTGCACAGGACAAGCTCATATAAGATTTTGTAAAGGGGTTAGTTGATTTTTTTGGACAGTTTATGGTAGTTTCAAGAGCAGAAAGACTCAGTTTCTCCTGGCATCACCAGGAAAGCTAGCTTTCAGTATATATGTCAAGACGTGACATACTGAAATGTACTGCTGAGAGCTCTTAAATAATTCTGGCGTTTATGAGGAGACACTCTTTACTAATCCTTAAAGTTAATAGACAAAGATAAATAAAAAGAGAAAACCTTTCAGAAAGTGATGCATTATGTGGATTAAAGAAACTAGCTGGTCAGGAAGACAAAAGAAAAGTGAAAGAGTAGACTCTATATCTCATTCATTTAACGTAAAACAGAATCATAAGTGACATGCTTGTCAATGGAGCAGCTGACATTTTGGATTTAATGAAAAGTTTAAATTTCACACCAAAAATAGAACATGATTAGGTTTAGTTTCATTTATGCACTTGCTTGTGTTACACAAAGACTTTCTATCTATCCCCAGAACAAAAAGTACTCAATGCCATGCCAACAGCCTTGGGAGGTCTGTCATGATGTGGTCAGTGGTGTGTGTTCGTGTTTTGCTTTTCATAAAATGTGATTTCCAGTGAATTCTTAAAACAGTCCCAAAAATCTGAAAACCAATATCCAAAGTTAATAATCTCAAGTTCACTAGGGACTGAAAATAATTTTCTCACAGACATAAAATATAAGTCTTGTCTAGATTGTTAAAACACAAGCATTACATTATGGAGAGATGCATGCATAGCTTTTAACAGTGATGCTTTTATACTTAAGAACAACTTGTCTTTCTGGGTGTTTGAGATTAAATTTTTGAAATGTCCTTTCATGAAGAGTCATGTCCAAATGTACTGAGAAACGATGAATTATTTTTCTTATCTATTCTTTTATGTGTAGGTCAGACCTCTTCAATTTTTGCTGTTGCAGAAATTTCATACAGTATGTTCATCTGGTACTGAGGATTAAAATATCTGTTCATTCTCTTTTGCTTTTCTTCCTAACATTACATGTCTATTGCACACTTTAGTAAAATAGTCTTGCAGTTCTGACTTGCTTATGTTAATAATGTCTATTCTAAGAAGATCTGTTTCTAATTACAAATAATGTAGCGTATCTAAGGTGACTCTATGCTAATAAAGGCAAAAAGGGGTAAAAAGACATGATTTTGTAATGACTGGGAATTCTGTTACTCAAATGAAGTTTTCAGTATACCCTGGAAAGTATAATTGCCAATGGGGACACTGTGGTTGCAGTACAGATACCAAAACTGAAGGCCTCTTAGACAAGCCTTTCTTGAAGCATTTAAGTAATTCTTTGAGTGTCTTCTTTGTGTTAGTTCGTTTCTGACATGACTTTCAACAAAACAGTACATGTCTTTTCAGTGCAGCAACTGGAGAGTGAATGGGAAAGGTATATTACACGTCGTACAAGGGCAGATGAGTTCTTTGGTTTTTAAATGGTGTTATTTTATTAGTCTGCTAGGACCCGAAGGGTTCTTAAGATCGAAAGTAATTTTTTTTCTTTTTTTGATCTCTAGATCTCCTGCTTCTTTTCCATTGTACTTTAAAGAAACCCACAAATACTCAAATCAAAATCTTCAACACCTCCCTCTCCCTCAAGAAAAAAAAAAAGAAAAAAATAAAAAACCACCAAACTCCAAGCCACAAAATAAACCACCACAACAAACCCAAACCTTAAACTCAAAAATTAGGTTAGAATTTGAATCTGACAAATCTTCAGGCATGTGATAGTGTTTAATGCCAGTAAAGATTTCTTTTCATTGGAAATTCTGATTCTTAGTAACTGCAAAAATGCTCTTTGTGTACGTAAAATGAGAACATTTTTCTTTTCCTTGAAGTTGTTCTTGTCAAAATGCAAATAGTTTGTATTTGACTGTGGAGCTTGAGGATGGGTGAGGAGACGCAGCTTGTGCTCTTTGTAATGCACAGCACTTTGGAAGTCCTTTTTGGTGGAGGATGGTGGGTGATATGTCCTAGAACAGTCGCTCTTCTTGGTACTAGAACTGACATAAATTTGCTAACAAATGTTTAGCATGTGGTGGGTGTTTTAACTTTGTTTTTCTAAGGCCTTTTACCACAGACCTACATTTATTGTGCAGTCTGAATTGACTTCCTTAGTTTATACTGTGTTTGTCCAGTTTGACAGGGATTTGCTTCTCCAGAACATAAATGAACAATAATAAATAGTGCCAGATTAGACAGATGTTAGATTTGAGAATTTATTCTGTGAAATAAAATGTCTCACATTCCTCGATTATCCTAGAGATGTTGATTTTAATTTCAGGAGTATTTTCTCACTTTGTTCTGTTCACACAGTAAAGAGCTGTGTTTCTTATTCCTGAGTAGGTAGAATCTAAGTTTTAATTTGATAATACATACTACATATAGTGGCTGATTTATAGGTTACTTTGATTTTATATTATTCACTAATGTTTTTAAATCTTTTGTGTTGACACTAGTTTCTTACTGAGATATGGTGAAGGTCATGTAAAATAGAAGATCTTGAATGTAAGAATGGGACAGTTGTTGTGTATAGGGGCTACTATGAGAAAAAATCTACTTAATGCAGGGAAATATAATGTAGTGTTGATGTCAGTTCTTGTTATGTCCACGTAGACCTTTTCTGTGCTGCTGTTCAAAACAGAGGGAAAGATCTTTACCTGTGGAGAATGTTCTGTTTCAGTACTTAACTTGATAATTAAAAATACATAGTGTTTATAGTAAGTTATCCTGGTCCACATGCTGCGAATAGAAACAAAATGTTAGGGAACAGTAGTCTTCCCTGTAGTACTAGGATTTATTTAAACATTTCATCCATGTAAATGAGGACTTGCCTACTTTGTATTCCATCCGTTGCTGAGCATTATTTGGAATTTGTAGAAAAGAACTGATCTGTTGTGATGTGTTTTGGGTGGTTTCTTAGTATGTAGCATTTAAATACTCAGGATATGGAACAGGTAAGATACATATGAGGACTGCGATTTGATGGAGGTTGAAGAGGAAGGTTTTGAGGGAAGGTGTTGGGGAAATGGATATGTGGGTCATGAAGTACTGATCTGAATGGGAGGGGGAGAAAAGTTTGCCTTATTGAACCAGTCATAGGATCAGTATGATATCAGTATGATAGCTTGCTTACTTTGAGGCTTTTCCTCCATGGCTCTTTACTCTAAGACTGCTGATTTTAGTTCAATTGGTCAAGTAAGAAACGTGTTGACTTTTCTAAAGTGATACTGAGCTAGGGAAAAGCTGGAAGCTGCTGCTGCCTAAAATAGCTATCCTTGTTAACAACTCCCTATGAACATTAACTGTACTTTGCGTGGTATGCTTAAGCAGTCATAAGGAATTGATAATGCTCTTCTTGTACTCAAAATTGGAGGTACATCTAAAACTTCTTCCATAGTCCATTCATCTATCCCATATTCAGATATGTTTTGAAAAACTGATGAATGTTGTTTCAGTGCATTCCTACAGTTAACTGTAAAAATGGTTCTGTAATGCAGGGAGAAAACACTTTTCCTTCTATTTCTTACTGTGCACTCAAATAGCATATAAAAACAAAGGCTATAAATTATGTACCTTATATTTTATAAGCTCATGGTATTACATGGATTTTTATACAAGTTAAATGGAAATAGATGAATGTGTTATCAATGGGTACAGTGGTGTTTTCCCAGTTTCCACTATTCCCAGAACTGAGTTGAGCAAATATAACAAACCGTAAATGTAGGGGAGAGGTAGCACATGCTGGTACAGTAATTTAAACACACAGTCTGTGAAGCATTACAGTGCCGTGTTTTTACATCTGTATTATCTTTACCTGTTTTCGTTGCTTTGCAAAACTGACCAGCAGAAAAGTGAAAAATTGTTCTCCAGTATGAAGGTTTATGTATAGTCCAGTATATATAGGGCAGTCTTTACTATGTTGCACCGTATTTTATAAATAAATAGGCTTAAAAAAGAAATAAAGAAGTCTTGCTCTATGTGGCATGTTTCTCAGTGAAGCTGAGTATTCAAAAACCTGTGCAACCAAAGGTGCAGTGTGCTTAATAGTACCTTGTCAAGGTTTAATGAAACAGTTTAATTCATTGGTGTGATCAGAGGGAGGTCAGGTTCGTCCAAAACATAGCCCAGTACTAGCCGTGGTGAAGAAAATTACCTCTACACCAGTCTAAATCAGCACATACTGTATTCCATGAGCTCTGCTGTGACCCTACTACAATAGAGTAGGGTCTGTAACCCTTGGATCTGGAATTGCTTGTGTGCATGTTTAGACAGGGTAAAATATACATATCTTAAATATTTTTTTAAAGCTAGTTCGTGGTATGCCTACCTTGTAACAGAAGATTGGATTAGAATGTGATAAGTAATTTGACATAAGGAATTATTTTGGTGACTAATGCCTCATTTTGTGTTCTCCTGAATTTGTTAAATGCTGTGGTTTTGCTGAAGTAAATGATAATGGGCATTCCATGTAATCCAGAAAAGCATAATTTTAAGTATAATTAATTTAAGAAAAGAAGAGTACCAAGTTAATAATGTATTGTATTCTAATTTATAACGATACTATATGAGTATGATTTTTAATTTATACTAGTTTTGAATATATGGATAACAAATTTTGTTGTCAGTGTTCATGTGTATTTGGAGTTGTATTTTTGTCCCCGTGTACTTCTCAGGGCAGTGTTGCTTAATGGCATCAAGATAATGTCGATGCTAGTTATGAATAGACTGCATTTGTTCTTCGTTAGCAAAACATGCTAATCACATACTCTAAAAGTGAAATAATGATTCATTATGCTTTGTATTTTCATTGAATTGAATACTTCTGTGAATGACAGTGGTGAATGTACTTGCCATTTTTCTCAAAACAAAGAAATCTACGCTTCCAAAGTTTTGCAGAGAGCTGGGTGGGTTACTTGACAGTCGCACTGTCCTCATCTTCTCAGATGAAGTTGAAAGGCAGCTGCACATCACTTTCACATTACTGCTTTAGTGTGATTGGTTACTTAAATTACTGCAGAGAGGTTGTTCAGGTGTCAGTGGTGAGGGGAGTAGTCTGCCCGATAATCTGAGGATGTGGTCTATGCACAGAAAGTTAGGGAAGACTGATGATTGCATACTAGCCAGTTCATTACCACTCCCTAGGCACTGAATATGAACTCAACATGCCGAGGTACTGGACTGTGCTTGAGATTCCAGACATAACTGGCTGGTTTCAAAGTCTGAAGTCACATTTTAAAATGGCAAATAACTGATCAAAGAGAGAAGGAAGAGAATGTTTAGTTCAAGGGTACAACATTTAGTTATGATACAACAGTTTAGATCACGATATTCATGATGAACTTTATCTCACCATTGCTCTAGCTGTGATTGCTACAGCTGTTGGTTTGGAAAGTGGTGGTGGCCAGGGTAAGGGTTTGAGAATCTGACATACAGTGATGCTTGGAGAGAATCCAAACAGTTCTTGTTTGGTTTTGAATGTGGTTGTTGTTAGCAGGCTTAGCCTTTTGTTGTTAAACTTTCTGTGCTAGCAGGTCATTGTTGTGAATGCATGACTGTCCTAACTCTTGCTTTGTTTTGTCTTAGTCACATTGATCAAACAACAACATGGCAAGATCCTAGGAAGGCCATGCTTTCCCAGATGAATGTTACAGCTCCCACCAGTCCTTCTGTGCAGCAGAACATCATGAACTCGGCATCAGGTAAGCAAAATTTGTATTTATGAAGAAGATCATACAAGTAAACCACAAGCTGTTGTAATTGAGGGGGGAGAAGTCCAAATTTAATAAATGTTCTTCTAGTTATCCTGGTTTGAAACTTTAAATTTGTTGATATCTGATTCAGCAAGCAAGAGGCTGATAGTTGAAGTAAGAGAATTTGTATATTTATGTTGTCAATAGAAAGTGCACTGTAGTTCTTTGATTTGTGCTTTTATTTTTTCAAATGAGTGGTTCAGACTCTTAAAGAAGCAGAATTTTTTGTCTATTTTCTTCTGACTGAAAAATGCTGTTAAATTGATGAAGACCAGAATTTCCATTGAATTAATAGCAATTTACATTAAAGCTTTTGTTCTTCTGCATCTATTTGCTCCCTGAGTAGACATGGTATACTGCCATTTGTTTACATTTCCTGCATTTATTTTGAACATACCATTTTTTCCTGTCCTCCCTAAATGGATCGAGCAAACACCTTGAAAATCTTGTTTAGAAGCAGAAGTATTTTGGTTTTCCTCTTGTGTTTCTGTTACCTCCAAAATCCAGTATCATGATCATTATTGCTCTATCTGAGGAAGTCTGATGTCTTTTCCTGCAATACAGAATTGTTTTTCAGCTGGCCTTGGGGGGGCTGTCACTAGACAGCAGTAAAACGTTCTTGTTCGTGCTATAGAATCTACTGTATGTTTTCAGAGCTCTCTCGTCTGATTATGCTGAGAGCAGGCAGATAAATTTGGTGCCATGCTAGTTTGAGTGCTTGGTCTTCCCCTTGCTTTGTCACCTCCTGTCTGTCACTGAGGTTCATGTTATATTTATTTTCTCACAGTCTGACTGTATTTTGTGTATGTCTGCTGTTCCTGTACTTCACAAGGGTTATTCTCTGGTGCTGCTTTTTGTGGTCTGTTTAGACAGCTTTGTTTCATGCTGCAATTCATGTGCTGCAGACAATACCGAAAGATTAACAGGCGTGACCAAACTGTGCTGTTCATGACTGAGTATTAGAGGGGAAGTTAATCAAACTTTTTGCTGGCTAGGCCAGGAGGCTGGATTATCCTGAAACAAATGAGTCCTGTTCAAGTTCAGGAAGTCGTGATTCACAGCAATTAAAGTCTCAGGCTCTGATGTGAAAATAAAATAGTGTGATTATTTTTTCTGTAAATATATCCCAGGAAACTTGCAGCAATAGAGGTGGCATGTTTTTCAGGGGCACTTCTAAAGGAGAGAGAATAGGAGAAAGGAAACAATTCCCTTGGTCTGTCTTGCTTTTTTGCTTATTTGTGCTAAAACTAGATGCTTGCTGTTTCAACACTGACATAAATTCTGCATTTTAAGCTAACTCCTCAAACCTTCAGTTGTACCAAGAATTGACAGGAAAAAATACTGATAGTAAAGTAGGATTCACTTTATGTACTTAGAAAGAAATGAAGGATCCTTAGCAAAAAAATGTACTGTTAAGTTGTAAAAGGGTGGTAATAAACTAGGAAAGAAGCCAGCAATCTGGACACAAGGATTATTTTTAAAAGAACATGAAGAATTTACATGGAATTGCCTGATGTAAGTGTGTGAGAGAGTGATGCTGCATAGATACTGTTGCTCATGCAATAAAGGACAGTTGAGATGTTTAAGTGGGTTGTCTTGTGATTTGAGAAAGCACTTACTTGGATACAAGTTCATTGAACATTTATTTTTAATTTCACAGATGATACTGTATTGAATATCAGCTGAAAATCCCATGAAGGTTCCCCCCCCCACCCCCCATGCTCTGAATTTGGTAAAGTCCATGAAGGACTCAGAACTCCTGTGTATACAGAATTACACCACATTACCTGGTGTTAGGCTTTTTTAATATTAAGTCAGTTGAGGTAGTTTGACTTGGAACTGGCTCTTTGGATGCACTTGCTTACCCTTATTTGCTATTAACAAAAGCCTGCTTTGAATTAAGTAGTACTGAACCTGCATTTACTGAGTGTGATTCTGTTTCAGAAACTTTATCTGGCAAATATTTATGTACTAACTTTAAATTATGACTGTATATTTGTTTTTACTAAGGTCTCTTATACCTAGTTTTGTTACTTTTTACTACTGAGTTCATGGTAGCTTATGTTTCCTTGGTAGCCTCTTAAATAGCCTTTGAGAGAAATGGAAAAGTCAAGTAACTATCTACTACTTCAGCATAGTGGGACTTACAGTCATGATGTTGGCACTCAGATTTAAGACTACTTAATGTTCTAATTTGGGTATTCATCCTCAAGAACTGGGAAATCAAGTTGAGACCTTTAAGACAGAAGTTTCCTGTTATGAAATACAGCTGGCAGTGAAACATGCCCTAGTGCTATGAAGAGCCTTTCATGAAGGATATTGGGAAAAAACGAGTTTAAGTATTGTGACAGCTGGAGATCACCGACTTGCAAAAAAATGTCTGAAGTGTCACAAAGGAGAATGTTTTCCTTTCTGTATAAACCTTGTATGGTGCTCATTAATTTTAGCCCTTACTCAAAGTTACTGTCCAAGTTTTGGTGTACTGTCACAGGAGCTTGCAAGTCAAGTTACTGTGCTGAAATGTAAGAGAGATTTCGGGGAGCTGTCTTGAGAGCCTTTAGAAGCTTTAACCATTTAGCCAGAGTTAGAGTTCTTGACATTAGCTGGAGTTAAGAACAGGAAAACAAACTGAAGTTACAGAGAGAGAAGAGAGCTCTGAAAGCTGATGTGTGCATATTGGAGATAAAAACCTGTTGTGTTTTTGAATAAATTGGGGAAGAAGAACTCAGAAAACATGTGATAAGGGTGAAGGCAAGTCAAAAGATTGTTTAAAATACAAAAATAGGAAGGATGTAGTTTAGCATGAGATTGAAATCTTTAGGTTATCTTTCTTAAGAAATTCCATCTCTTGAGGCACTTAAGACTGGAGGAGAACCCAGGTATCTCGCTGCAAGTTACATTTCTTTAAGGAAGTTAATGGATATCTGAACCAGCTTTATGTGTTCCAGGAATGATTTTGTGAATGAATTATTCTATGAGTGTTAGTTAGCTGCATCCTTTATAGGAACTCATCAGTATGTGAAAAGTTAGGGGTTTTTTTGCCTCAGTCTTTCTGAACTTAGCTTGCTACATGTAATCAACTAAAATAGTTTGGGCCATATGTATGCAGCGAAGCAGCACAGTGCTCTTTTAGATGGCATTTGTTGGTTAATCTGTGAAATAAGATTGCATCTTCACATCAGTAGTGGAAGGGAAACAAGCCTGTTATTTGTAAATATGCCACATGTATATAAAAATTAATTGTGACTGTTCTGGTTTTTTTTGTATTATGTTTCTAACCATTTTTTCCCAAAAGGTATGACAGAAGATACTTTATTCTTCTGTCTTGACTTAAACAAATAGAAAGGTAGTAATAATGGTATGTTGTTCTTCTGAGAAATATCTCCTATGAATTTCCTACTGTAAAGTTATGCATTTGAAAATAAATAGTGTCTGTTTCTTGTACAATTACAGTTGATACAACAGAGATGGGATAATTGTATTTCTATACTTTTATTCTTCAGATACTTTCACTTCCTGAATCATGCTTGAATCATGCTTGACAGCACTGCATACTTCAGCCTCTTCTGCTTGTGCATAGACCTTAGATAATTAGCTTTGGAGCAGATTACGTGTCTTTGTCCTCTTTTATCTTCATTATTATGTGGCAGTTTTGAATTGAGTTTCCCAGTGAAAGTCTGTAGACCTAGTGCAATTCCATTGTCTCTTAAGGTAAGGCTGTAGTGCCATGTTAAATGTTGGTAAGAAAATGGACACTTGAATTCATAACTCTTGGGGGACAGGAGGGTAGGAAGGAATATGCCAATAACTAAAACAAGTTCTAGCTGTTCTCTTAGATCCTCGCTCACTTCAGTTGCAGATTGCTCCTATGTAGTCAGTCATACTACAAAATTCTGGTTTGTATACAGTCAACACTATGATCTGTTGTGAAACTTGAGTTTCTGAGTATCTGCATGACAGTAATGTTAGTGTGTTTCTTCATCTGCAAAAACTGCCCATTTTTAAGTAGTGTCTTTTTATACTAATATGACAGGATAAAGGTGTACGTTTAGTAAATTTTGTAGACTTCGATATAATTTTTAGAAGTTTTAGAACCACAGTGACTGACGGGAAAAAGTTCAGCTTTCAGAGAGAAAGATTAGGAAAGGTCTTGGAGATCAGTGTTTGTATTAGGTGAAGGTGATTCCTGTTGTTGAACATAGGTGTTCTAGTTCCTAGGCTGGCCATGCATATTCAGCTAGTAGAGAGATACAGATGCCCTCTCATATGCATTGACCGATTGATAAAATGTGGCTTTGTTTACATTTATTTTAAAATTAAATGTTAGGAAATGTAGAGTCGAGCAAGATTCACTTCATATCCCAGCATAGGTTGAATCTCTACTACATTTTTGCTTTAGTTGCCCTTCCTGTTGCTTTCTATCTGCCAGCAGCAAGCTCTGCTTTCCATTCCAGATTTCATGGCATATGAGAAAGTTTAAAAAAAACCAACCTCATAAGAAGTGGAGACATGCACCAAAGAGACACAGGCTTTTAAAATTACATGTTATTTATATGAAGTTACACCCATTATATAAATACTTAGTTACAGAGATATGGCTTACCAGTAGTTCTGTAAAGATGGCTTACATTTGGAAATTAGAATTCAATTTTTTTGTAACTTTGTCCTTAAAAGTACCACAGTGCAGGCTCAATTCTGTACCTAGAAGGGTTGTTTCTCCCTGTAAAAATTATTTAATGGAATTCTAAACTTAGGGTTGTGATAGTGTTCAATTGTCATAGGAGGCACCAAACAAAACTAGTAGGGGACCATGTCACAGGGATATTGTTTGTGCTAAATATTTACAAAAGTTGAAGGGAAGACTGGAGAAGTACTTGAAAGAGAGGTATTTTGGCACTTAGTAAGCAGACAGAAACTAGTTCAAGGAATAACTTGAGATAGAATCACAGAATATCCTGATTTGGAAGAGCTCTACAAGGATCATTGAGTCCAACTCCTGGCCCTGCACAGGACCATCCCCAAGAGTCACACCACTGAGAGCATTGTCCAAACGCTTCTTGAGCTCTGTCAGGCTTGGGGCTGTGACCACTTCTCTGGGGAGCCTGGTCTGGTGTCCAGCATACTTGGAGGCCAAGTGACTATTCATTGCCTCTATACCTTTTAGGTCTCTATATGTATTCAGTGCTTTATTTAAAAGTTTATAGAGTGTGACAGTCACTAAATTGGTTACTTTCAGCAACTGCCAAGATCCGTCCGTCACTCCAGGCTAGATGCCTGGACTAAATGGACTTTTGGATAGATCCAGTATTGCTGATTCTGTACAACATGAACTACAGTAACTGGAAATTTTAGTGAGAAGGTTTGAATAGCAGCAATATAGGACTTAGATAACCTAGGTCACAAAAGCTAATGCTGGAAATTCTGTTCCTATTGAGCCTTTAGGGGAAAAGGGACATGTAATTGCAAAGGAATTTTCCTAGATGCTCTGGGTCAGTGTGTCTTCTATTCCTCTTCATGGATTTAGTTCTTTCCTCTAATACATAGTTTGTCAGGTGACCATTTAGAAAATTAGACTTGTCTTCTAGTTTCACAATTACTCACAAAACCATACAGGAATTACAGAAGGCAGTCATTTCAATTTTTGAGCTGCCGCTTTGGTATGTAAGGATGACAGCAGAAATGTGAGAGAAGTTTTTTGTCCAAGGGAGAAAGCAACATTATTAATGCCAAAAGATTCTAGAGCTAAAAGTTCTGCTTCTGCAGTCATTTATGGCACTTAGCAAGGAAGACTTGCTGCTGTGGCAGCCAGGTGAGCAGATGGACCTTTCCTATCCTGATCCACTTTATTTTTATCCTGATCTACTTTATCCAGCTGCATTTTATTTAGAAAGAGAACCATGCCCAGGTTTGTCTCTTAGTAGTAAGCTAGTACTCATCAGATCACTGAATCTCATAAGTAGCGTTGTTCCACCAGGTGGATGGACTGATCAGCTCCTGGCAACCTTCTTCAAAGGCATTTTGTTCTTACTTGCTACGAAGGAACATGCTGGACCAGTACAGACTTCAGTGTTCAGCAGGACTGACACCCCAAGGCTGGTTTTGTTTTTCCTAAAGCCAAACAGGGTTTTTTTGGCTTTGCAGTTCACAAAGAATTTCTTGCTGAGTTTCTCCAAGGGATGTGTGGTTTAGCAGGACTCTGAGGAGAACAGTGGTGAGAAGGTCTGCCTACACAGCTAACATGTTGGCTTAGCAGTAAAGGAATGGGTTTGGTTCTTAATTGGCTTCTACACTTAGATGATGGGGGGCCTGCCACTCTGCTCCTATGCCCCAGTTTTATAAAATAGCATCTCATTGATCAGCTGGCTGGTCTTTGGGTATGGTAACAAAATACAGCATTCTTTGCACTGGAGCTTTCATTTCTGCATCAAAGTCCTTTTGTACAGTGAATGTGTTAGGATTTAAGAATTATTTGCAATATTGTCACTCTTTCTTGCCTGTTCTGTTCTCTAGCTGCTGATAAAAGCTGAGGTACTCATTACTTGTAGGCAACACTTAAAGCTTACGAGCATTAGAGGTGGGAAGAAAATGTCTAGTGTTCCCTGTTTTTCCTCACTTGAAAACCTGTAGCTCTAATGATGGAGTAGTGAAATTGCTAGAGAAGGGCTTTGTTTTCTGAGCCAAAAGGAAAGTTTAAATTAGAAATGTAGTTTGCAAGGGATCTTCAAAGACCTCAGGAAGAAATTCTTGTCCTGGTTATGCCTTGGGATATTACTGGAATGCAATTGAATTATTTTTTTACTCTTTTTGACATTTCTCCAAGAACATCTTTTGAGATTAAGCAAACAAATCTATCCTCCCCACCTCTCCTCCTAGCTTTAGACTGAATTCTTCAGCAGGAGCATGACTTCAGAACAAAATTACAGTCAAGAGCTAATGTAGTTTGAAGATGGATATAGTAGACATTTATCAGATAAACACATATTTTTGGGTATATCTGAATCTCATGTGTGAAATAATGATGTTTGTGTATACTTAGTGTATCTTATATTATACAGAATGATTTGTTAGTCCAGGTCTAACAGCCTGATGGCTTCTGCTGTTGTATTACTGTATTACACTGAGGAAGAGTAGAAGAGCTTGAAATACAGCAGGTTATGTTCTGCTACAGCAGGTTTTGTTCTAATTTCTTTTACATTCTTAACATTTGTAGTGAATCTTTTGTTGTATAATTTGAGGATTGTACTTAAATCTAAAATACATGGAAGATCTTCCTGTATCTAATGTAGATATTTTTTAAAGTCCGTGTCAGTGTGAGTGTAGAAATTCAAAACCATGTATTTGTAAAGCACCTGCCAGATAAGATGAGATAAATCTAACTTTTTAAAATAGTTTTCAGTCTAAGCAAAGTACAGGTGAATGTATGTGGTCATATGGAGATGGGAATGAGGGGTTTAAGAACTGTATAGGAATGAAAGGTGGTTTCTTGGAAGCTGCTGATGGTAACATGGGAACCACTCCTCAGGCTCTGTGTTCAGACATCAGCTGTGGACTCCACAACATCATTATGTACCTCCCTTTGACCATTCTCTAGAATTAGTTTCCCCTGTGTGTGTCTTTCTGCTTGTAGGGGCGTAGCACTGCTGTTCATAGCACTGTGTCTTTGCAGCTGCTCATGGTGTTTTCTTGCCTTTGCTTTGTCATTGCTTGTTTGCCTGCTTTGTTCGTCAGGTTTGCATTTTTGCCTGCTTAAGCCTTGAATGCTTGCACAGGAAGTTAGAGTATGAGGTAAAGGGGAAATTAGTTTTGTCACTTTTTTTTTTTAATTATTTGTGAAAGACAGGAATATTTCAGGATCTCCTCAGTGTTAGCTTGTTGCTGCTGCTGTGTCTTAATTGCTAGATGAACTTTCCTATGAGAGGTAGAATTATTCTATGCTTCTTTTTCCTGGTGCTCATGCTGGTTTCATTCTGGCAGGCTTGACTTATTGCTGGTTTTATACTAGAATGCAATAGCATAAGGAAGTGTCAAAAGCATATGAAAGGGTGCAAACAAGTTTGAAAATTGAAGTCCAAATCCTAAATAAAAATGATAGAAATGTTTCCTGTTCCTTGGTTTCCCACCCACCACTTCTTTGCCCTTATCCCAGAAATGTTAGACATGAGCTTGAAACTCTTCTGTTTCATGTACTGTTATATATGTAAAATGTTAAAGTTTTTTTTAGATCAATTTCAGCTGGAGCAAACAAGAGCCCGCCATCAACTCCTTCCTTCTATATTGCAGGCCCACTCCCCGATGGATGGGAACAAGCTATGACCCAGGATGGAGAAATTTACTACATAAACCATAAGAACAAGACCACATCTTGGCTAGACCCAAGGCTTGACCCACGCTTTGGTAAAAGTTCATCTCAATTCAGAATTCTTGATTTGCTTCAGTTCACTCAGCTTTAATTTTGCAGGCATATCTTGAAAACTTTTCATAGTACAATTAAAATATATTTTGAGTTATAGAGGCCTTATTGAAATAATTACTTTTTTAAGATAAAAAAACTATCAGCTTATATCATTCAGGACTGTATGTTACCCAAGTTTCTAATGCTACGGGTTGGTATTTATATTTGCCATATGATCCATACAGTTCCCTGAAGTAGTGGCATTCAGAAATTACTTATCAAGACAGTTTCAGTCAAGCTTGGTCATCCCTTTAAATTATGAAAACTTTACTGCAGAAGAATCTTTTAATATCCAAACACATACTTACTTTCCTTTGTGCTATCTTAAGAGGGCATCATCAAATAATAGTTCACACTGCTTAAATACACTTGAAACGTATACCAGCTTATAATTCCAGCTTGTCACAGTGATTATCATGACAAAACTTTCTGTTTTAAACAATATGATGAGGAATTATTAGTTTTGTTGTTCCTACTTTAATAACTTATTTGTGGAGTAAAGACTATGTAATATTGGAAATAGAAATAGTAACATAAGGATCACAAAGTCTAGATGGAGAAATTCAACAAAAGAGAACTTTAATGTAATTTTTTCGGTAATGTTTTTGATCTGTATGAAGAGCAGAACTGCAAACTTTTCAATAAAATACTGGCACTGATGACTGAATAGAAATCACATAAAATGTGAGAACGCTAAACTGCTTTCTTAGATTGTCCAAGTGATGTATTTAATATGGAAATTGCATTACAATTTCTGTTTTGTGTAAAGCCATGACCTGTGTGTGTCAGCCTTATTAGCTGTATTAACTTGCCCTTGATTTGTTTTCCCAATAACTTACTATTTTCAACTCCTTTGGATTTTAGTTATTTTTCCAGAGCCATGGAAAAACAGTAGGAGTAAAAAAAAAAAAAAAAAGAACATTGTGGTTTTCAGGCTTTACTTTTGGACTCAGTGCAGCTAAATGAAAACAGTGTGCAGATCACTGAGTAGGTCAGGCTGAGGGGATGCAAAACCTTTGAAGCTTTACAGGGGTTGACCTAACAACAACTGTGGGCCCCTTTTGGGAGAGGCATTAACTCCGTGAATGCCATATAAATACAGAGCTTCAAAACTCAGCAGTCACTGTTCTGTTTTGTTTTCTGAGATGTCTGTTAGAAATTCTGCATTTTTGGTTTGTAGGCTTGAGTGCTGACTTACAACATCCGTTTACTCTTACAGAAAACACCAGATTGTCACACTTTGTTTATAAACTGCTCACCAGTTTGTAGGCAGGTTGAACCACTATGCAGCTTGAGCCCAAAGGTGGGGTGTCAGCTTTGGCAAAAGGCCATGCTGGCTTTAACACCAGCCAGAGCTACAGACCTGTTTGCATGTTGCAAGGAGTGTGTGGGTAATTTGCAACTTCACTATTACTTAGTATGTGAGTAAGGCTGAAAAGGAAGCAGTCGTTTTGAAAATCAGTGTTGCCTTTTGCAATCATGTTTACTCAGGTAATCTTGCAGGGTATCTGTTTTTCTTTACATGCATTTTCTTTACATGCATTACTTTATAGTTCCCAGTGATGAGCTGGAATTAAAAAGGGGTATGGAAAATGCTTTAATGGACAGAGGTTGTGAGTGAGAGGAATCTTGCTTTTCACAACTATTTTGTATTGCTGTAAATAGAATGGTCTAACTGGAAGGGCAAAAGCTACTTGTCTTGTGCATACTGAAACTCCATCAAATGTTAAGGCTGTGAAGTTAAACTGAAAGAAGTTAGAAATGTCCGAAAGACTGATTAAGAGTTTCTTGCTGCATAGCTTCCCTTTTTGGGCCCACTGTGTATGTGTATCCCAGACAGGCTTGAGTACATGCCAAGGCTCTTTATTTTGTGGTCGGACTTTTAATCTGTTCCAGACCTTTTCAGTCAAAGAGCTCAAGTGTAACTGAAAGGGGCAGGGAAGGAAAAAAAAGCATGTGGGCTCTTCTGATCTAGAGTGACGGCAAATAGAGACAAGCTGCTAGCTGCTGTTGAGCTTGAAGGAGTTTTCCTTGAAAACCTAGGTTGTACGCATTGTATTGTGGTTTATGTTTTTATCATTTGAGCCAAGAAAATACAAAAATCCTATTTCTGTTGCTTTCTTACTTGTGACCTTTTTAAGTCACTCCGGTCAGGAAGAAAAAAAAAATCTGTTTGACAGAGTTAAATGACTGAACCTTGCATTTATTTATCATGTGGAGATCCTCGACAAATATGTGCTGTGACCCTAAATAGCATGTGAATGACTCAGAAGTTTACCTTTCTGTGCTTAATATAGGTTGAAAATTCTGTTGGCATTATTTCCCCTGAGGATCACCATACCCTTTTCTATTACTGTGTTTTAATATAAGGGATTGGTTTTCAATATTTTTGACTACAAACACTTCCAGAAGCAGGATGAATTCATCTTTGTCTTGTTGAAGCTTTTAGTTATTACAGTGATGCTAATGGTGATTGAAAATGAAGGAGGAATTAATTTCTTTCTCTGCCACTTTCACCAATCTTAAGAACCATTGAAGAAAACAAAGCTATTGAATGGTATGTGCAAACACACTCCTCTCTTCCAGTGTTCAGAAGCAGAAGGTATGAAGAGTCTCTGCCCTTATTGCTTCTGAATTCCCAGCTTCCAGGGAGACGGCCTTTATGTCTGTATGTTCCTCATCAGATGGAAGCTTTGCATTCATCTTTATTTTCTCTAGTAGGTGTGGATATAGCTCTTTTTCAAATTGTCCTTGGAATTTCCCATTATTGTGGCTAGAAAAGAGGGAGGGGAAGGAGAATCAGTTTGAAAAAATTATTTTAGGTGGACTGACTCAGTAAGGGGCATTTTGGTAGAGCATTCATGCTTTTAAACAGAAAATAAAAAAATGTAGTTAGTATGTATTCTTTCTTGGAGCAGACTTTTAGAAATGACGTATCAGAAAAGACCCTCTGTCAGAATAGCCAGCTGGGGGTTAGGCTGGCTCTGAAACCTGAGTGCTCCAAGTTGAAGATAAAAACTTCATTCCAAGACTCAAGTCTAACATCTTCGAAATAGGTTCGAGGTCTTCGACTACATCACTTAAGCATCAGTGAAGCCCTGTGGCTCAGACCTTCATCCTCCGAGTCTGCAAATATGACTTTAAAACAGTTTTGTGTTAGGGCAATTCACAAAGTTCAATATCTAGGAAAGAACTAAGTATGAAAGGAGGGTCTTCTTATGCCAAGCACAGGCAGTCATAAAAGATGACATGGGATCAAAGGAGTGGGGATGGGAGGGGGTTGGTCCTTAGGCCTGTGTCAGCAGGATTCTTGTCTAGTGGAGCATCTGGTAAAAACATGCTGTCCTACCTTCTCAGTGCCTTTGCAGGCCTCGTAAGAGGCTTCAAATTGCCTTGGTTTTTTTTTTTTTTAGGCGGGGTTTTTTTCCTTAAGGAAATTGGACTGTCAGATTGAGCTTGTCTTTTGGATCATTTTGTCTTTTCTGCTATTGTTCATTGGTCATTCTTCACAGATCCTACTGGATTTTTAAGCCTTTCAGAGAACATAATGTATTTTCTTGATAGTCAAAGAACATCTGGATAGGAGGCAGGTCAGCTATGCATTCTGAGTGGCTAGAGTTGGTGAAGTAGAAGAACATCTGCTTTTTCTATAAAATCAAATTTCCTAGTACCAGTTGAAGTTTGAAATTGTTCAGCTTTTTTGCTATAATTTTCCAAGAATTGGCTTTTGTATCAAATGCTATTAAAGGGATTTTAACTCTTATTTAAGTTTGCTGATGATAGGACTTGGTTTTGAAATGCAACCTTAAATAATTTGTCCTTTGAGGGTGCTGAGTATGTTAAATTCAAAGATGAAGTGGGAAAATACTGGAACCTGGCAGTTGATTTCCATGTCTCTGCTGGGTTAAGTTTGGTATGGAGGCCTTAGTACTCCAGTAGAGTAGTCAGACAAGTGTCTGTAAGATTGGACTAAAACAAGATATTGTTTCAGTTTCCTTGTTATTTTATTCTAGATTTGGGTTTTAAAGGCTTGTAACCAGTGGTCGTACCAGTGTTACATACTCCCAGTCTCTTTCCTTCTGTTCTTTCAGTTCTTGGAGCTGTGATATGGGGTGTGAAGCAAAATACATGACCTTAGGTTGAAATCACTGCCACGACTTTATCACTCCCACTTAGAGATTATGTTAATGTTCTTTTGAAGTTCTGCATGAATTTTGGATGAGGGGGAAGGTAAGGCAAGACAGTGTTTAATATCATTATGGAAAGTGCCATAGGGGCTCTGTGTAGAGTAGCTGCTTGACTGCATAATTAGGAAATGAAATAAAACTGATGATGACAGTATTATTATAGAGAATGCACACCAGGATTTTCTGCTTCTTATTTTTTGTAGTCTAAAAACATTACACCTTTGAAAAAGGGAAAGGAGCTTGTTCAGAAACACTGAAGTAAAAGGCACATTTCATTGAAACATGTATTTATCGTTTCTGTTCAAGAAAAAAGCAAGCAAACACACAACAAGCTTGAAATTCAATTAAAAGCTTAAGCTTCAGAGCATCTGCTAATTTTTAGGTATCGGAAATTAAAACGAGGTATTCCATAATGTTGCTTTCTTATCCCTTACCTGTCTAGCACTTTGTTTATTGTATGTTCCTTCAAATTAGTTTGTAGGAGCCTTTCAAGATGCAGATTTTTGGAAAAGATAGAACTGGAACTCTAGATTGGAAAACTGGGTTTTGGCCTTTGTCTAGTCAAAAAAAAAAAAAAAAAAGCCCAGACCTTGTGTCTGGTCATAGTGGCATTTTAGGCTTCTTAAGTTCCAGATCTACCTTCAGGTTTTTGCACAAAAAGCAGAGCAGGAGCCACAAGTGGTTTTGATCTGCAAATGCAATGGCATATGTTTTTACATACTCTGTAAAACAAAAGAGGATTTGACTCATCTAAAAAAGTCTAGTGGTATTAGATTTTTCACTTCCCTGTCTCTGTTCTTCCAGAAGAACAGGAGATCACTCAGGATGGGGTAAAGACTTCTGTATTTTGGTATGTGTGTCAGAGATGTGTACAGATGAAGCAGCATCAGTTTTCAGTGAACCAGTGACTTCTGTCAAAGCCTGCTGCGAATCTGCAGAGGCAGCTGAAATTTCACTGGTAAGCATCCCTCTGTAAAAGGCAGATGCTGCCTTATGGTAATGCCAATAAGCAATTATTTGTTGTGCATGATTATATCAGAAAGTGAAATCTTGGTTTTTTTTGAAAGCGGGATGTATTTATTCCTCTTAATTGAACAGAGTTCACTGAAGAAGTCATTAAATCTGTCCACAAGTATTGTGTCAGGATGCAGTTGTCTACTCTAGATAGAATATTTCTAGACTATTAAAGAGAGAGAAACCCACACTTTTCTTAAGAATTTATCAGGACAGTAGGTTTATGTAAGTTTATACCTGTTTTGGGGTTTGTTTTGTTTTCAGAGTAATTTAATCCTGTTTGAGAAAGGAGATTTATTGCTAATGATGTCTGAGTGCCAGTAAAAATAATGCATGCTTCCGGTGTTGTGCTAAGCATCTGTGATAGCAAAAGGAAGCTGCACTCCTAGGGACATTTTTTCCACCATATCCTTCTAATACAGCAGTTTTCACTTCTTTGTTAATGAGCATACTATGTTAAAAGTTGAAGGTGGATCATTTTGAACATGATTCATTATCTGTAATCTAAATACATATATATGCAGTAATTATATACTCTGTATCTAATCAAATATGATCTTAAATTCAAAGACGCATCTGTTTTTTTGTCTTTGAATTCAATCGTGTTGAAACATGATTGCAGCTTCTTATATATAGAAATGTTTTTTGACAGTATACTGTGGATTTTTTTTCGGTAGTTTTTACTGGATTTTGTAATTTCTGTTTAATTATTTCTAATGGGCTTATAACAGAGATTAAAAGAAAGATGAAGATGTGCAGATGCATATATACAGCGTTTGTTCCACTCAAATAAATTAAAGGAAACCTGCATTTAAGAAATTTTCACATTATTTTATAAGAAATTGTAAAGAAGTTTGTCTTCTGGCTTAGTTAACCCAGGAAGTATTATGTGGTGATTAAACAGTGAAACTGTTCACAGCTAATAGCCTTATGTAGACTCTTTGCTGATTAAACTTTGGTCTAAAATGTGGACTAGCTTTCATTAAATATATTTTGCCAGAGATTCAGTGGACAGACGTATGGGGCCTTGGTGAGCTCAGATTCCTGCACTTACTGTAGTCATCAGTGTTTCATACATAGAATTGAAATTTAAGTAACATTAGTTCAGGTTTCTTCTCATAATCTCTCCAATGCAGTGTGTCCTACATAGTTCTGTAGTACTAATCCTTATGGTGTCAGTTGCATTCTGTAAGTCAGGTAATTTAAAACTTGTTTAGACTTCCAAAATTAAAATGCATTTCTTTTTAAAAGGTGGGAAAGAGTTGTTTAAAGAGTTTAAAGAGAGTTTTAGTAAGAGCCCCTTATTTAAAGAGCTTTCTTTTATATGTGTGCACTGAGTAGAAGTTCCTAAAAGCTACTTACTTAACTTACTTTACTGCTGAATATCATTTATATTTGCTTTTCTGGCTGGCCCGAATATTTTAGTTCTTCTGAAACTGGCATACATTGAGTGAAAGTGCTTTATAAATACTGCTGTTTGTTGCTATGGGGGGAAAAGAACTGACACAGCGTTTTACTCTGGTTTAGTTACCAGTGATTCAAGAGTCTGTCTATACATGCTGTAGAGTCTTAATGGTGCTCAAATCAGTCCGTCTATTGCACATCTACATTTTACAGTATAGAAAGAATTCAGAAACAATGGCAGATTTATCAAAGAAAAAGAAACTTAATTTATATTGTTTTAAGCAGCAGGTGCAATACTGGTAGTAAAACAAAAAGGAAAATACTAATTTAATTTGAATGAAACTAGTTGATAAGTGCAGTGCAACCGATCTGTAGTTTGGACATGCTTCCGTAATAGTATTTTCATTGGATATATCTTGCTTTAACCAAAAGTTCAGCTCAGGAGTCTGTGAATATTTCTTTTTGCCTGACCAAGACACTAAGATTTGTTTGTACACCTAAAGCAGCAAAATGAGCCCAGAGAAAGTCTCTTTGAGGTTTCTCCCATACTCTAAGATCCAGGATTGTCAGATTAATCAGAGACTGAAAGCAATGGAATAGTTTTTTGTGCTAATTTTTAGGTTGTTTTATAACAGCAGCATTATAAAACTGCGACTAGGATTTCCTTAGAGTAATATAGCAATACATTATAAAGAATACAATCCAGAAACATGACTTATATCCTGATTAAACAACAAATTGTTGTACCAAGCCTTTCTTAACAAGCCCCTTGGGACATGTTTTTATTACTTCCGAGGCTCTTTCAAATCCTGCTGGCATCTGCCCTTTTAAATGTAATCAAAGAGGATTTTTGCCTTTGTTGTACTGTTGCAAACTAGCACCAGGTAAAAACCTGACTATAGCCAAAAATTATGCACAATGGCTGTCTAGTTTCAAAATGAAGCTGAAAGGGACAAGTTTTTTTTTTTTAGTTGCCCCAGCGAAAACGTTGGTTCTTATTAGCAAGGACAGTCAGCTATAGTATGTTCACATCCTGAGCTTTTTTGTTGTTGTTTGTTCAACTAAATAATGTCTTTAAATTTGCAGATTAAAATTAGGTTTAGCTTTGAAGGGTGAAATTATAAGTAGGAAAGAAAAAACATCAGATATTACGCTCTGTCTACTAATCATTAAGAGTGCAATCTGCTTGTAATTCTGCATAGGAGACAGGTGCTGTGTTACTGCAAACTGTCACTGCCCTGGGATTTAGGATTTTCAACTGACAAAGGATCTTGGGAAAGAAATTAGCCTTTTATGGTTGAGTTGTTAACAATTTGTTGGCCTTTTCTCTCTAGCACCAATGCCTGGTAATTGTTTCTCTCTCTTGGTTTTGTTTTTTGGATTTTGGCTGTTTGTTTTTTTTCATGTATGTAGACAGCAGTCTAAACTTTTTTCAGGAATTGTCAGGTATTATCTGGTACAGTACAGAAAAGACATTTTGCTGTTGACAGTAGAACATTTAATGTGTAGCATTTAAAGACCAGTAATTTTCTCTTCTCAAAAACGTATCGCAGCAATTGCAATTGACTGTATCCTGCAGATCGTGAAGCCATATTTTAGGACAAGATCTTTTTTATTGTCTTAAGTTGCCCATGTTTTTTAACTTGTCTGCCCCTCCTCCTCCCTCAAATCCCCCTCTTCTAGAAACAAAGACTTGTTTGTTCCTGCTCTGCCTGTGAGGTCTTTGCAGCCTCCGCTGTGTGGGTGCAGAGCCCCTTATTTAAATGCTTTCCATAGCCATGGAAGGTAAGGAACAGGATGCATTAGAAAACTGGTAAGTCCTAGCTAACAGATAAAATGAACCTCTTCGCCTTTGAATTCGAAGTACTTAAAAACAGCTGTGCATGTCAGGATCACTACAAATGCATGAGGTGTGGAAAAAATAAAATCAGCTATCTGAGATCACATTGATAAGCATATTCTTTAGAGTGCAGATTTCTGCAGTCATGTCCTGGTACGTAATGGAGAATTGGAATGTAAAAAGAAAAAAACTCACCCACAAAATAATAAGCAAGCAAAAAAACCTCAACCCCAAAGCAACAACAAAAAGCTTTAAAACCCTCTGTTTTTTCCTGTCTCTTGAAACAAGAAGTGTTTCCCCCCTCTTTCCATTAAATAATTGTGTTGGAAATTACAGATAATTACATTCTTCTTTCAGTTTCCCTTGAAGATAGCACACTTGTGTAATCACCAAAGTGTATGAATACCATTGATACTACCATTGTGTTTTTTTCTCTGATGCTTCACTTGGGTATGTTAAGTCAGTAAAATTCAGTTAGCAGCATCTTCTTCTAATACCCTAACTTTTAGTTTAATTTCATGGTTAAAAATAGTTCGCTCATGTAAAAACATCTCCACGATGTGTTCTGAGGACAGTTTAAAATCTTACCAATTTGAAGTCTTTTGCACTTTCATTCTTGAAATTATAAAATGTTCAGAAATAGCCTTTCAGTGGATGTGTGAATAACAATAATAATTTAGAAACTGGAATTTTAAGTTCAGTTTCCAAATAGTTACCAGATCATATCATTATGCTATCCCCTAATATTTATTGATGAATTTTAAGTATACACCAAAGTCTCAATATGATAGGATATTCCTGGTTTAGATATGCTTTTAGTTAGAAATATTACTTTCAAAATGGACATTAGAAGACATTTTGGGGATCCAGGGAGTTCAGCTAGAACAAGATGAGGGAATAAAATGAAAAACATCGGAGAAACATGATTTCTTTTGTGAAGTTAAAATTGCAAAGTCAGTAGATGAGAAGAATGGAGCAAACTGGTCAGAGAGAACAGGAATAATACAAGCAGCTGTCAGAAAGATACGTGTATATAAAATAAGAGGAGCAGAAAGTGGCATGAGCAGGAAATACAAAGCCACCTATTTGTCAAAAAGAGATACTTGTATGGTGCATGCAGGAAAAACAAATTCATAAGATGTTGAAGATGTTAGTGATATTGCACTGAAGTGTTTAAATAAGGTTAGACACTGTTAAATTTTTATGAGGTTATCTGTAACATGACTTGGCTGTGAACTGCACTGAGGTAGGACTCTGAAATCATGATTATATAATTGGGGGCTAGACTATAAAGGCAGCCTTTTTAACCAAAAGAAAATTGACATTTTTCAGCTTTGGGTACTTAAATTTTACAAGCTAGTTTGCTTTTAACTTAAATGTGCTCATTTCAGGTGATTGTAATTTTCTAATTTTTCTCCCTCTTGACTTTACCCTGTAATTGACCATCCATCTTGTTTAATAGCAGAGTTTGAATCCTGGAACTTCTGAGGGGTAGCACAGACTTTGGATAGGGTTGCACAGTTAACTAACAGCAGGAGAAGGCTGTTTTCTGTTGTCCCCTACCAACCTCTTCATTTCTGCTTTTAAGGTGAAAGAGGGTAAGATATATAAAGCAAAAGGCATGGTCCTGGTTCCAGATCTGAAGAGAGAGAAAGGAGGAGATTTATTCCCCACTCCAGCAGTTGTGTCTAGCTTGTCTAAAACTGCTAGTTGGGCTGCCTTGCTTTTTGCGTTGCTTTCTCCTAGCTTCAACTTTGCTTCAGCTTTGGTAAATGTAGGTAGTCAGGCTTCCAGCAGATATTGCCCAGTGGAGCTCCTGGAGCTTGTCATTAAATGTTCACTGCCCACATCCTTTCAGGACTGCTGTCGATGCTGTTAGAACTTTTGCTTTTTGCTGTTAGAACAGTTTCTAGTGTCTTGGGGCCAGTCTTCCTGTCACTGGCCCAGAGACCACAGCTCATGTGGCAAAGCTGGTTAATTGGCTCACTCTGGTCACCTTCCATCCTGAAATTCAGTTCTGATGGTGAAGTGGTGCTGGATGTCTCATAACATCAACTGCTTGATTTTAGGCTTTGATCCACCAGAATGTCATTTTCCCACTATTTTTCTGCATGCTGGGTCAGGATGAGACTTGTGGGTTGGAGCTGAACTGCAGCCCTAGGTATTCACTCTGTCATTTCTGCTTGGTACTGGGATCCAGTTTCTATTCCTCCTTCATGGGTTCGCTTACCTTTACAGGAAGTTCTGTCTTATTAGCAATCATATATATGAAGCTCTTTCACAAGTAATAAAATACTGTTTCAAATAACTTCAAGCTATTTGACAGCATTTTATGTTGACTGGACTCATGAAAATGTGACCTTTCTGCCCATTAGACTGGTGAGTCTGTGCTGGACGAGTGGATTAGTTGGAAGGGTAGACTGCAGAGTTGGGTCTCTAACTGGTTTAGTATTATGTGATAAATATATGTAGGCTTTCTTGGAACAGAAGAACAGTACTACTGTACCTTAAATTGAACACTCAGAAGACAGAGGAGACTGAAGGGCTTTTCAGTGAAAAGATGATAGGTTTTTTATGAGAGAATTCTCCTTTCTTATGGTAGTTAGGAATGTTAGTATTCCAGGAATCCTCTACATGATGAAAACATTAATTCAAACTTATTCTACAGATGGGGATTTTTGCCCCAGATCACCCTATCATCCTAAAAGAAGCTCTCTCCTTTTTTTTTTTCTCTTAGTTTCTGTAAACCATAATCCTCATTCCCAGAAAAAAAATAAATCCCTACCATTCTCCCATCACTGCTTCAGTAAATGCATTCTGCAGAATACTGTGAATGTTAACAGATTCCGTCTGTTACAGACAATGCAATGGAGAGCTAATTCCAAACTGAAAGCCCCTGAAAATAGTGCCCTTGCAGTACAGTCAGCCTTTCCCACTCTCTGTTTCACTCTGGGAACTATAGTGCCTCTGTTGACTTTAACCATATTGGTCCCATGTGAGGGAGAAATCAGGCCTGTCAAGTAGATGAATCCCAGTCGTGTATTATTTTATAAAATAAAATTGTCTTAGGCCTTGCTTTTATGGGGGAAGGGAAGATGGGTTCTCATTGTGCGTTATGCGTACAAGGTGACATTTTTTCTTCTCCACTCCCCAGGAAAAATGCATTGCATAGTTCTGAGGGGTAAAAGAAAATGAAGCACTAGCAAAATGTTTCCTATGTTGATGTTAGTATTTATGGCTGTATAATTTATCTGCCATTTCTGTACCAACTCTTAATTTTGCCTGGCAAGAAGCTCCAAATGAAGTCTCTAACACTAAAATCTTGATGTGATGAGGATGTGAATGCTTGTTGCATGACCTTGCACACCACAATGGGTAGCCTTTAATTGTTTTCCATCTAAGTGAGGTGATCCATTTTGTCATTCTGTGTGTTCTCAAGTTCAGTGAATCTAAAATTTCACATGAATAAAACCAGTTCTTTACTCTTTGTGTCTGGAGTAAAATAGTGTATTAGAAAGAAGAGAGATCCTTCTAATTCAACTTGAAATATTTTACTACCACTTTTGTATTTTTCACCAGTTAGCACATTTAACTGTTTTCAGAAGCTTTTAGAACAAGTACGTAGTCTTAAACGTGAGACTGTTGCCTTAATTTTACACACATCGATTGCTCACACGTGAGCATACATTTCACACTAAACGTAAGTGTAACTGCATGTTTTGTACTGTCATGCCTTGTAATTTTAAATTTTTTTTAATGTCTACCTTTCATGAATAATACTTTCCTTGCATGTATTTGTTTTAATTTAATTTTTAAATGTTTATCGTTTTGGTTCCTTAGCCATGAATCAGCGAATCAGCCAAAGTGCTCCGGTCAAACAGCCACCTCCTCTGGCTCCTCAGAGTCCCCAGGGTGGTGTGATGGGCGGGAGTAGCTCCAATCAGCAACAACAGATGAGACTTCAGCAGCTACAGATGGAGAAAGAAAGGCTGAGACTGAAGCATCAAGAATTGCTTCGGCAGGTGAGGCCACAGGTTAGACACCTACTTCCACTATTTCTTTTGTATGTTATGTTTTGATTTTTCTAAGTTGTTGTTTCAGTGAGTCTTAAAGACCAGTGATTGCACAAAAAGCTTTGAGATCTAAAAAGGTCTGAATTCATTCTCTTACTGATATCAGTTTGGTGGTGAAAGTATCTAATTTTTTAGACTGAAGGATTTTGCTTTCCTCCCTCTAACAAAACTCTTAAAGAGCAGGCTTCGTAAACTATAAGGATGACAAAATGGACTGTTAATGTGACTGGATATTCCTCCTGAGAATATATTTCATATTCATTGAGTTCCAAGTCATGCAAAAAGTTATTTCCCACAGCTACTTTAGTTCTCTCTTCTAAGTGGAGGAAAGTCTTCAGTTTTAGAACCTGTTGCAGTCTGTAGGATTTCGAAGTATTTTTAAGTTTATATAAGATACATTGAAGAGATGCCTTGTTGCCAAAATCTTACCTGTTTAGCAGTGGACTGAGCATGGAACAACTGACTAACTTGTGCTGCATTTTGAACCTGTGGTTTCCTTATGCTGAGGAATTTGGAATGTCGTAATAAGGCTGCAAGTTATGCCTTTCGGTATTTTCTGCTATATGGATATGGCTGTAGCAAATATTAAAGTGTAGGACTGGACTTTGCAATCTCTGGATTGGAATTCGGGCTTGATCTCCTTTTGACTCTAAGCCTTCTGCTTCGATTGTTCAGTCTGAATGTTTTAAGAGTTCCTATCACGTGTGCTAGATACTTAGGATATTTCTTTGGGTTTTTGACACTGCCAGAAAAAGCACTAATCTTTTCTTTGAGGAAAACCTTCTAAAATCTTTCCCTTTTCACTTTGGGTGATGGGCCTTGTGTCAGAAGAGGATAATACCTTAATGTCCTCAAAGACAGCTTTTCTCTTTCTTCATCACCTGCAGTATTCTGTCCTGGAATCTGACTCCCGTTATCCCCTTTGTAGTCAAGGACTGTTTTGTAGGAATCTTCAGCATCTCTTGGTGTAGGATGGGTCATCTTTACAGCCATTACTTTTTATAGTACTCTAGGTAAGAATACATTGCAAAGGTGGCATCAGGACTTTCTGCTTAAGCACCTGGGCTTCTGCTGTTCCTGCTTTGCAATTAATCCACAAACAGACATTTTACCCTGTGCTGGCATGCTTCTAGGTAGGCCTTCTAATTGTCTTCTTGCCTCAGTTGTCTTTGAGAACCTGACTAACTTTGGACCAGGTGACAACCAGTTCTCTTCATGTTGTTCTCTTTAGTCGTTAAGCTTATCTGTCAAATATGCATCCTTGGTAAATCTGTGAGTTTTGTTTCACTGTGTCATGATTTTCACAGTTTCTTAACTCCCTTATCCTGTCTCATCTAGCCTGTCTCGGGGGCTTGATACTACAAGATGGTGTTTATAAGACAGCCTGCATAGGTAAACCATGCAGCTAAAGTAATTTTTATCCATCTTATTTTTACTCTTAGGCATTGCGGAATATCAATCCCAGCACAGCAAATTCTCCAAAACATCAGGTAGGCTCTTAACTGATGTTTCAGTGTAATTAGAAAAATGAAAGCATTAAATTAGGCTAGCAGGGAACTTTTTGCTACATGAAAGCATTCTAAAAAAAGAAAAGAACAAACAAAAATATCAAGCTCTGCCATGCACATTTTTGAACCACTTTTCTGGTCACAGCCCTAACACTGTTTTTAGGAGTGCTGCATTACCACAACTTTATATCAATATCTAAGAGCAAACAAGGAATTCACTGCACATTTTTTTACATTGAAAACAACGCTCTTGTTTAGCATTCTTGAGGATACTGCTGTTCCAGTCCTGATGTCATCAAGATGTTTATTTAAAGCAAACTATCTAAGGTAGTAGTTGGTGACTTTTAAGTACTGTTCATATGAATGTTCTTATCAGTTTGTTTAAGCAGGTATGATCTTAAAGAAGGATAAATGTTATCGGTTAATGAAAAGTCACTTGAAATAGTTATGATTTTTAAGCATGCATAGTGTAACAGAATTACTTAATAGATGAGACTAACAAAATAATTGCTATGCAGATATAGTATGTAATTTTACCATTTTGACATTCAACTGGCTCTTGCACAGATACATTTTCTGTATAGGAAACAACAATTATGAAAAGCCTTTCAAGCTCAGACCAAAATAAAATTGCTCAAAACGTGAAGCATAATAAACAGCTTAATGTGGTCTTCTTTTAGTCTCTAAAGAAGTTGAATATAGAATGAATCTCTGGAAGGGTGGATTTATGGATATATTCAGAGAACTTCATGTTTACTATTGCTAACAGTGTTTTAATCTGCCGGTTCTTAGTACAATATTTATATTGACTTGTACTGTACTCTGTTTTTTAAGAAAAACCTCTGTATGCACTAGGCAAGAAAAACAGAATAAAAGAAGGTGTCCTCTGTTTGGAAGCCATGAGTACTGGTGTACTGTTGCATTCTGAAGGGTACCACAAAATTTGTATGTTACTAGTTCTGAGAAATAGGAACCTCAGACCTTAGTGCTGACAGCCTGGAAAAAATACTTTCTTGTTTGGCAATACCAGAGCAGCTCTTAAACAGAAGCATTTTAATTGAAATGTAGTCATTTGATTCATTTACAAAACATTAGCCACATAATGATCTTATCAATCAGTATTAGAACCTATTCTGGAGGAGAAAAAAGAAGTCCTCAAGAATTGTGGGTATACAAGAGAATAAACAAAGGAGGATTCCTCCACACCAGTTGAAAACACCTTATCTTCTGGCATAATTAGGTCATTCATAAGGGATGTTTTTCTTACTGAATGCCAAAAGTGTATTCTACGATTTCTTCTATGCCTGAAGCCCTGTCATACCATTGTTCACTCTTCCACTAACTGCTTCCTGCTGCCAACTCAGAAAGATACAGGAAATTGAGAAGTTTGTTATCAGTTTAATACTTAACTCTGTAAAATGAGGTTTTTGGAACTTCTTGAAATTATGGCTTTAAATCCTAAAAAACTGTGAAAACTCAAAGGGACTATATTGATAATTCATTAAATGTATGTGTAGTGGTCACTCTGCTTTATTTGAGATGGGAACTGATGAAGGGATTCATACAAAAATCAGGATTCCATTTATATTTAAACTTGCTTCCTACCATACCTTCTGCCTGGGATCGGTTTTATTAGTCTGCACTTGCTGATGAGTCAAGGCATGTATGAGTGATCTGTTGGATAGAGGAGTGGGCAATCACGTCAGCTTTAAAGTTCTGTGATACTAGATTATTCGTGTTGTACCATCTAAATGTATTTTTTGTGTTTTCATGTCACCTCAGTAATGTAATGAGCAGCCACAGGTGGAAGAAAGTGCTCAGAGAACTGCTTCTGGGTTCAGGTTCTCTAAATGCTTCTTGATGCCTTGTACTGTAGAGGCAAATGTAGTCTGTCTTCTCTGATGATGCTGTTATTGCAGTCCCAATCTATACATCTGATCAGGTCTCAGTTGACCTAGTGAATCTGAAAAATGTATAGAAAGAATAAAAATCACTTTGTTCAACTTCTTTCTGACAGGTCTTTCTTTATTTTTGAATAAAATTAATGAAGTTTGGAGAAATTATCTGCTTTTCTGATGATAAAGTTGTGCTTGATTGCAGAGTAATAGCTTCTCTTGCTAAATTTTAGATGTTCTTTTAAGGAATACTATAAATTAAATCTTCATATGTTCAGTGCTCTTAATTTTGGGAAGGCTTAAGTCTGTTTTAGAGAGGGATTGCCAAGGTCTTTCATTAGTAAAGAAATTATGTAACACCGGTGTTCTTGAAGCTTGTCTCTAATGAAGTCTCTGGTTTAGATGGCTTAAAAACATCTGAGAAATGTTCCTTAACTTTTAGCTGGATCTCTGAGCTTTTAATGTCAATCAATCACTAGGTTAGAAGGGACTGGTGGAGGTCATCTAGCCCAGCATCCTCATCCTTCTTGACATTTTTCTCTATGTAGCCTGGATACAGCACCATGGTTGTATTGATACCTACAGTCAAATTTTTTTGGTACTGAGTAACCATAGTGTCCCTGCCAGGTTTTTGTCTCTCTGCCATGACAGTGTAGTATCCTGTAGTGACACTAACACTCCAGGTGTTGTGTATGGAAGCCTTAGCACCTTCTGGAAAGGGTAAATAATTGCTTAGCTTCATTTTTTATAGCAAGCATTGTAAGAGACTCTTCTTGTTTGAATGAGGATGTATTTTACTGTAATTCTAAAAATGTCAAAGGTACCTGTAGCAAAAATTACAGCTTTCAGACTTACTGTGTATAAGCAAGAACTGTTGCTACATCCAGGAAATTTGAAAACACCAAGTATCTGTTCAGTTACTTGTACTCATCATCATCAGTTACTTGTGAAACCTTAAAGATTCCTGTCTGTCTTAGTTAAGAGATTGAATGACTTGACTTTAGCTCCATCCTCACTAGCTCTCCTTCCATTTTCCTGCGGTCTGGTTGTCAACAATTTCTCATGTAGAGCAGATGTCAATCAAGTTTTGTATATGCCATAAAATTGAACGGATGTTAAGTAACAGATTTCTTCCCTTACAGTGTGCTGGGGAAAGAAATAGAGGCAAATAATGTCGAGGTACCGATGGCATTATTCTTGGATGTTACGCAGACTACTTTCTTGTGCTAAGAATGGAAGATTTCTTATTTATGTGCTGCTAATATTAGAGTATTTGCTAGTAAGATCAGCGTACTACACATTTATGAGACAAATTCCTCTGTATGTGCTTGCTCATTCTGTATCTGCTGCTTGTTTCTAGCTTGTTTCTAAGCTTTACAGATCAACAAAATAATTGTATTGCTTGCTCATGTATGTAGATCTTTATGGATAAATACCTTGTTTAAAAGTCTATATAGTAAATCAGAACTGCATTCACTGGCTGTGCTGCTTGTCACGACTGAAGCAGTGAATGGTACGTGTTCCCCTTAGTCTTCACAAATTTCCTTAACTCCTCGTTGCTGAGTTCATTTGTGTTTGTCTGTCCACGTGTCTTCCCTGTTTCTCTTGTATATGTTCTGTAACTTTGTGGCCCTCACAAGAATGCAAACACTTAATCTGAAGAAGCAGCTGGTGCTGTAAGTCTGCCCATAAGTGTTGTGGTCTTCTCTTTCCTGTAAGACGTCTCTCCCATCCCAGGAAAGCCTGTGGATCATTTGAAAGTCGAGCAGTGGTTGGGGGCAGAAATGCTACAATTAGCACTTTTAAAGTAAATTTACGAAATCAATTATCAGGATATATCAAGTCAAATTGAGTAGCGTATCATAGGTTTAATACAGTAAGAATATAAGTGAGTTGCACAAGTCATCCACCTTTCCTCAAAAGCCTGTAAAGATAAAAATGCTCTGAAAAGGGTAGTTTTATTAAGTTAATTTGGACATGGTATGAATGACCTGTTACTTCACGTAAAACTTAATCTGTATGCAATTACAGGAAAAAAATGTGGATGAGGTCAGCCAGATAAATTAAAGCACCGACCTTATTTTTAAAATTGTTTAAGGAGATGACAGATCACTTTGGTCTCTGTGTAATAACCAAAATTCAGCTTTTTGCTAACAATAGGAATGCTAAGCTTTTCTTTTCCGAGAGGTACTTAAAACAGGTTTGACATACTTAAAATGAGATCAATTCATAGAAATCTAAACCAGGATTTGGTCATAGTTTTATTTTTGCCTCCAGACTTTAAATACTTCTAATAAAGGATATATTTTAAAGCATGAATTAAAAGTCTAGAGTTCACATCGTTCTGTTTGGAGCTGGGAGAGGTTTGGACACTCCCATACATTTTTTTAAGTATAGCAAACATACAACTTTTATTATTGCAAAACAGGTTCATAAGGAAGGAGAAATGAAAAAACCATTCTTCAAGCAGCACAACTTCAGCTTCCATTATATATACCTTTTAGGAAAAATAGTCTTAATACACTCTTTAGGCCTTTAGGAAATTTTGCTTATCTTGCAGAATGATTAAAAATTGCCCTGTATTTGTTTCTCAATAGTTCGTCTTTTTTGGTAATTCCTTTCTCTTTCAGACTCCCAGAATGACATAAATTTATTACTTAGATGAGTAATAACATTCTTTTGAGGAGAAAGTGCTTCTGACTCCTGAAAAAATAGCAGTAATGCTACTTATAAATAGTTTAAAATAGTTGCACTTTTGCATTTCTTAGCAATGTTGTTGAAACAAGGATAAAAGTAGTACTAATTTTAAAAATATTAGTTTCACTATGTAGTACATGCCAAAGAATGGGCAAAATACAGTTCTCTCTCTTGGTTTAATACCCCGCTTTTTAGTGGGCCTTTAGTGAAATGAGATTTTTTGGTTTTAGCTGGGTAGTGTCTTGAGCTACATTTATTTATACATTTATTTATTTAAGTTCATGTATTGATGAAACTTCAACCTCTCCTACACTCTGAGAATTTAGAAAAATACATAGGTAGCTTTCCTGTTTTTCCAAATTTCTTATTCCTTTGTACTGACTTTTTTTCTTAAAGTAACAGAAGAGAATTTGTGGGGTTTTTTCTTTCCTGATGTCAGTAGCTCTTGAAAAGGGGATGTGTATGAATTTCTTACCTTCCTCACATCTATTGAATCAGGAGGCAGTGCTCATATTGGAAAGACCACACAAAGGAGATAAAATGTCAGTTTTGTTCATATACAGAAATGATTCTGTGTAGGTTTTGCTTTGTTACCACCCTTTTTGGCACTGGTGTGTGATTAAGCTGCTCCTGCAGTGTGCTGGCACTTTTGGCTCCTCCTCTTCATCCAAGTCAGGGACTGCAGCCCAAGGAAATAAAGATGTAATGTACAGATCAAACCAAGAGGGAAGGGGAAGAGGACAGAGCATGTGGGTGAGCAGTTCTTGAGCCATCTCTGGATGGCTGCTCTAAGACCTTCTGTCTTCTTCAGATCACTGTTTGGCAAGCATCCCAGGAAAGAATGCTTTTTTCTTTCTTTTTTTCAAATGGATGAGTCTACCTGTATATCAGGTAACTTGTGACTGATACAAGGTTACAAACTTAGCTGTGAAATAAGAAGTCATTATGTAGGCTTTGCACTTGGGTTTATTACATAAGCAAATGAAAATCATCTGGATAAGTCTTTAGAAATTATTAAAAGATGCCTAGCATCCTGTGATCTGAAATTGTGAATGGAGTATTATTACTGTTTATTAGAACAGTGGCCAAGTAAGTGGTAATGAGCAGAGTGCTGGGTTTACTTGAAGTAGTAATTGGGTGTGATGAACACAATGAATGCTTATACACTTTCTGCAAAGACCTAATCACCTGCAGTGAGAAAATTTTCTAGTACAAGACATAAAACTTAAAGGAATACGTAGATAGGAATGGGAGTGAAGCATATGCAGATTAGAAAAGAGAAGAAAACTAGGCAATAGAGAAGCTTCAATACACAGTCTGCTGGAAATAAAATAAAATAACCTTGGGATTTCTTAAAAAGAAATCACTTTGAAGAAGAATTGAAGAAAAGTTATTTTTATATATTAAAAGACTGCAGTACAGTAGTGCTTAGGCTTCTCATGAAAATGGATGAAGACCTTTCATTTTACAAGTGAGAAATAGTGAGTATTGTCAAGACTGACAGGATTGGTTTTACCTGAGATTATCTTCCCAGGCACAGTCTGGAAGTCACATACTACCAGTAATCGTAACAAGATAGTCGATGGATTTACAACTCTCTACATTAACAAAGCTCAGTCTTGGTGAGACGATGATGTTTGAATAGAGTTGCTTGAAGAAAATGACTGTATTTTCACATGTATAACTCATGGATTACTTGTTTAAAAAGGGGAGAGGAGTCACTGGAAATTACATTAAATGTTGCTTATTTCCATCCACCTTTAATGTATTTTATGTTAAAATTTACTTTCATTAATTAGTTATTACAGCCTTTATGGATGGTTTGATTCAGGCTGGTGAACATACAGATGTGTAAAAAATTTTATGCAATTTAGGTTTGTAACTTCAGAAGTGTCTTGGTCTTACTAAGAAATTACTCCGAATTTGAAGAGCTTTGAGATTTACTTATGGAACGAATCACTGATTTGATCGGTCAGAAATTTCAAATGCATGCCTCTAACAGGAGGAATGAATGGGAACTTTTAGGGAGAGATTTGAAAGTTTGCTGACTGAAACAAGAAAGATACAAAGGAAGCCAGGAGAACTAAATCAGAATTTAAAAGAAATGGGGATAAAATGCTATTTTAGCAGAGCTAAACAGGTTATCTTAGGGGTCAGATAGTATTAACAATTCTTGTTTTGGTTTAAGTATAGACTTAGCAGAGAGATACTGCAGTGAACTAGAAAATATTTGTGTAAACATACAGATGTTTATATCCATAAATACATTTACAGTGCAGTCCCTCTAATGTCGGGCATGGCTGCTGGAACTTTCATTTTCATTGAAGCCAGTACAGAATCTTGCTTTGTCCTCAGAAACTTTAATTTGATTTAACTCTTGTAACTGGAAGCAGTAAAAGCATCAATTATCTCTAATGTCGTGTGTTTATGTATCCAAAAAGTGCATTCAAATGCCTAACATGATCTTTCTCCGTCTCCTGCTGTTCTAGGAATTGGCTCTTCGTAGCCAGCTTCCAACAATGGAACAAGACGGTGGATCTCAAAACCCCGTGTCATCTCCTGGAATGTCTCAGGAACTGAGAACAATGACTACAAATAGTTCTGATCCCTTTCTTAACAGGTTTGTAGGAGTAGCTACTAGAGGAAAGAAATTTGATTTAAAATTCTGTTTGGTACATGTAATAGTTTATTTTGAACATCTGTCCATGCCAAGAGCCACAGCTGTAAATGGATCTTTCCTTAAATGGCAAGTCTAGTAAAAGTTGAAGATTAAAAGCTGTCTCCTGTGGGAGGAAGTCGTCTGTTCAGACTTGTAGGAAGGTTTTTATTCAAAGTCATAACATGTTTGCCTCTGCATAATCTGTTGACTAACAGTCATTTCAAATTACTGAGTCAAGGAATTTGTGAATAGCTTGCTGTGAGATCAAATGAACTGTGAGGCACATTTAGGATTACAGCTTGAGGTTCATTTTAAGGTTTCTCCATTCACCCCTCCCCTCTACTTCAGGTATTTAGCAGTATTTTTACTCTGCTAATGTTAGGTCTGCAAATATGTTTCATTTTAAATGCTGTATTATTTTGAAGTGGGTATTTTCATTCAAGATTTAGAATCTTACAGTATAGACTAGTCTTTCATAAAACTTGTTCCTAAATCCCTCTGACTTGAAGTGTTTATTTTGTTGGAAATACTGCTCAAATTACAGCTTGCAAATGCTTCATACCAAACATTACAACTTCGGAGAAACTGCTGCAGCTTGAGATAAGTGATATCTGTATTTTGGGTAATCCCTTTGGGTAGATTTATCTCCTACACAGACAATTACGATTAGAAAACTTGATTTTTTGTTGGAGGGATTATCCTTCATGGAATTCATCCTGTAGGATGTTCTTGTGTGAGCCTCAACTGTGCTGGCTTTATCCTAAGAAGTAAAAGAGACAAGACAATTTAAACCTGACTTGCTCTCCTATGGGAAGCCTCTGTAGATAGATGATGATATTGATGTGGTATAGTAACATACTAGCTTGGACTTCTGAAAGGCTGTTGCCCTCATAGATCATACAGGTCCTCACATCTTCAAAACCTGTCTTCTGACCTGAAGGAAATGCATCCTTAGGTTTCAAATGGCCACGGCAGTGGATTGCTGCAGTTTATCCCTTGTGAGTCTACACACATAAAGTGATGGATCTTTGCCATTAATTAGAAACAGGGGAAAAAGCTAGAAAGGGCAAATTTATGTTTTGTAGTTCTATGCTTGCCTAGTTGCATATATGTTTAACTGGGTTGTTTTTTTTTTTTTTAATGTAGCCTTTACCCCATGCAAAATATTGAAAATCTGTATTTGACTTGAGTTCAGATTATCTTAATTTGCATTTAGGTCTGAACATTTGTCTCCTTCTAGGGTGTTGTATGTGCAGCACCACACTTAATTCTGTCCTATGGGTATGGGAAAGGGATTTTTAGGAAAGGTCATTTGTGAATATGCATTTCTGTCTCAGAAAGCAGTCCAATAGTTTTGACCTAAAGATCTTGTTGATACTCCTTATGTTAAAGTTCAGACTCCTTATGTTAAAGTTCCTGGTGAGACAGAGCTAAATTTAGGCCCCAAAGTTACATATTCAAAGTATAGGTTGTTTGATATTTTCTCCTGCCTATATAATAGAAACATTAAAAAAATCTCAGAAAATCACTACGTTGGAGCAATTTGAGAAAATACTCAGTAGTGGTTTAAAATGCATAGTCAAATCTGCCTGCTCTCTTCAGTACTTACTGTCATTATGGTATATTTGATTTTTTTGAATGGGATATTCATCAGTGCAGACTTGATTAGACTATTTCACCTTTTGATTTGCCACACTTGTTTATATATTTTTGTCGGTTAGATTTATATTGGTAGTGATGGTATTTCTCTGTTTAACTCCTAAATTGGTATGTCTTCTTTTGTATACACATATTTTAACAATTATTAGTTGAAGAAGAATCCACTCTATTTTGGGTAATGCTGTTTAGTTGCATGTAGTAATTTGGGGTGGTGTGACTACTAAATGAACAAATCCTTGTTGAAGAAAGAGGAAATGTGTATTAAGGAGTGATTTGAAGAGAAGTGCTGGACATTCCAAGTGTGAGAGCAACAGCCAAATAGCCTTCTCCGCTGGAATGATTTAGTTCAGCATAGTCTCAGTTCTGTTTTTAGTATTTTGTCCCATAAAGTAAACCAGCATTTTTGTTCACAGAAGTTTTAAATAGTTTAATTATTAGGATTGTATCGAATGTGTGGTGATTCTATTTTTAAATCAGTCTAAAAAAAGAGAAATATTTATGATTAATCTATAAAGAAATGTTAGGTTCCTTCCTTGTATGGCAAAGATGTCCTTATGGAATCAAATATATATATATGTTTATGTATTTATATACATGGCTGATGGCATTCTACTGGCATGCAATGTTGAATAGCTGTTCATAATTTATTGGTTCTTCATACTTGACAAAAAGGCATCTACTATATACTTCACAAGTACATCATGAGGAGGATCGGTATGTCTTCAAATGCTGATTTGAATAGTAAATCTAGTTGATGTTCATTTAGGATTTAGGATGGAAAATCAGTAAGGATTCTCGGTGAATGCTACCATGACCTGAAGAAATACGGTTTTGAAAATACTTTGTAAAGACTGAATATTAGGAGATGCAGTGGGGAGGGAGTAGTGGTAGGCTTCAAGAGCTGCTTATGCAGGCCACAGCTCCTGCCAGCAAAGCTGCTCCAGCATGGTCTCCTCTCTCCATGGGGCTACAGATGCTGTCAGCCTGCTCCAGCACAGGCCTCCCATGGGGTCACAGCCTCCTTCACGCATCCACCTGCTCTGACATGGATACTCCTTGGGCTGCAGGTGAATCTCTGCTCCCCCTTGAATCTCCACAGGCTGCAGGGGCTCAGCTGCCTCACCCTGGGCTGCACCACAGGCTGCAGGGGAATCTCAGCTCTGGTGCCTGGAGCACCTCCTGCCTCTCCTCTTGCACTGACCTTGAAGTCTGCAGGGCTGTTCCTCTGAGATATTCTCACTCCTCTCTCCCTTCTGCTGTTCAGCATTTTTCCCCTCCTCTTAAATATGCTATGACAAAGGTACCACCATTGTGACCGATGGGTGCTAGACCACTTTGGAGACAGCTGGAACCAGCTGGCTGATGTGGGATCAGCTCCTCATGCTGTGTCACACAGTCATCCCTGCAGACCCCTACTACCAAAACTTTGCTATATAAACTCAGCACGCTGTCCTGCTTCCCTGCCGCATCCCACATTTTCCACTGAGGCTCTCTTGGTCTTGCTTGCTGCTCTGGCAGTGAGATGGCAGTAAGAAAGCGAAGTCATGTAAGGCCCCATGCCATCAGTTTGGTTAACTGTTCTGTCAGCAAGATCATTCTGAGCAGGGTTTGTTTACAGGATGGCTTCTGTACCAGTATTTGATTTATATTAGGGTGCTCTCTTGCCTTGACATGTGTGACTGAACAAGTAGTAATGCAGCAGTGGGAAGCAATTGAAGAATTGCTAAAGGAGTTCCAACTATTTATAACAGCTGTGACCTAAAAATACAGTTCAGTGGTTGATTAAACATGGGAACATTAGTTAAAAGTATTTTTTTTATCCTTATGGAAGCATAGAAGGGTGCACCATAATTATTATTATTTTTATAATCATTGACTATCTGATATGCTTCAAAAGGTTTTAGCTTCTGGTGGGTGTGAAAAGATTAAAATTATGCACAACATAAGTAGGCAGTTTCTTAAAGCTGCGTAAGTATGTTCTTGTCAAGTTAAATTGAATCTAAATAATATGGTTTCAATTGGAAAAGGTCTGCATAAAATAAAACCCGGGTGTCTCATGCAAACAAATGCTTCAGTTTTTCATTAGAATAGAGGATTTCTCATGGTAGCAATGTTTTCAAAGCCCATAAATGAGTTCAAAACGAGCATCTATTTTATTTTCTTCAGTGCTCTACCCTCATTTTTTTCCTCCTTTTCTTCTGTTACAGTGGAACATATCACTCCAGAGATGAAAGCACAGATAGTGGACTTAGCATGAGCAGTTACAGTGTACCCAGAACCCCAGATGACTTCCTGAACAGTGTTGATGAGATGGATACAGGTCTGGTTTTGTGTACATTTTCAATGCATGTTTTCCAAATACAGTTGTGTCCATTTGCAGTGAAAACTCTGCAACTCTAAAAAGCTGTGATACTTTTTGCATTGTTTTTCTACCTTCTTCTATTTCCCCTATTTCTGTAATAGAAACATTATGGTTAGATTTGTGAAAAAATATATTTGTAATCAACTGTATTGGGAGGTTGGGGAAATTGCTCATAAGTTGTATCACTCCTGTTTTTATAACAAATTTGAGTGTGTTTGCTTTTTGAAGTAATGTTGTTCAGAGCTAAGAATAGTACCTCATTCAGTGTTGTTAATACTACTCCAAAACTGTATTTGACTCAGTATTGTCTTTTTCATTCAAATGTAAAAATTAAATTATTTATATAAATATAAAATTAAATGACATCAGTGATCTGTAAGATTTGGGTCAGTAGGTGAAAGTTCGAAACAAAGGCATGTTCTTTGCACATCTGTATGCAATCAAGTTATCTTTGGGTTTTGTGATGGATTTCTGAGTCACGCTGCTTGTATGATGCAAGAGGTGCATGATTAACTAGTTGTCCTGATAAATTGTAGGTTTGGTACTTGCAGTATACTTAATATCCATCTCTGTGTTATAACTAGGTGACAGTATCGGCCAGAGTAACATACCATCCCATCAGAACCGTTTCCCAGACTACCTTGAAGCCATTCCAGGGACAAATGTGGACCTTGGGACACTGGAAGGAGATGGAATGAATATAGAAGGAGAAGAACTGATGCCAAGTCTGCAAGAGGCTTTGAGCTCTGACATCCTTAATGACATGGAATCTGTCTTGGCAGCCACCAAGCTAGATAAAGAGAGTTTTCTTACTTGGTTATAGGGGCCTCAGGGAGACTGAATTCTAAATCTGTGAAGGATCTAAGGAGATTAGGACATCTGTATCTGAAGTTCAGAACAAGCCAGTGTGGTGCACTTTGGCTTGTGTTCAGAAAAAGTAAATGAACAAATACTCAACGAGATTATTTGGGTTTGCTCTTCCTTGTCCATCGCTGCTGTTATATATTGCTGACTTTTTTCCACAGTTGACTCTGAAGAACAGACATCTTGATCTTTTTCTATTGCTGTTGCAACTACTGTTCAAGGGGGGTAGGGAGGGATGATGAGCCTATTTTGGATGACGAATGCCATTCCTTTTGTCCTAGTGTGTGCTTGCATATCATTTTATCTAAGTACTCAGATTTGAGAGTTAATTTCTGCATGTCACTGCTTGTAGTTTGCTCAGTTAGTTGTCTCCTGCTGCCTGTGGCAAGTGGTAAAACATGACATACCGGGGTGACAAGCCAAAAATGATGTATCTGGTCAAAAGAAGTCAATACTGATTTGGAGATACGACGTAAAGGAGGGCTGAAGACTGTTTGGTATTAAGTGTTCCTACTAGTAGCTCTTGCATTAGTCACAAAGTGCTCTTGTTCATATTTTATGTTATAGTAAATCATGAGTCATTATACATAGAAACATATATGAACTTTGATTGTTGCCACATATTCTAGCCTAACTTCCATTTCTCAAAAATACTTTGATTATTTTTGTTAGTTGGTTTAACTTTAGCTGTAGGATGGGAAGTAATTATAGGTGTTCTGGGGTTTTTTTAAATAGTGAAATCTAAAGGTTTTTTTCTGATTTCACACAGTCTTATTTAAATCTGAATTGTCTGCTTTTTTTTATACTTAAACCATGCCTATTGTAGCCTGATAAGCTAGTGAGTACATAAACCAGTATGTTTTGCCTGTAACTTTTTTTATTTTTTTTTAAAGGCTAGCTTTGAATGTAATCATTAGATTTCATGACCAGTGGCTTATTTTTCATGTGTATTTGCAAGACTTTGAAGTAGAATCTGATTACAGCAATGTAAAAGTTAGAATCCTGTGTCATGTGTGCAGACTTCAAATGCATTTTAAAGTAGCAGAACCATTTTAAAATTGCATCTAATCTCTCTTCTGGTTTTCAGTTTTGGTCTCTAAGTGAGTTCAGATTTTAAAATCCTTAATGGGAAACAAAAATTTATGAAAAGTTTCTCTTATGTTATCACAGACAAAAATTCTGAACTATTAATATCACTGTGTGTTGCAATGAAAAGGCTAGAACACCAAAAAACTCCTCAATAAAAACTTCTAAGTATAATAGTTACCAAGTTCTGTTTGGTGAAAAATAAGCCCTGGACACTAGATGTAGAAGAATGTAAAGATATGTGTTAGATGGTGACATGAGCAGGTAATGAAGTGTATATTAGTAGTAGAGCTTAGCGTGGGGTAGAGGTGAATATGAAATATTTTTATTTTAACAGGAAAAGATGTATCACTAAGTTGTCTTCAGGAGTTGACACAAGTTTCCAAAGAGTATTTTTAAATAAACAAAGCGAGCATGAATCAAATATAAGCTATGAATTTCTGTGGGGCTTTTGGGTTTTTTCTGATGAAAAATAGTGTCACCAGTTAACACCTCTATAATTAAGGGCCTGTCACCATTCTCAACATTGAGCCTTTATTTTCAAGGGTGTATAACGTGACTATAAAGATACTGTAAGCATGAGACTTAGTTTTGGGAAAAAACCTCTCAGCTAGCAGAGACTTCTCCTGAGGAGAGATTTTTTGGGTTTTACTGTTTTGCATTTTTTCAAAGACCGTGATTATTTTATAAGCTAGGAACAAATCAGCAAAACAAACAAAAAAGCCCCATCATATTACTATTGCCATTTGGATTTTTTTATGCTTCAGAAATAATTCTGTTTTAGGATGATGTAAAGAGTGAAAACTCTTAACCAAATCCCATTTTAAAAACTGAAGCAGCAGAGGCAGAGATTTGAAATTTGCCACTATAAATGTACATTTACTACTTTACATAAACATATTAGTGTTGAAAAACACAAAATTTTTGTGGCTTGTTATGGGATACAGGCAAGTTTTAAAATACCAATTTTTAAAACACATTCACAATGACGTATATTCTGCTACACCAGTAATTCAGCAATTAATAGGCCACTTATATTGTGCAATGACACAGTAGCTCCTTAAGCAGTGTATTGTGTCCAAGATAGGGATTTTAGTAGTATTTTTGCAATTTCGTCATTAATTCCTCTCTCTCCTTCCCTTCAGGAAAAGAAAAAGACACTAAGTTTTCATAACTTGAATGATCTGACATAAAACCACAACAGCAAGGAAATTCAGAGTTGATTCTATTTCAGTTGTCTTCCACAGTTGTATCCAGGTCATAGCACACAGAGAATCTCAGAATAAGCTGAGTTGGAAGGGACCCATCAGGATCATTGAGTCCAACTCCTGGCCCTGCACAGGACACCCCAAGATTCACACCTTGTGCCTGAGAGTGTTGTCCAAACACTTCTTGAACTCTCTTGGGCTTGGTGCTGTGACCACTTCCCTGGTCCAGTGCCCAGGCACCCTCTGGGTGAAGAACCTTTTTCTGATATCCAACCTAAAGCTCCTCTAACACAGTTTCAGGCCATTCCCTCAGGTCCTGTCACTGGTCTCAAGAGGAAGAGATCTTACCTGTCCCTCCTCTTCCTCTTGTGAGGGAGCTGCAGACTGCAAAGAGGTCTCCTTTCAGTCTTCTCTTCCCCAGGCTGAACAGACCAAGTTATCTCAGCCATGAGGAGTGTCTTCCCCTCACAGGAACCACCTTCATTGCCCTCCTTTGGACACCCTCCAATAGCTTAATATCCCTCTCATGTTGTGGCACCCAGAACTGTCCCCAGCACTCGAGGTGAGGCTGCCCCAGTGCAGAGCAGAGCGGGACAATCCCCTCCCTTGCCCGGCTGGCGATGCTGTGCCTGATGCCCCCCAGGACACGCTTGGCCCTCCTGGCTGCCAGGGCACTGCTGACTCGTGTTCAACTTGTCATTGACCAGGACTCCCAGGTCCCTTTCTGCAGCACTGCTCTCCAGCATCTCCTTCCCCAGTCCATGCACACAACCTGAAATGATGCACTGAGTGCAAACTCCTGACATGCTGTACCTTGCTACAACAGAAATGAGTACAGAACAAATTATCTTTCCTTGCTTTTGTGTGTTTGTCACAGCTTTAATATTTGAATGTTTTATTCTCATTGTAGAAACACTAAATGGCTTATACTGTATTTGGGTAGCACTGCTTAGGATAGATACTGACAAACTGGGAATCCTTGAACTGCTCTAACATTAATTATGTTTTGTGATACTTATTTTAATTAAGACATTTCCGTTCTCTCATTTATTAGGAAACATACCATAGAGATGCTGTACTGTTGGCAATCAATATTAATTTGGATTTTTTTTTTTAATTCTGCAAATGCATTGTTTGATGAAGTGGTTAAAATTGTTTGAAATGCGAAAGTGTTTTGGGTAGTATTTTATACTGATGTATATATTGAAACAGAAATCATTGTAATAATTGTAATAGCTTTTAGTTTTAAATACACTATATGCAGACAGATGGGGCTGTACAGAACTGTACTGTTAACACCCAGGCAGGGCTACTGCTTGGGAAGAGGTTGCAGTGTCAGTGAATCATATGGATCAAACATTGTACCATTCAGTGTTGGCGCTCACCAATGCAAAAGGAGAAGAGACAATTTCAACGTGGTTAACACTACATGGTAAATTAGTACTACAGTGACCTTTTCACTTACAAGCATGTTTTTTTATACAAACTAGCAGGTGTGCCTGTATAAAATAATTTGTGTTCTGTATCATGGAAAAAGTACTCTCCACATTTAGAATCACAGAATCATGTTGTATGTTAGAGAATTATGTCCAAAATTATATATATTACTTAACAATGTTATTTTTAGATATGAGCATGACTGTAAGCTAGGTACTTAAGTACATTCTGTTACATTATTTTTCTTTATGTAATACTTTTTCAGTTGTTTTATTTGGTATAAATATATACTTTGTGCTTAAACATCTTTGTTTGTTTTTAACATTCAATAGTATGTAAAGATACAATTTCCTTCAGTAAGATAGATGCATTGAATTGTTGGAATGCCTATTGTAGTGCGTCTGTTCTTGTCCCCCTTGTCATTGCTTTTGTAGTCATTAACTCCAGTCCTGCAAATACGGTGTGCAAGCTCACCTGGGAGACAAACGAGTTCCACTGGCTTCAGTAAAGGCTTAACATTAAAGTGTGCTTGCATCTCTGTGTGCTTGCAGTAATGAAGAGACAGTGACTCTGGTGAGCATCATGCAGCTTGTGTAAAACAATACTTTATTTGCATATGGCACTATAGTGAGACCTGGTAACAGAACATCTGGGTATCTACTAGAAGAAAGCATCCGCTTTTTGCAGATAATGCTTGCCATGTTCGGATGGCAGATACATTTTTTTGCTAACTCTTAAGTTTATGCATTAATTTGTGGCAGACTATCAATAAAGACACACTATTTTCATTTTCAAGTTTTGACTTATGAATTGTGAAATATGTAATGACATACCTTGAAAGAGCCTGAAGATTTTAGTTTAAAATATCTTGACAGGTTTCATTAATTTTGACCTGTATAACAGAAGGTCTGAAAGATGGGGGTTTTTTTTAATGCAGTGCAATTTGGAAAGGCCAAAGTCATACACTGTTAGCATTTTAGCAGTTCCAGAGTTGTTACTATTCAACACCAAATGGCCAAACCCTGTTGAATTCAGCACATTTGTGTGTTTTCTTAGTTGAGGATACAGCCCTTGATGGTTTTATCTGTTTGTCTTGTACTTCTGAGTTCATAGCCAGCTTTAGTCACCCAGATTGTTTAAATTTAAATGTAACATCACACCTTCCACCTGGGAGTAGGCGGCCAGTGCCAGGGAATGATAAGGCACCAATCCATTTTGCTGATATCACTCTCATTTATAAGGTGGTGACATATTGCAGTAGTTGAAGTATGAGTGACCTTCTGAGGCAGCCCTAAATAGACTGTATTACTGCAAAACAGGATATTTGGTCCAGGTATTGCACTTGGCAATTCTCTTTGAAATATTTTCAACACTTAGTTAAAAATAAAAAGTATTCATTTCAGTAAGCCAGAAGTAATATGCTTCCAATGAAGCAAGTGCAAGTCAACAGCCAAAGAAAGCATTTTTCATCTTGGATCATCAACAGAATAATTATTTTGAAATCAGGCTATGATCCGTATAGCACCTCCTGTTTTGGAGGTTCATTCAGAGATAAACCAGGGCCATTGATTTTATTTATAGTGTCAGCATCCAGAGCGTGTATGTTCCTGTTGAGGAGGAAAGGTGTGCATCTTGTCCCTTGTTGTCACCACTTCTTATTCCTAACAGGGGTTATCTGCACCCTCTAAATTTAGGTGTCATCAAAATAGGAAGATGTCAGTACAGGATGAGAGATCTTGGTCGATGTAAAATGGTAAAACCAACACTAACTGAAGAATCAATTTGTCTTTAGAACAGAGGGTAGAGCTTTGTACCAAGTGCCATATCCAGTACTTAATGCCTCTAAAATAAAACAGCCAATGTGTTTTTCTCTAGGCACTGAGGGAGCATGTTGAGTGAGGAAAGTATAAATACTGACACATCTGACAAAGTTGCCTAATGGATTTTGTGGAAAATTCACAGGTTTTACTTTTCCAGACATACTCCCCTGTCTTTAATGCAGAGGTTGTAACAGACTGCTGCAGATCTAGGCTGTCACGGACTGGTTTTATTTTCTCTATGTGGGAATGAAGTTGGTCACTCTGATGACCATATTTTCTATATTAAATTGCCTTGTCTTAGAACACAAGAGGCAAAGTAATTTTATGGGATTTTCCTGTCTATTAGCAAGTGTGCTTTTTGGGGGGTGGGGGTGGTTGTTCTGTTTTGTTTTTTAAATGGAGGGGTCAGGAGCAGCCTGAGAGGCTTTTTCTTCAATGTTCTGCAACAACAAACTAGAGCTCCGTAAAAATGGTACGTTTGATCTCACCTGGAGTGCTCTTTCTCCTCCTCCCATATATGTTAATTCTGACCTGCTGTAGTGTGTTTTAAATTATTTATTGTACTTACCATCTGTGAGTTTTGCTTTCCTAACACCTGAAGACTGGACTGTAATGCTAGGTGCTGTTTGTCCCCAGAGGAGAGCAGAGTTCCTCCTTTCTGAAATCAGCTGCCATCCTGTTTGAAGTCTGTAATCTAATACAGAAGTAACAGTCTGACTCCAAACATGCTGCTGCCCAACTCCTGGTACAGGATGGTTATCGGCAAGCAGAGTTTTTTTGAACCATGGTGGATTCCTGTTCTTGTTTGAGACTGGCAAAGTTTGGCTATGCCATTGCTTTGATTTCTGCACCCAGCTGTCCTAGCAGGAGCAGGGAGTGCCACCGTGCCTGTTGGAGGACTCCTACCCAGCACTTAACCTGATGTTGGCCATGATGGGGTTTTTAAGCTGACAGAGTAATTCAGTCTTTCTCTCATAGTTTTGTTGTTAGGCATGCAAATACAATTGTCTCAGCTCTCTTGACTGACAAGGGGCCCTTTTCAGACTTTGCCAAGCGATGTAATCTTTTCATCCCCATCATCCGCTACTGAAGTGTGACCCAGAGGCCTCTCAGAGGTTCAGCTGCAATCCTGGACTGTCAAAGTCTACAGTAGAAACGAGGTAACTGGTTACGTTTGTGTATGACAAAATCCCAAACCCACAGCACTCAGAAATGGTGTGACTTTGGTGGTGATACCTCACAGCAAATGGCAGTAACTGTGAGGTAACTTCTGGTTAGGCCAGTGGGGTTCAGCCTGAAAGTGGTTATCAGTGGCTGTGTAGTCCGAGAAGTTGCTGGCAAAAGCAACCTCTTGCCATACAGGAGAGATTGAGGCTGTAGTTGAGGAAAGTGTCAGTGCTACAGAAGGTGACAGCTGGTGGGCTGATTAAAGCTCCTCTGTCAATGCGGCCTGTACCTGCCACCCCCTTCATCCCTGCCCACAGCTGTTTCAAGCAACTGCTTTAAAGCCGTGGGGTTTAGATTTGTATTTGCCAGTGTGTAAAACTGGGACTTCCTTTATTTTTCAGATGTTCGTTTTTCACTAAAAACATGACTCCTTTCAAAGGTCTTTGCTCCTCTGAACAGCCTTTCAGGATCTGGTAATCTTTCTGTGGATATAGATTCTCCTAACTAATATGAATGTGATAAGCACCAATAGATCACTGAGAAATATAAATTTCTCTTTGCAGCTTAGTGGCAAGAATGCTAGAAAACATCTCACCCAAACTGTAGTATCAGCATCCAAGTTCTTCTCATCCATATATTAGCCATGATTTGGAAAACAAGCTGGTTTTACATGAAAATCCATGATTGCAGTAAGGCTCAGGTTCTTTACAACTGTGAAGTTTGCTATTGCAATATGTGGATTTTTCTTTATCATCACCTTGAAAAGAAAGTAATGGAGCCTGGTGGGGTTCATGAAAATAGGAAGGAAGCAGATGTTTACTGCTGCTGCATGAGGCCCATGTTTCTTAGCTGCTCTTGGAAATGTCTCACTTTGAAGACACCTGGTGGTCTTGGCACCTCACATTCACTTGCATTTTATTTTCAATGTCACTAACATCTAACAATGACCACATTATTGAAGTGATTGCACTGGTGACGTCTGAAACAGGATAAAGATGTTTTGTAAAATGTAGTCAGTACAATCTACCTGGGTACACCCATGGTAGGTACGTTGCCCAGCACTGAAATGTCTCCCACCTTGTAAGGGTACATCTGACTTCCTGCTGTGCCTTTGAGCGAGGCATTTACCATTTCCCAGGAAAGCTGTGTGCATGGAGCACTGAAATGTTAAATGTTTGCAAAATGCTTTGAGGGTTAAACATTAAGTGCTTCCTATTAATTCATTCTCAAACTGTGTTGTTCCAGGGATCTTCTACTCAGTGACATCACCCCAATATGAATACAATCTTTGCAATGTAGTATAGGGTATGCACTACAAGCTTAAACTCACAAATGCATTATAGAAAGGTCATATATTGGTGCATGTCAAATGATGGTTTTTGCTGGCATGTGGACACTCAGTAGGAAGGGTGAACTGACTCGAGTTAGCCACAGAGTGGCTAAGTGCACAGTTACCTCTGCCAGATTAATGTGCACCAGTTCTTCCTTCGCTGAAAACTTTTGTGCCTAAGTCCTTAAGTGTTTAGTTATTTTTTAGATTGAGCTTTCTTGTTGAGCTACTTCTGGGAAGCCAGTGACCCTTGAGGTGTAAAAGTACAGACTGACCATGAATGTGAGGGGAAAAAAATCTTGCCTCATTATACATATATATACAGACATAGAGTATCATTGCACGCATTTGTGTGTGTGCCTATATATAGACACACTATATATAAACACTGATTTCCTGCCTAAAGACAACTCAGTTTCTCATGAGCATTAGATTTGTTCTAGGCTTCACAAGGAAAAAAAAAAAAACAGCGAAAGTGTCATCTGAGTTAAAAAGTCTGCGTGGTTGTTGCTTATTTTTAAATATTTAGGGTTTTAGGTGTGACATAGAATCATTTCATTCAGAAAACCAGAATGAATAGTGAGAGAATATGAACACGTGTTATTCCATTGTGCTGCCTCTCAAGAAACTAGTCTTGAGGAGTCAGCTTTTGGGGACTTAAAGGCACCTTTCATACAAAAAACCCAAAACCAAACGGCTGGGGTAAGAGAAGTTGCCAGTCTTTGCTCCCTGTGAGAGAGAATGTTTTGTTTTTAAGCTGGGACTGAAGGGAAGTTGGCTTCAGGTCAGATTTGTCTACACTGACGTTTACCTTCACATTTAATGCATAATCCCTGCTCTGCACCTCGGTGTGTGCATTCTGTAACTGCATAGTCACAAACAGGGATGTGTGTGTGTGGCTGTGGAGGCTGGAACTGGTACATTATGGAGCAAAGAGTTTACTTAAAGCAAGGATTAACCCCTAATGGGTGCCTAACACAATGGAGTGCCATGTTCCACTGACACATAGCACATACTGTGCTACTTGCTCGAGCTATTCTCTTTAAATAGAGATTAAGATGTTTTTGGATTACTTCCCCATCCCCAAGATCCCATCACAGTTGCTGGGGTTTCGTTTGGTTTTCAAGATTTAAGACGCCTCCATGGGTGGGCCTAGACTGTTGTAAAATGTATTAACATGGATTTACTCTGCACTTGAGTGTAACTATTTCTGTGCTCTGACTTTGTTGCTAGGTATGTATTTGTTAGGACAGCAGCACAGGAATATAAAATGACAAGTAGATGTCCAGGCATTGAAAGCAGACTTGGGGTGCTTTTGAAGCCAGAAGTCCGGGAAGTGTGGAGTTAGGAAAGACAAGCCCTGCTTGATCAACCTGATCTGCTTTTATGAGCAGGTGACCTGCCTGTGGATGAGGGAAAGGCTGTGGATGCTGTGTGCCTGCACTTCGGTAAAGCCTTTGAACCTTTTCCCACAGCGTTCTTCTGGAGAAGCTGGCTGCTCATGGCTAGGTCAGGTGCATGGCTGGCTGGGTGAAAAGCTGGCTGGATGGCCCAGCCTAGGGAGGGTTGGTACCTGGACTTACATCCAGCTGGGGGCCAGGCTTGAGTGGGATTCCCCAGGTCTCAGTACTGGGACCAAACCTGTTCAATGTCTTTATCAGTGATCTGGATGGGGGGATGGAGTGGCCCCTCAGGACCCCAGGGAAGTGGTGGAGGCACTATCCATTTAGGTGTTCCAGAAATGACTGGACAGGGCACTCAGTGCCATGGTCTAGTTGACAAGGGGGTGTTCAGTCAAAGACTGGACTCAGTGATCTCAGAGGTCTTTTCCAGCCACAGTGATTCTATGATTAGGTGACCTTAGATCTTGAATCAGCCCTTTGGACTCCGTGCTGTGCTTGCACTGGACCTAGCCTGCTACTGAAACAAAGAGGAGGTTTTTATATCCCATAATAGGCAAACAGTGTTCTGACTGCTTCTAGAACTGACTCCAGTGGCTACTATCTTAGTACTGTCCTTTGTTTCTCTTTTTTTTTTCTTGTGTCATCTGTAAAAATGGATGATATACGTTCTATGTTATCCAAATACTCAGATCTCAGACGAAATGTTTACATTTTATGCATTTATAAGAACTAATACTTTGCATATACTTGTGAACTGTATTTAGAAATACACAAAATTCGGAGGGGCTTTGAGTGTGCCGTAAGACAAGACCAGACAATGAAGTGTTTGGAGAAAAAATGGAGACAAACCAGTTGAGACAGATACACACATATGTACTAAGAAGTAGTCAGCTATGGGAATCATAAATTAGGGCCTACTAGCTCAGTGGATAAAATTGCTTTTGCGGCTCAGGAGAACACAAAATTGACTTCTCTTTTATTTAACTGGCAGATAAATGTATATGCTCTCATGGGATGCACAAATGCAAATCCAACAGGCACAAAGGAATCCCATGCTGGTTCGTATTGGTGAGCAGCTGGAGTGCTGGTCAGATTTTTGGGTGCAGCATTTGATGAAAGGCACTCAACATGGTCCAAAGGCAAGCAGTGATGATGAGGAAAATGTGAGAGAGGAAGATTAGAGTAGCTGGGCTGTTTATCTACAGAAAAGCTGAGTAAATGGGGAAAGATGATCTTCAAGTAAAAGGCAAGTGCTACCGTGAATCTATTCTCCATGGAGTAAAGGGTGAGAAGTTACATTGGAGTAAGGTAAACTTTAGGTTAGGAAAACCTTCTTTTACTCTTCTTGCTGTTTGGTTGGGGTGCCTGAGGAGGCTGTAGTGGCTCCATTGTGGCGGCATGCAAAGATCAAGTTTGATGAGCACCCCTCAGAAACGGGATGGAGCTGACCCTGGAGCACAGCACCCTGTGCCTCAGGGTGGCTGGAAGATTGAGCTGACTTCTGAGGTCCACTCCTGAGCACCAAGTCAAAGAACTGGCACCACTGCTAGTCCTCGAGGACTAGGTTAGAAAACGCAGGTTCCTAGAGTTTCAGGTCAATGGACCCCTTCCTTACATCAGCTAGTAACTTCTGTTGCTCCTGCAATTTGTTGTTAGCTAAGGTAAACACCTCAGAAAGGTGCGGTTCGGACCCTGCAAATTTGTCTGGTAATTCCTTAAAATGGACAATCATACTGATGGGTGTAAAAATGCAAAAAATTAAAGCCAAGAAAACTTACTTGCTAGTTCCATTTGTCCAGCTTTGATTATTTCTCTGCTTAAGATGCCCTTTGGTACCTGTTCTTTTCTTCTATTGAAAATATTTGCATGCTTTAAATAAGGTCGATTGCCTTAATAAGCTGGACAAAATATTTCCACTGTGGTAAGGGGCGCTTTATTGCTATCTGTCTTCTAACTAAATGTACTGCATGCATGCAATTTGTCTGTGATTTAACACAGCAAGTCAAGTTCGAGTGTGGCCAAGATACAATAGATCGAGCACAGCTCCCACTTAGTAGGAGAAAAACCTCCTGCAGAGAAGTAAAATCATCCTGAAAATCATCCAGCCTTTGTGGAAAAGATGTATTTTTGGCTGCAGCTCTAGGGGAGAAGTACTGATGAACTTGAAGCTAAGCCCAGATACCAGTCTTGGCAAAAACAAAAGCATCAAACTGGGTAAGAGGGGAAAAAAGTCCAGCCAAAGAAGTGTGTGGTCTTTTCTAATGGAACAGACTTTTTTGCACGTTCTCTGGTGTAGAGCAGTGTGGTAAAAATGATGGCCTGAAGACTTACACATCATTTGTTTACTGGTATGTATTTCCCTTAAGGGAGTGGCATATTTCCCACCCCCTTCACCTCAAAACTTTCTCTACAACATTTTTTTTTCCCCCCTACTGAAGAAGGTCTTCCTTGTAGCTGACTTTCTGCTGTTCGCACTTCTGCCCTTGAATAAATACGCTTCAGAAGACTTGAAAGAGAACTTTTTAGAATATAAACATGTTTGGGAGCAATTTCAGCAAGTTAAGATTAAATGCTCTGTGTTTGGCTCAGGGTCATTAAATAATTCACTGTAGTTATTGCCAAGCAAGGACTATTTCATACACTGTTTTCCTGGCTAAATTCCAGCCTGGCTATTTCATGTGCCCACCTAAATTCCTCCTGTGTGTTTGAATAGAGATGATCATCTTCACTTGCCTCTTTACCACGCTTGTGCCCATCTGGCCTGTGCAGCCTGCCCTGCCTTCCACAGGTGCCTGCTCATGGGTGGGTAGGTGATAACTCCTATTATGTAAAATACTGCAGGCTCTCTCAGGATGAAAGGTGTTAAATGTATGCAAGTCATTTATTATTTTGCTCAGAGCCTGAGTTGCAGACATGCACAACCTGTTCTGACTTCTCTAAAACAGGTTTTAATGTGCACTAAACCCATTTGCCAGCACTGCTGCGCTGCCTTTTGTTTCTAAATTTACCCTGTTGCACAGCTGATTAGGGAGACAGGAAGCAATGTATCTTGAAGCTTTCAGGAGACAGCCCCTCCCTGGAGATGTACTTCAGTGACCTAAATGTACAGCGAACAACATGTGAGAGGTGGGGTTTCAGGCCTGGGCATGCTGACTTAGGTGATACCATCAAAGAGTCTGTCACTTCCTTCAGAAGTTCACTAACTTTTTTTCCCGTCAACTGATTTTATTTCAAAATGCAGGCAAGATAATGTTGCTGTTTCTTGCTGCCCGGCACAGGTGGGATGGGACTTCGAGAGTTTGGGATCAGCAGTGTCAGCACTGGAGTAGGTAAAGCAGCATTCTGGTGAGCTTAAAGTATTGCTGGGAGTGGTTTTTGTTCATCTCCCTTATCATTTTGGCAAATGCCTTAACGAGTATTGTCTCTCCCTTTTCTATTTTTGGAAAGAGGGATGGGAACACTTTGTTCCCTTCAAGTAGTGTTGGAGTCCAGTTAGCAGAGAGCTCCTTAGCACCGTACGCGTCCATCTTGCACAAAAGACAACACACCATCTTTCTGAGGTTATGAACTGCAGCTGATGCCAGCAATCAGGATGCTTGATCTACAAAATGCAGTAATTCTCTTGATTCCCTGATATGGAAAATAAGAGATTAATAATATAGCCATTTTATACAAGCAAGTTCTTCTAGTTTGCTCTGTGTGGAAAGGCAAAGCAAACCCAGCCATTTGAGAGTTCTGACTAGTGAAGTAGTCACTGTGAGTGGATGGGCAGGGGTACTGCACAGGATCACAAGCCAAACCCTGAACTGTAACAGAGCACAGACTTTGGGCAAACCTCCTCCCTTCACATGTCTGTATTAATGCGTGAAATGGGTATCGTTAATATTCCACTGTGAAGGTAACTTGCTTTATCAAGACATTTCAAGGTTTCTTTCATGTTACAAGCTAACAGGTCATCCTTGAAAGGCATCCACAAAAAGTATATTGGATTAAGAACTCTCTAAATATTTCCTGAAAGTGCAAGTGCCCTCTCTGGGAGCCTAGCTCATCAACAGTGTCAGCTTGTTGGACGTGGCAATGCTTACAACTGCCATGAAACTCCAGGATGCCAGAAAACTGCCCTGGCCAGCCTGGTATCTCTCGCTTGTACCAGAGGGCTCCTGAACTCTGTGATGTTTTAGAAGCTGCACAGATTTTTCTATGAAAAGCAAGATTAAAATGCTAGCAAGTCAAATCACAGGTGTAGAAACGAGTTACCACAGGTAGTACAGACCCTGGAAAATTCTCCCTGGGATGTTCCTCAACTGCATTCACTGTATGATATAAACCAGTAAATGCCATTCTGTCTGGCTCAGAGAAGGGAACAGGAACCTGTAGTCGATCTCAGGACTGACAAAAGTGGTTGCAAAGGTGCCAAGAAGGGTGCAGTCATAGCCAGTGCAATGACTTAAATGAGAGCACATTTGTCATTCATCTGTTATTTCCCACGAAGTTCACTAATCCTCTAAAGCTATCTTAAAGAGTTTTTGATGAAAGGTGAATGGCTTGATTCATCCATTCAATAGGTATGTGGAGTCTCTACATCATTTACCAAAAAAACCATTATGTCACCTTTGCTGTGTTTTTTTAGTGGAGGGTGTGATAGCCGGGTGTCAGACATGTATCCCATTCCCAGGGTGTAGCTCGATTATCAAAGGATGACCACAGTTAAAACTTGAGAAACACTGAATTAAGTGCATCATTCCAGAATGTGGGCAGATAAAAGCAAACAGAGCCAGTAATCCAGCATCCTTTTGGACAGCTGTGCTATGCCATAAATTGAAAGTTAATAATGGGATTGTTGGTCTAGGTCCTATCTTATTTTTCTGTCTGGAGGGAAAAAAACCTGAAACACAGCTGATGGGCAATAGGAAGTACAGCCCCTAAAACAGATTCCTCCATTTAGCTGGATTTTTGCCCTGATTTGTAATAGTAATTATTTTAAATCTACTACCTTCAAATTGCCCCTTCTTTTTTGCTTTAAATAAAGTAAGGGAATAACTACAGTGGATACCGGCAGAGCCCCCTCTCAGCAGACCTTGAGCTGTCCTTGAGCTGTCCCCCTGCCAGCACAGGCCACGGGTTTTCATGTGGCTGAGTGAATCACCCTGATCCTAAACACACAAATCATACTTGTCTGCTACAGCTTTAAATAAGCTTGGAGCTCTGCACAACATAATTAAGAGCCGTGACAGGGAACTCTAAACGTTGCTTCCAGCCTACAGTAAATCACAGATTTGCGTGCAGGACCTTCAACAACAACTGAATCCAGTTTTGCTTGATGAATACTTCCATGATTTTAACCTTCCCTTTACAGGGTAAATTCCACCTTTGCCTTAAAAGATCTGGGAGGAATTGAAAAGTGATCCAGATGCTACAATGCCAATCTGGTTTGATCCATCTGTGTTCCTGCCAGGGTGTCAGACCCTGCAACAGCCCCCACTGTGCATTGTGCTCCTCTCAGCACAGATCCCCCCAAACCATAGGGGACTATACATAAAAGAGTGGGATCTCCTGTCCCACCAGTGATTTGGTGACTCATGCCCCAGCATCTTTGCCTGAGCAAGTCCTCCGAAGTCCACACATCCATGAAAAATCCTGTGATGATGGGATTAACCCATTAAATTCACTAACAACAGGTATCCCCTCAAAAAGCTGGGCTTCTGTGGCAGTGCTGTATCTGAGCAAGGGATTTTTTTAAAGCTATCCATATAGGTTTAGGAATATCTGAAAGGAAGTGTGTGCTGAGAGATTTGGCTTAACTGGCTTGCAGAAGCCACCAAGTAACTCCTGAGGGTGAGATGGTCCTTGTGACACTCTCACTGTTGAAATTGCCTGAGGGCTGCTGCTGTCCAGCTGATGCTGACTTTCTGTATTTTGTGGCACTTATGAGATTAGTTCGTGGTTGTCTGGGAGAGAGAGCTCATAAACATCAGACTGGGGTGAATTTTGCAGTGTTACCAGCTGGGAGAATCTCAGTTCTTCACTGACAGACACAAAAAGCTAGGGCTTCATCCCTTCTTCTCCTTCATAATAAATGAGCAGTCTACAAATAATTGATTTTTTAAAATTTGCTTTTTGGCCCTTCCCATTTTTTCTTCTGGTCTAATTCTTCTACTTTTTCCAACCCAAAGGAATTTGAAATTGACGCAGCCAATCCCATCTGAAGCAGTAGTCTTTCCCCTTCTTCTCTCAAATAGAATGGCAACCTCAACCCACCTTTATGAAAATTTGAGATAAATAAAAACTATCTCCCGGGAAAGAAGCAAATACTTGACAACTAATTTTTAAAGAGATGGAGTTTGCACCAGCTGCTTACATAAAAAAAATGAAAAGAGAAAGGAAGTGTATCCTACATAGTGTTACCTAATTCAGAAGCTTTACGGGTTTATGGAGAAGTGTTGGTAGGAACCACACTCGTTTTAAAAAGGTAATACATAAGCAGGGACCCCAAATATACAACCTGAAAATCTGCTTGATGACGTTTTGAAAATCAGAAGAGATTCTCATAATAGATTACATTAGTTATGCAACTGAATGATGTTTTTACCAAGGGTGAAGTAAATGGCAGTAAATGTCTCTTGGTTTTCTTTAAAAATACCATTATTCAACCAAAATTCTCTTATGCAGAGCAGTGCTTAGCTTTTGAAATGGTTATGTCTTAAACTGAAGAATTTCCTTTGTCCTCAATCCCTTGCCTCCTAAAAAAATGCTCTAACCATAATAGTCAATTGGGAATGTCCATTTCTAAGTGCTAAATTGCTTCATGAATTCCCAATGCTGAACATTTCTAAAGGCCAGAATCTCAAACAGAAGAAAATATATAGACGAGACCTCAAACAAATCCTAGCTCAATATAAATCCAAATAGTGTTTATGATCCTGAAATAACTTCTAGAATGTCAGAGCAAAGTGGGGTTATTTTAGCTTAACGTTTCCTGGATCTTAAATATATTTGATTTCTGTTAAATTTAACTTCATTATTTTTAGGTTGTGTTTGGTTTGGAATGATTCTAGCATCCTAAGCTATTTTTATGTTGTTCACAGTGCATACTTACAAATTTAATATGGTTACTTTAGCTTTTTTTGTTCATCATTAAAACTTTCATGCCACCAATGTTGAAGCAGCAAAAGGATGTGTCATTTGTAGTGATACAAAGAAAAGCATCAACCTTCTAGGTCGATTGATTTTTTAATGATAGATTAACTAAATCCTTGGCAATTGTGTTCTGGTTTGCAGTAATAAATAAAGAAGAAATCTCTCTGGCAGCTTTAACTGGATCATCAGCTGCTTCATCTCCAGAAGCAGGCTCAGTTTCCTCCTTCATTCCCCCTCTTCACTTGTTTGTGAAGAAGAAGGAGGGAATGAGTTGGAGAGCATTGGGAGATTTGCTTCTCTCTCCAAACTCAGGTAAAACACTGCCTGCCCCTTTACAAAGGGAGAAAAAGCCTTTGCAAGTCCCTTGGAAAGTGGGTGACGTGCCTTAAGGATACCATTCCTCCACAACCGTGGGTTGCTGCTGAGATGCCACGAAGAGTTTCCCTACCCAGTGTTGCTGCAGAGGCACTTTGAGGGGAACCTGCAGAGCCTTTAGTTTCAGGTGATGCTTTTGCACAGGGACCTGGTGACAGGACAAGAGGAAATGGCCTCAGGCAAGGTTTAGATTGGACATTAGGTAAAAATTCATCACCGAAAGGCTGGTCAGGGACTGGAACAGGCTGCCCAGGGAAGTGGTGGAATCACCATCGCTGAAAGTGTTCAAAAGGAGCGTGCAGCTCTTGCTGGGCACCATGTCACTTACTAAACCACCAGACAGAAAGAGAAAAAACTCAAGAGATTATAAGGTCCTCTGTCAGCCTCCAGAGAAGCTGTGACTGGATGTGACTCAGGGCATCTCAACAGCCTTATCTTATGCAGAAACTTTCAGGAGACCTTGAAAAGTTTCAATAGTTTTTGGTATCTTTGTAAAATAACATTGCCCCAGCCATCACAGGAGATTTGACAGCTCCATTTAAAACTAAACAAAGAAGATTTTGCAGTATGAAAAATCATATTGGCTGAAACTCTGGCATTCTGACAGCATTCCATTCAGGGACCTGAATGGAACTAAAAAATAAATACATTCAGCACTGTGTATGCAATGAAAGCCTTACCCCAGGATTATTTGGTTTATAACTTGTCCCACATAAATTACCAAGTTAGCAGTCAAAGGAACAACAGATTGAAGGCTGCCAGGCAATTCTACCTTGCCTTCTCACATACATTTATTATACTTGTTCATTGTAATATAGTCTTCAAGTAAATATGGTTACAAATTAACTTCCCTACAGAAGCACGTAAAGAAAATATTCAGTGAGTGAGCAACCAGCCTATGCTATGCAAAAGAAGCTTGGAGCTAAGATTAATTTTTGAAAGGCAATGTTACTTCAGATTTTCTTGTTTCAATACACACAAAAATGTAATTTTCAGTTTTTCTATTGTAAAACTTTGAAAACAACTGTTTAAGATCAACTTAAAAAAAAATACTGGATATATTTATCCATGTATTTGTGCACTGTGCTTAAACACTATTTTTTTCCCCTAGAAACACCTAGGGTAAAGCTCTGCAGGGGCAGGTACCTCCTCACCAGCTGTGGCCAAGAGCAGACAGGGATGCACACAATCTGTTTGAAGGCCAGAGTACAGGAGCAGTGTCACACACTACACACTGTGAGCATGGTGTAGGAGCCCTAAATGCTCTCCTGACAGATGGTGAGCATTTCAGTACTCACTACATCACGTGGCAAGGAGTCACACAGCTCTTTGCCTGCTTGACTCTTGCAAAAATAGCCATTGCACCTTACTTGTCTTGAACTTCTTCCCTACTAATTTCATTTGACGTTGTCTGATTTTTTTGTAACAGAAGAAAGGGTGAGGAGTAATTTCCTGTTCACTTTATTCTATTTATATTTCATCTTTTTTTCCTTAGTCCTCTCTATTCTTGAGAAGAAAAGCTGTAGCTCATTCAAGTACTCCTTGTGTGAAATTGTTCCCAAACCTCCAAGCCGTTGCATCCCTTCTTGGAGCCTTTCCATTCCTACGCTATCATTTTCAATAGGGAAAACTGCCCAGAGAATTCCAGACACGAGCCCACCCTGGAGTTCTCCAGTGCGTAATGTTGTTGTCTCCTCCATTCTCCAGTATCTATAACTTTCAACCAACTTTTCTGGTCAAGCTGATCAAACTGGAACATACTGACCTTAAAAAAAGATAACACTTTAATGCATTCTAAACAACACCCAGCTGAGAATGGTGTGTTTTAGGAACAAGGGCGGAAATGGTGGAGAAATCATTCCTGGAACTTTCCCTTATTTCTGCTTTTCAATAACACTTACTGCCCTGGCATTTCTGTGCCTGACTGTGTTATGAGCAAAGGACACATCTGCGATAATTCTTGTCTCCACTTAGAGTGATTAGAGAGGTAATGGTGCTTTTGGGGCAGTCCAAGTAAATATCTAAAGTGAGGTAGGTCAGTGGTACCCTCAGAGTATCCAGTTATCTCCATTCATCACTGTAAGGGAAACTGATACCCACTGGATTGAATCCAGGTGTCCAAGGTCAGCTGGCAGGAGCCCCAACCCTGGGGACAGTGGGCTGTATCTAGAAAAGTCAGACAAGTGTTGTGCTGCTTTGCTGGTGAGGTCTCTGTGTCCACCTCCCCTTCCACAAAGAGGAGGAGGCGGCTGGAGAAGGTGTTCAGGGTGACACTGGGAACTCGGCCTTGGAGTGTTGGGCAGCACCAGGGATGAGGGGGTTGTTGGAGCAGGGTCAGTGGTGGTGTGGAGATGACTGGAGTGTGAGTCTGTAGAGGCTACAGAGTAACAGGGTTTAATGCAAGACCCAGAAGGGCTCCAGAGGGCTCTCACTGGATTTGAGTTACCAGGAGGGTGCTGGGATATTTGGAAGATACTGGAGCTGAGGCCTGAGAGATAATGGCCACTGGTGGCAATGGTATTGGGAAGATGCTGAGGTGCAGAACGAAGACATGCTGGTGTGACTGGGACAGAGGTTTGGCTTTTTGTTTATTGAAAATATTGGGGTGAGGAACTGGTGGGGTTGTGAAAGAGCACTGGCTGTTGACTTGGCTGGGGCAGAAAGAGATCATTAGGACCCAGGAGTAAGGATATGGTTCATGGCCATTGCTTCTGGCCTTTCTTCAATTCTTCCTCCACAACTGCTCTGCGCTGTGCTTCAGGGCTGGCAGCAACACCTGGCGTTAGGGCCTTTGATCACTTCTGTGCAGCCCAGCCTAGGGACAGCTGCTCTTCTTTTCTCAGCAAGCAGCAAAGAAGGGAACACACACAGCTAGTCTGGCTCTGCCCCACCTCCCACTCCTCATCTCCCCTGCAGCATTAGGGGAGAGCGTGCATGACAGATGGCAGACATGTCTGCCCTGATCCCGAGCTGAGGTGCTCCAACAAGGAGAAGTGCTAACCTGTCTCTCTGCTGGAGAATTGAAGCTTTAGACCTAATCAAGGAAAAGTAGTTACAGCTTTTCAGCTAGTGCAGGAGACCCTGCAAGCATGAAAAATCACATATGCCTGTTGACTTCCAGATTTCTATTGGAGGTGACCTCAGCTCTACTCTGGGCTCTGAGGAGGACATGGTAGCTATCAGCAAGATGTCTTCCTTTCCTTCCTCATCCTCCTGACCACCCTTCTCCTCTTGTCCCACCAGTCACCCCACTTCAGGTCCTGGGCTCTTAGTTAGGCTGGGTCATTAGCAGTTTTCTTTCCAGTTCCTTATGTCATCACAGTCTGATTCTCTGTGGTTTGTTACCCAAGTGCCTTCTTACCTTGGTACCTCAGCCCCACTTCCCTGCTCACACCCACCTCCAGCCTCGAGCCCCCCAAGGCAGTGGCAGCCTGGGCACCCAGAGGCAGCTCCTGCCCTGCTCAGGGCCGGTGGCAGCACTGGAGGCAGGCATCATCCAGCTCGGCTGGGGACAGTCCTGTGAGGGCCAGGAAACTGGCAGGGGACACACTGTGCCCTGTGCTGACACAACCCTCTGAAAATTCATCCGCCAAGCTGACAAGTCTCTGCTAAACTACATGAGCTGAGACTTTTTAAAAACACATTTATAACTTGGCTACATCTTCCGGCATTTGGGGTGACCTACCCCCCTGTTTTGCCAAATTTCAAGTTCTTGCTCAAATAAACAGTTGCCTAATCTTGCCCTGGAAACCACAGGACCATTTTTACTGAAACTGCCTTCCCCTTTCCTCCTCCTAAAAGAAAATGGAAGGGGAAAGAATCAGCCCGAGGCCAAGCCTTGGCAAAAGACGTTTCAGCCTGGATGAGTAACATCTAACAAACTTAGCAGCAATTGAAAGCAGGAGCTTGTAACAAGAACTGTCAGGCGGGGGTAATTGTAAGCACTGCTACCAACTCTATCTGCAATGTGCATCACCCAGAAAAGGAGGGAAGTGCATAAATGGTAAAACTCATTTTACATAACCTGAAGAATTGGATGCATGCCTTGGAGTGTCTGTTTCTCATCCTCCTTCATCTCTCGTTAGCTTCCCTTCATTGCTTCTCACAGCCATGCTCTTCCTTCTTTGCAACTCCTGCCATCTGGAGCAGCGCACTTGTATTCTCACATCAGCTCTCTAATGTCAGATTTGGGTGACATTTTTATCTGACATCTCTTATCTTTTGCTCTTTTCTCCCCATTCTGTTAATACTCATCTCTGAAAAGGTTTGCTCAACTCAGCTGAGAATATTTGGGGTTCATTTTAAAAAGGGATTATGAAAAAAAGGCAAATACACAAATTCATGTGAACCTGACGACATTAATGTTTATGATACTGAGTTTCATTGGGCAATTTATGTAAAGCTGCTTCCAGATGATGAACCATTATTTAAAGGAAGAAGGCAAAAAATCAATGAGGAAGGCATGGACATCTTAGATTAGAGTGGCTTCATTTTAAAGAGGCACTTTTAAAAAAAACTAGCTTCTAAAATCTAGCTTCTTCCCAAAATCAGAAATATTAATAGATGCTTCATTTCACTCCCTGCCTATTTTGTAATGATTTTTTAAACTCCTGATGCTGAGAAAAATCTGCATGTGAGAAGCAAGGAAGGACTACTCACTTATAATTTTGCACATGAATGAGCTTCAGATAAAGTCAACTAAAAAACCTGATAGTCTAACCCCATCTACAGACACTGTTAGAATCTCCTTTATATCATCTGCAGATATAAGCTTAAAAATAAGATACTAGATATCAGCGGCATATTTAGAAGATCTGTTGCTCACCATGACACAGGACAAACTATCTACAGGACAACTTCGTCAGCCAGCTCTAGTTTGGATTCACAGAGGGTTAAAAGTCTGCCCAGTCAGTTGTAGAAAGGATTCAGCCATTTTACAGCTGTAAATCCATGAGACAGGTTCGTTGTTACCTAATCTGATATCTAGCATAACACAGGCTGTGGGGCTTCCCTGGATTGATGTTTACTCAATTAGACTATAATCTTCATGAAAAAGCAATACCCAGGCATTATTTTATGGTAGCTCTAGCTACTTGTCACACGGAGCCCCCACGTTTTGCATCTGTAACGCTCTCAGGTTAACTGTGGGTGTAACTTGAGAGTTACCTAAATCGTTGGCGCCTGCTTAATGGTGATGAATCCCTGAGATGTGGAGTTATCCAGCTGCTGGGTAACGCCAGCCAGCAGCAGTTTGATCGTGGCCACCAGAACGGACATCTCCCTTAGCTGGGATGAGAGCTGCTCCACCAGCTGCAATTGTGGAACCCGAACGTTTGTTTCAAAAATAGCCTGCTACATTTCAATTGCAGGTTCCTTTACATTATGTGCTGCTAAACTAATCTAGTCTACACTAATCAGTGCAATTACCTGGGCTTTCTGTGAGTGCAAACCTCTTTTCCCACTCGCTCAGAGCAAAGGGAGCACACTGCATTTAGGAGGTGTCTGCCTTTGCACAGTTGCTGAATCCTGCTCTGAAGATGTTTGCAGACGTCAGAAAGGTGACCAAGACAGAAAATCAGAACTGCAGGGAATTCACATTTTTCTTTATTTATGGGGTTTATGATTCTAACCTCTATTTACATGCTTTACCTTTCTGGTTTCTTCCTTCACTGTCTTCCGGAGAAGGTGCACGTGACCGGATGGTCTGGTAGGAGGCACCATGGAACAGAGGGATGTGGTGTGGCAGGATGGTGCGATGCATGTGGGGTGTGGGGACCTGCTGGCTGGGTCTTGTCCTGTTTCCTTTCCATGTTTGTTTTCTGTTACCCAGTCATGGGCTGGTGTTTGTGAGGAACAAGCTCAGAATGAGAACGTTAAGGGCTTTTTGGTGCCTCCTGAGGAGGATCAGATGATCAGGACAGGACAGGGTGAGAAGCTGGTTTTTCCCCAGGCAGGGAAGTGGTGGGTGCTGTTGAGCGAGACAGGTTCAGGTCTCTAGGCATTTCCTTGGAAGTTCAGTTGGGAAACAAAACGCATTGCTACATCTCTGAACAGAACTGCAGTAGGTGAGAGAGCCTAAGGGTTTGAGCCAGCCACATGGCAAGAGGGGTAAGAGAGACCTGAGTCAAATACTTTATCTGAGCTTTTTAAAGCCCTTGTACTCCTAGGCTGTGAAAATCAAGGCACAAACGCTTTGCTTTTCTCAAGTCATTGCCACAGCTGGGTGAGCTGGAACAACAACTTCATTGTATTCAAATGCATTTGTGGTCCCATTTGTATCTCTTCTCCTATTACTGTGAGGTACCAGGACAGCTGTGAGACAGTACAATCTCTCCTTTAATCAGCCTTGTTCCAAGGGAGGCCTGGGAACTGCAAGGTCACAGATGCTGGCCTGTGAAACTGCTGAAGGGACCTGGCAGCAGCAGGTCTGTTTACACAGAAAGCTGGTACACAAACAGCTGGCAGAGCACAGTGAGGAGAGACAAAATGCAGGCCCTCTGCTCCAGCCAGAACCAAGATCAAATGTGCTTTCTAAACAAGCTCTGTAATAGATCTTCCAGATGTTGAGAACCAGATGTTTAAGGATCTTCCTTTTCCAAATGGAGGCTGGACCCTGAGTTAGGCACCCACCTTACCTGTATGCAACACTTCAGAGGACTCAAATGATCCAAAATGCAACATTTGGTAAAGCAAGAGTTGGGAAGCCTCTTGGAATGAACCAGCAAGAAGTTCTAGGGACACACATTTTTGAAAATATTGCCTTTCAGGGATTTCATTGCCTCGCTTTACTTAAGTTCATAGCTCAGAGGCTGCCCTTCAGCCCAGCTGTCTTTGCAACTCATTATGTGTTCTAGCAGAGGGAAAGTGGTTGAGGTTGTTGTTGTTATAAATGAGCACCCAA
>VYXC01005734.1:3481-62590 GCA_013397175.1 Platysteira castanea
CTAAAAAGCATTCGCCATCACAGCAGAAATAGGTTGGGTGTCTTTTCCAGCCCTGAACTTTAACAGCGACTGGCTCTTCAATCTATTTCAAAGTTCATTGTGGTCTGTTTTTCCCTACTTCACAGTCAGGGAAAACTTCTAATCTAATGCTTTGCTTGTATCATCTGTTTCCAGGCACCTCTTTCTGTCACCTGTTTAAGGGGAAAGCCATCAGTTGTAGTTCTCACAATTTTGTATATGGGACACTCGTGTCTAGACTGTAGTAAAAAATATATAAATACAGTTTTGTATTCATTTTCTAATATACTAAATCCTCCTGATACCACAACCCCCCATATTTTTTTCCTAACTAATTAAAATAATAAAAAAGACGTTAATTAAATTAAGCACTTTTTGTTCTTTCCTAAAAGAAGTCAAGTCTTAATTGCTTGTAGAATGCAAGTTCACAGGTTTTTTCTCCAGCTGATGGAAATGATATAAGTTTTTTTCATTATGTATTTTTGTGAGCATCATTTGTCTGACAGCTCAGTAGTTNTCAGTTTTTTTTGACGTTTTTTTTTTTTTTTTTTTTTTTTTGTTTCCCCTTTTCACGTGTGAACTTAACACAGGCATGTGTGACCATCCAAGCTGGCAAACCAGAAACCATCTTTGGTCATAATTTTTGTCAAATCAGAGATGGAAATTTAGGTAAGACAAAAAAAAAAAAAAAAGAAATTAATCAGTGTACCAAATAACCTGGTGGCAAAGGTTAATCTTCCCTGAAATGTCATGGCTTCTTGCAGCACTTTTTAGCACAGCTGGTTTTGGTTTGTGTGGAGTTTTGGGGGGGTTTTGAGGGGGCTTTGTTTGTTTGTTTTTAATTTCTTGTAAAAATAACATCAGTGACAGAGAATAGAAACTGGTTTCATCCCTTAAGAGTTTTGCAATCACCTGGGATGTAAGAAAGAGAATTTTAAATTGTGGTTTGATTCAAGTCAGGGACTCAAGCCTGGGGTTTTTAAACCTTAAATAAATATTTCTCTATAACAAGACTGTTTAATTACTTTAGGATGATATTCCCTGTCTTATTTTAAAACTTTAGCAAAGCATATCTGGAAAGCAACTATTTTTCTTCCAGTGCCAAAAGATGGGAAAAAAATTCCAACTTGGAATTATCTGAATGAGCAATATTCCTTTCTGGCAAATTCCAATCAGAAACAGATCTCTCTTTTTTTTTTTTTTTTTTTTAAATTTCTAGTGAGATTATCAAGAAGTTCCTGTGTATACTGTCTTTAATTTTTAATGTACACTACAAAAAAATAAATTTTAGCATAGAACATAATTAAAGATGTGTTCTGTTACAAATAGAGCTCTGTAACTTGAGATAACATTCCCCTAGGCACTAAAAATAAAAAGTGTCTTCTTTATGTTGAGATTTGGGTATAAGCACCCTCTGTGAGCATTTGGCCTTGCAATTCACATTTTTCTGAACTAGGATTAGGCCAAATGTTTATGGATTTCTGTTTTCTGGCAAAAGTCTCTTACAGGAGACTGAAGCAAAGCAAAATTCTGTCTAAAATTAGAATGTACAACAATTATATATAAGGAATATATATACCATTTAAAATCCCTTGCCTCTTGTCATTAACACCTCAATTATTCAGGAAGGATTTTTTAAAGCTTTCATATGGCAGTCCAGGCCTATGAGACTATTTTTATGTTGTAATATTTGCATTGCAGTGAAATGTAGAGGTCTTTATCATGTGCCAGTCCCTTCACAGTTATACATTCAAAAGATAACCTGTGTCTTAAAGCTTGTGTAGAACAGATGTCAAACAAATGGCTCAGGCATGTACTTAAAGTAAGAAACTGAAAATCAACTTGACACTTTACCTCGTTCACTAACAGTACTTTATCAGGTTTATTCAAACACTGGTTTATCCCCGTGTAACTTATTTAAGAACTTTCAGCAGGACTTTCATCACGATGCAGACTCCACAGACATCAGTGATCACTAAAAAGCATTCTCCATCACAGCAGAAATAGGTTGGGTGTCATTTTCAGCCCTAAACTTTAACAGCGACTGGCTCTTCAATCCATTTCAAAGTTCATCGTGATCTGTTTTTCCTACTTCACAGTCAGTGAAAACTTCTAATCTAATGCTTTGCTTAAAGTACTTAAAGCTGAGAACTTAATGTGCTTAATCAACTTGACACTTTACCTTTTGCACTAACAGTACTTTATCATTGAGAAAATCTGTAACTTCTGCTACAAAAACCCCAAACCAAGCACTTTCCCATGGCCAGCAAGATAGAATTTCAATCCCTTAATAAAACAACCTACCTCTAAGAGTGGTTCAGCATTTTCAGGAGGAAAATGGCAGTTTTCATCTATTCCATATTCCATCTATTCCACACACAAAGAGAAGTAATTGGGATTATGTTCTATCATGTTTTCTTTCTGTCGTGAATAAATACCTCTGCGTATTCCACTGAGGAGCATATCCAAGCCTACAGATGATGAAAACATCAAATTCAGCTGAAAATCTCGTTCTAGTTTTGTTAGTTGTGCTGTGGTTTTAGACATCTAGTTGGCCAGTTCGTGTGTTCATGTCAGAGCAGCAGATGTGAAATTTAAAGCGCTCCACCTGAAGATTTGGTGGAAAATGGGCTTTAAAAGATCTTACCTGGAAGATATTACTCCATAAGCCAAAAGGGGACTAATTCTGCAGGGACAGAGACCAAGTTGTGGAAATTCTATGCCATACCCAGCAAATAGCAGGCACCTGCTTCAGCCAGTGGTTCCCAACTGAACTTTTTGGGTTGAGGCATTATTGTTGTTTGCAGGATACAGATAGTTATATACTCCCAATTCCACCTTCTTTCCAGCAGCCAGGCTGCATGGAAAAGGCTAAAATGGAAAGTAAATGTTTTTCTGATATTGATTTTCTCCACGAGCAGTTTTTGCTCTCAGATATCTTGGCATCGAAGCCATAGACATCCCAATCTACAAAACTGGGGATGAAATGTGAAATGACCCCATCTGAGCAGTGACCACCAGAATTCTGAAAACATTTAGCCTAAACAATTCAAAATCAATCCTCTACCATCACTGAAAAAGGTAATTTATTTAGTTAATAATTTATTTTTATTCTATCTATTAGAAGCCTACTGCTCTCATAGCAGAGCTTTGCACATGTAAACAAAGTTTACTCACTTGTCACTTGAGCAGCACAGATTTCACTCATCTTTGACCATCAGACCTGAAACTCACATGTAATCTTCTGCTCACTGGAGAGATGAACTGTTTTCTGTGCACCTCCAGCCTTATAAAGATATTTACACCCATGGCTGATGGTAATGAAGGTAATGAAGGTAAAACCATTCTGATTTCAAACTATTTGGAAATGGAATGAACAGAAAGTGGCAGTTGTACAAGCTGCAGGTAAGGACAGTCAACACCCAAAGAAAGCAAGCAGCTAAGGCATTTTAAAGAGGCATTGCTACAGTATCTACCACAAACTTCTATATAAAAGGCCAAATCTAGGCAAATAATTCATTACAATATATGGTCACTTTTCAGCATTTCTTCTAGCAACTGATACTTTCCCTCAAGCTTCATGTTAATCAAAACTTTTCAATAAGCTGAGCAGCAAAAGTGTTCATTGCAACTTGAAATGTCAAAAATGGTGTTGCTTAGATGGATGAGCAACTTTTGTTCACAAGTTTTCTGTAAGTGTTGATGTAGAAAAAATTTGAGATTTGTCCTCCATGTGTGAAGAAATTAAAAAATATCTCTATGTATACCCTTGTAAAGTGTAAATGCAGCAGTAATAATAGAAAATGGGTAGAAAATTGGATATTCAGGAGTTCCTTCCATTATAAGTTTTCTCAATTCCACTTAGTTCTGGGGAAAAACAGTCTTTCAAAAAATAAACATTCACATTGTTTAATCTTCATTAAACTTAATTTCTCTAAAGCTTTAAGTTATATGCATACCAAATACATACAACAAATCATCTCAGTCTTCTTAACACATTTTATTGTTTTACTAAAAGAAATAAAAGTCCCAGGCACTACATTCTTTACCATGTGCAACACCCTAATTTGGTCATCATATCTTCTGTTTAGGCGAGGGATGTGTTTATACAGTTCAGTTAAAATAACAGGAGCTGAGACCTGGATTCTGTTCTTCCCTTTGCAGAGGGTATAAAATAGGAGTTTGGACAATTCACATCTCAAGTACAGCATTTAATACCACAGCAGTTGATTTTCAGCAAGCTGCCATATCCTCAGTATTGATGCTAAGCTTCCTGTAAAGTTTCTCTGTCCTGTTGCAGTCGTTTCAATGTACAGGAAATAGCAAAATATCAAATTGTGCCTGTTGCACAAATATTGACTCAGGCCTAGTGATCTCAGCATCCTGCTATTTCAAAAGCAAATGTTAAGATAGCCAAAAAAGTTGAACTAAAGTTCTTTTAGACACTTTGATAACTTTTGTCTTGTGAGCAAGCAATAGCAGAACAGGACAAGGGGGAATGATTTCAAACTGAGACATAGTTAGATATTAGGAAAAATTCTTTACTGTGAAGGTGGTGAGGCCCTGGCACAGGGTGCCCATAGAAGATGTGGATGTCCCATCCCTGGGAGTGTTCAAGGCCAGGCTGCATGGGGCTCTGAGTGACCTGGGATAGTGGAAGGTGTCTGACCAAGGGAAGAGGATTGGAACTGGATGATCTTTAAGGTCCCTTCTAACCCCGGCCATTCTATGATTCTGTGAAAAAAACCTCCAAAAAACAAAATAGATGTATCCTCTGACCACACCTCCAGTCCTGAGCAACTTTTAAGCAGGGACTTTGGAGCCAAGGCGCATCTGCCTGTTTATTTTTAAATACATTTTCCTACACTAAGCATTTCCATCAGCTGTAACAAACATAAATTCAAATACCTCGCCTGCCTCTTTTCTTGAGCTCATGTAAATCTCTTGTACCTGTAATACCCCTAGCAAGCACAGTGCAGCAGTGCTTTATTGAATGATTTATGCGATGCACAACAGTTCCATCAGAGGAGAGTAAAAATATCAGAATAAGTATACAAAAGTTATATAAACCAAATAAAATAAACATGAACAGAACAAGTATAAAAGTGCAACCAACCTGGACGTTAAAGCAATCTCTCATTTAGCAGTGGACTAAGTAAACCTTTGCACAGATGTATTTTGTGCACTTTCAAAACCAAATGGCCAATAGAGAGCACTTGAGCAAGCTCAAAACAAGGATGTACAGCAGACACATTTTTGTGTCTTTTCGGCGGGATTAGCCCTTTCTACCTCACCTCCCACATCGGTAGCATTTTGCTATTTCACATTTTCCCTTTTCACAGGTGTACTGCAAGCCTCAGCTGAACACCGTGCACCACATAACTTCAAACTTAAATTCAATATAAACATTCTCAGGCATAAAAAGGCAGGCCCACAGAAGTTTTTTACAAGATCAGAGCTTTAGCGAGTGATGAGAGTTTTGAAACCTGGGGCGGAGAACACCAGACAAGTGCAAACCACTTTTTTTTTTTTTTTTTTAATAGCAAGTTACCCCCAGAAATACTTAAATATATATATAATCACTTTAGTTTCCTCACTTTCATATTCTTGGTATAAAGTGATGACAAACCAGCAAAACAAACCTAGAGCAAAACCAAACACACACACACTTTTTTTTTTCCTTTTTCTTTTCTTTTTCTTGTTCTCCTTTCTCCCCTAGCTCCTGAGCGCACCGAGGGGAGGAGGAGGAGGCGAGGGGCCCGCCAGCCCGCCCGGAGCGGCGGCAGGAAGGCGACGCGCGGAAAGTTTGCCCGGCGGGGGACGACGCTGGGGCACTTGCGGGGAGGAGGATGAGGAGGAAGGCGCCTCTCAGAAGCTGAAAAGGCCGAGCCCCGCCGCGGGGAGCTGCACCTCCCTCGGCGCCGGCGGGCGGGGAGCCGGGAGGAGGCGGGATGAGGGATGCGGGATGCGGGGCGGTGTCGCCCGGGGCGCTTTAAAGGCTCGGAGGCGGAGGGAGCGGCGTGGCCGGCGGCATGACCGAGGTGAAGGTGGCCGTGCTGGGCGGCAGCGGAGCCGGCAAGTCGGGTAAGGGGGGAAAAGGCAGGGAATGGCTCGGGTTCGGTGCAGGGGGAGGCGCGGCCCCGCTAAACCTGGCTCTGCTTCCGTCCCGCAGCGCTGGCGGTGCGGTTCCTGACCCGGCGGTTCATCGGAGAGTACGCGTCCAGCGCCGGTGAGCGCCGCGGCTCCGCGGGGAGGGACGAGGCAGGGATGGAGGCAGGGATGGAGGCAGGGATGGAGGCAGGGACGGAGGGAGGGAGGGTTCCCTGGGGAGCGCAAGATGCGACGCCTCAAGCACTTATTTGGAGGAGAAATTGGGTAAAACCGCGGTGTCGCAGAAGTTTTCCGGGAAGATTTGAGTTTCCGCTCGGTTGTGGACGAGAGGTCCTGGTGGAGTGTAAGCCCCGGGGAGGGGAAAGGGCGAGCCGGGGGTCGGGGCAGAGATCGCTCCGAAGCGCAGAGCCTCGGGCACGGGGCTGACGGGGCGCTGCTCGCAAAGCGGCTGTGGAGCGGCTGGGGACGGGGAAGAACCGGGCTGCGAGTGCGGAGCGAGGGTGGGTTACGGTCGGCTCGGTCGGAGTGGAGGTGGAGACAGTAAAGGAATAGACTAGGAAAAAACCCAACACCTTTCCTAGTGGATATCCCCTCCTCGGCTGCAGGGGAGAGGGAAGCAGATCTTTTATCTGGCACTGGTGGTTATCAAAGCATAACTCGAGGCCCCCAGTGGAGCAGGAGTGCGCTGGGTGGAGGGCTTGGAGAAAGCCTCGCTGTACACAGGATGGACTGTCACCTTCATGCCAAAACGAGTTAGCTGACCTTTAAGACACTTCTAAGGTCTTGGAAGGTGGCAAAGCAGGACTTGGACTTTTACATGCCGGGTGGAAATACAGTTCAGCTGATACACAAATAACTTTGGAAGTGCGCTGCCACCCCAGCTGATGGGGTGAGTCCCAAAACTTAACGAGGCACAGAGATTGCCATCTACCTCACTCTCTTTCTAAAGTGAAGGACTCTCTCCACACTTCTTTTTTTCCCACAGGAATCAGGGTAGCTTCTAGTGATGCATAAATAACAAAGAAAAAAGAAGTACTATATCCAAATTAACTTATTCCGAAGGAAGAGCTACAGTTGCACGTGTGCTCTACCATTACTTGTTATNGGCGGGCGGGGAGCCGGGAGGAGGCGGGATGAGGGATGCGGGATGCGGGGCGGTGTCGCCCGGGGCGCTTTAAAGGCTCGGAGGCGGAGGGAGCGGCGTGGCCGGCGGCATGACCGAGGTGAAGGTGGCCGTGCTGGGCGGCAGCGGAGCCGGCAAGTCGGGTAAGGGGGGAAAAGGCAGGGAATGGCTCGGGTTCGGTGCAGGGGGAGGCGCGGCCCCGCTAAACCTGGCTCTGCTTCCGTCCCGCAGCGCTGGCGGTGCGGTTCCTGACCCGGCGGTTCATCGGAGAGTACGCGTCCAGCGCCGGTGAGCGCCGCGGCTCCGCGGGGAGGGAGGGCCGGGCGTAGCGGCTCCGCCGCGGCCTTGGCTGCCACGTCAGTGCCGCCGCCCTGCGCCGAGATGCCGGCGGTGTCCGCGCCGGCCCGGCGGGGATCACGGGCGGGGGTCGCTGCCGGGCCGCCTCCGCCGCTCCGCCGGGCACGCAGGTAGCTGCGAGGGAAGGACGCAGCGGGGACTGTGGGGCTTGGGCCGCCCTAGGGCGGTGTGGGGCGGCTCCTCGGGTGCGGGACCGCGGGCAGGGTGGGCTGCTCTGCCCTGCCGCTACCACCCTCCCTGGGCCAGGCGCCCGTGGAGGAGNGAACCGGGCTGCGAGTGCGGAGCGAGGGTGGGTTACGTTCAGCTCGATCGGAGAGGAGGTGGAGACAGTAAAGGAATAGACTAGGAAAAAACCCAACACATTTCCTAGTGGATATCCCCTCCTCGGCTGCAGGGGAGAGGGAAGCAGATCTTTTATCTGGCACTGGTGGTTATCAAAGCATAACTCGAGGCCCCCAGTGGAGCAGGAGTGCGCTGGGTGGAGGGCTTGGAGAAAGCCTCGCTGTACACAGGATGGACTGTCACCTTCATGCCAAAACGAGTTAGCTGACCTTTAAGACACTTCTAAGGTCTTGGAAGGTGGCAAAGCAGGACTTGGACTTTTACATGCCGGGTGGAAATACAGTTCAGCTGATACACAAATAACTTTGGAAGTGCGCTGCCACCCCAGCTGATGGGGTGAGTCCCAAAACTTAACGAGGCACAGAGATTGCCATCTACCTCACTCTCCCTGCTAAAGTGAAGGACTCTCTCCACACTTCTTTTTTTTTATTCCCCACAGGAATCAGTGTAGCTTCTAGTGATGCATAAATAACAAAGAAAAAAGAAGTACTATATCCAAATTAACTTATTCCGAAGGAAGAGCTACAGTTGCACGTGTGCTCTACCATTACTTGTTATTATACAGACACAGACTGAGCAGACAGTTTGTGTCCCAGCTGCTCTAGGTCTAAGCTGTCACATGTAAATTATGTAGTGCTCTCTGTGCTCCATGTGTGTTCCGAGCCACCTACAATCAAAACCAGGTTCTGTTCTGAGCCTCCAGTACAGCAAGTCCTGGAAAAGGCATGTCAAAATCCCAGAACATTTTCATTTGTTAACAAATGTTTGTTGGAAAATAAGTTTAGCGCTATTTCTACAGAGGAGGAAAGCAGGAATAGGGGTGGCAAAATAAAGATCATACCACTCTAAGTGGAGTCAAAAATAATCGTAAAAATTTTGTTTAGTTAGGGAAAAAAACAAGAGGCTGTAGATATTATACACTGACATGCTTAGGACTGATAGTTTATTGTCAGATGAACTCTTAAGACGTGCATGAAGAACGCTGAAGATGCCGAATTCCAGAGATCACAGAGCTATCCCTCATTACATAGTTTTAAGCGTGTTTTCTGTAGTGTCAACACCAATTCTTGTCCCTGTAGTTCAGAAAATGACAAATTATAGTGTAGAAAGCCTGTTGGCAACCACAGACTGGTTACACTTGCTTAGAACATGCTGCTGCTTAAAATAATAGTGATGGTGTGTCTGCAATAGAGTTCCCAGTGTTGCCAGTGCTGGCGGAGAGTCCTAAATCTGAGAACTGACACTACAGAAATATTTTTGGACTAGATCTTAAGGACACGATCCTGTAAATACTCTTGGTCTAATGCTGCCTGGTATGAGAACTCTTAAAGCACCAGATGCCATGGTAAATAAACATTATTGCTAAATAACGACTTTTGTGCAGAATCAGAACTGCACATAGGCTGGGTGACTACTTTTATAATCCTGAGCCCTGGTATCACGCTGAGTGATCATCAATACCTAGTTGATTGTGAGGATTATGTATTCCCCTCGCCTCCATTTTGGAAGAGGAGAAGTGGGGTCTGAAAGTGTTTACCAAGGCTTTGATGGGAACACCACAGTGGAATGGTGTTGGCCTGCCTAAAGGATTCATTGATGCAAAATTAAATTTATTTAATTTCCAGTGTGGTTTAAAAAAAAAAAAAAAAAGCAAACAACCAGTCAACAACACTACAAAAACAACAACAACAAAACCAAAACCACAAAACAAATACACAAAAAAACCCTCCTTAACAACTCTCTTCACTTGCAAAAAAAACAGATCAGAGACAACAAATTCTGAATTTCTTGAGAAACCAGTCAAATAACCAGTACTCAAGGAATCTTCAGTACTATCAAATTACACTGTTGTCTTTTCTTTTCACTGTCACCCCCAGTCAGTAACACTGATTTTCTTTGGATAATATCTATCTTTTAGAATGCATCTACACCAAACACTTGTGCCTGGATGGGAGGCAGATACACCTGGAAATTTATGACCCTTGTTCACAGGTAAGAATTTAGCAGGAGGAGGGTAAAGAAAAGCTGTTCTTCATTACCTGTGTATGTGGTAAAAAGGGTCAAGGGGTTACAAACTTTTGGTTGTTGGAATTTGTGCCTGCTCTTTTGTTTTTTTCTTAAAGACTGAAATTTTATAGTTGTTGGAGCTCGGAACTACTGAGTACTTTCCCATTTCATCAGAGAAACTGTTCATTGCTGAAATTTTCTGGAAATGCTTTTGTATTTTGGAATAATGCTAACAGAAATAATTTATCACTTTTGCTTTGCATAGGTAAATACAGAGATAAGTTATTGGATTACATGCAGTTTTCTCAAATACCATAAATGAATGAAATTTAGCTTATAAAGCTAATAGTTTATTAAATGGCTGCAGAAATGGTCAAGGTAGACAGGCCTGGAAATAAGGCCTGCATTCACAGAACAATTTTCTTTTCCAAAGAAGGCCATAATGCAGCTTGTACACATTGACAGTTAAAATTTAATCTCAGTAAACCACTCTGAAATAACATTTTGGAATAATTTCCTTTATTTACAGGAATTAATTTCCATTATTTACAGAGAGACTTAGGTACTGTGTAACACATGCAGACCTAGGTCTGTATGGCTGATCACTGGGGTAAAGAATGCTGATATGAAAGACAAACCACTGAAAGTCTGACCCACACTTAAGTTCAGGGACTTAAAAACTTAACCGGTGTGAAGACAAACAGCATTGCTTGTCCCAGGGCAGCGAGGATCCTGAGACAGCCGCTGTGTTGTGTAACACGATGGAGTCTGCCCTTGCCACACTCCTCTCAGAGCCTACTCTCCTGTGGGCTTGCTTCCACCTGTCTCAGAGCCCTTTCCTGAGCTGCCTACAGCTTCCACTGGCTCTCATATTAAATCCTGTGGCGTGGGGGCAACTCTTTGTTGAGATATTGAAACACTGGGAGTGGCAGCTGGATGGTGTCAAACAGATCAGGCCTAAATGATGAGGAGAGACTTTGCTTGCTGCAGTGTGCCTGTGAAAGCACAATAAAGGAGATGCTCACACCTGCTAGGTTCAGCAGATAGGAGGGAAAAGGGAGAGTTTATTTACCTTTAACATATTTTATAAGATTCTCAACTCCACAAGGAGGACATGTCACTTCCTCCTCAATCCCACTGGAGAAAAAAGGATGCTCATCAAACTTTCTCTTATCACAAAAGGAATGAAAAACAGAAAAGACGGTTAAATAAACATTGGCCATTATTTACATGAAAGTGTGTGAAAATTCTCTGACTCCAAGGTTATAACAGAAGGCTTAGCAAAAAACAGGACAACCCTGCAGTATGGGTACAGGTTTGTGCTAGCACTCTCTGAGCTGTCTTGTACTAGTTTTTCCTCAGGAACAAGGCCTAACTTTAGCTGTTTTCTTCTTTCTTCCCAACCTCTTCTTAGTTCCTGCACAGGAGCAGGTGGAGGTGGTGTTACTGATAGGACTGGATGGGTTGGATTGGGAAGGACTGGATTTCTTCCAGACAGTGGAAGGAAGAGCTGCCATTTTTGTTTCTGCTTCCCAAAATCTTCCTGCTCCCTGAGGCTTCCCTTTAGTAGCTGGATTCTTGTTCTGCAAAGCTCACTGCCCGTTCATTCACCTGGGAAACAGCTGTGACACACAGACACATGAGTCACCTTTCCTGCCCCTAAACCTGCTGCACAGTCCCCGCAGCATTAAAAACCTTCCACTGAAAATGCTGAAGTCTTTAGACGGTTCTGGGAACTCGTGTCGTCTTTTTTCTCATGCATTCCCTTTCCCTGCCAGCATTCAGTGACCATCCCTCGTGGTAAATTACAGTTTTTCCAGTCCAGATGTTTATGGTGCTACAGTGCTGCCCTGATGCTGAGCTAATGAAGGCAGCCAGGCCAGGATGGCAGTGGAGATTATACATTACAAGTAGCAAAGTGCTAAACTAGTGAGCAACCAACTTAAACAGTTCTCAGTTTACTATTTAAGATGGCTTTTCCACTTAGCTGAAATAAATTTTTAAATTTTTTTTTTCCTGATCAGCTTCCAGTATTTTGTCTATTTTAGATCACATGGTCTTGCTAGCTGCTGCCAAATCATGTGCAGATATAAGCTAATTTTAAATAGTTTTGAAATTACACTCCTTTGCTTAATGGGACAGTTTCCAGCTGTTGCTTTCTGGAAATCAGAAGTGTGACAGTTTCTTGGTGTGAAGGAGTCAAGGATTAGTATAACCCTATTATCACTCGAGTGACTTTTGTCACTAGTTTTTACTTAACTGCAGATTGAAAGAAGATTTTTTTCCCAGCTCTTCAGAAATTTAACATATGGGTAATTAGTCTTTGAAACTTGGACAATTCAACAAGGAAACAAAACAGATGAAGAAAATCATTAAGCTTACTGCTGTTGGAATATTAGGAACATGCAAACCAGAGCTATAACCAGAAAACACACAAATGTTGATGGCTTCTGTATGTTTCATTCTCATGTAACCCTGCAGAATATTAAGCATAAGCAATGGCTGTACAGGTTATGGAATTCCACTGCTTAAACAAAGTGTAAATGTTTCATGATGAACTTGTCAGTGATCCAAAGTGCCATCTTTAATGTTGGTTATTTATTAGGCTTTTGGAGCAGTACTCACCTGAATTCAGTGCTGGAACCTAGACCTATTAAATATCTTTTGCGATGAAAGTTACAACGTTCTCACATTCACAGTGACAAAGAAAATGCTCTGAAGTGACAAGAATAACATTCTTTTTTCGTGTGCATCTGAACTTCTTTCAGCCGCAGCGGGGGAAGCTCTCCCTCACAGATGAGCTCCACTGGGCTGATGGGTTTATCATTGTTTACGACATCAGCAACAGAGCATCCTTTGCGTTTGCAAAAGCACTGCTGTACCGGATCCGAGAGTCTCACATAGGAGTTTTTAAAAAGTAAGTGGCATTATTTTTTTTCCCCCCGCTCAGCAAACATAGAGAAAAGCTGAGAACATTTTTGTGAGCTTGCAGGCCATCCTAGTAGCAATTAAAATCCAGCAGCATCGAAGTGACACAACACAATGCCAACAACAAGGTACCTGAAGGTAAAACGTGTGGCAAATTGCAGTCTATTCTACTGTGTCCAAACCCAAGTACATCGGAATTTTTGTTCTTATTTCTTACAGAACTAATATTTAAGTGATTGCCACAAATATTTCTGCTGTGATTTACATGGGTAAAAAAGCCCGGCACAGTCAGTCTGTGCCTTTATTCTCCCACTCAATTACCAATGGAGAGGCACCAATAAGGGGGTTGAAGAAAGCATTTCCCACAATTAAGGAAAATGATACCACAAATGTCTCCTAAACTGCCTTTAGCGGTGATCCCAGCATCATGTGTCCACATGGGTGATCATATAGTAAGAAACAAAATAACTTCAAAAAGAACCACCAGAACTGCAGGTGTAAGAGTGGATGGTGGTTCGTATTCCTGCATCAGTCAGCTGAGGTGCTTTCTAAATAAAAGAGTGAAATCCTTTTCTTATATCAGAAGTGGAGTAAAAAACCCCACTTTTCTGGCTGTTTTACTGCTGAACTTTCTTAATTAAGGTTAATCTCTGAAAAGAATAATTTTAGCAGAAGCTTGGAATTAGATTTCCTGTGTTTCCTTCTGAGTTATACCATTGATGTATCTCTTGGACTCTTCTGTTACTTACAAATGGAGATAATGGTCAGGTTGCTTCTTCATGAAGTCCAGCTGCTGCAATATACTCAGCAGCATAGAGCATGAAAACAGCAGCGGATTAAAAATACATTAATTCTTTGAGTAGAGAAAAAAATGAAAATCTACTGGTAGAGAATCTCTTGCCTGGAAAATCCTTTGCCAAATGGAAAACCAGAATTCTTCTTGGCAAGGTGAGGGGGCTGGTTAGTTCATTTGGGTTTTTTTTTTTTGCAGTCCCCGTTATCCTGAACATACATACTTTGGATACACACTGAATATAGCACAGCACATGACACAGCATTGTACATTTCTTTTCTCTAACTCGAACCTTTTTTATTTCAGAGTGCTTGAGTCATCGATATTTTTGGTTGGCAATAAACAGGATTTATGCCACATGAGGGAAGTTGGCTGGGATGAAGGACAGAAGCTGGCAACAGATAACAAGTGCCAGTTCTGTGAACTGTCTGCAGCAGAGCATTATCAGGAAGTTGTGGCAATGTTCACCAAAGTCCTGAGGAATATCACCTCCAGTTTCAAAGTGAAGGAGAAGAGACGACCGAGTGGATCCAAGTCAATGGCCAAATTAATCAACAATGTGTTTGGAAAGAGAAGGAAATCTGTGTAAGAGATGGTTAGTCTTGAAGTTGGAACAAGCTGAAAAAGCGGAGCAGAGGCAGCTCTTGGGATTCAGTGAATTTCCTCCAAAGGTCAATATCTGGAGGAGTAAGACAGTAGAAACCAAAGGTGGGAGATAGTGTGGTCAAGTGGATGGTCTAGAGCTACAAGACCTGACCTATTTCAAGCTCTGCTACAGATTTACTGTTTAGGGCTGTGCCACTTGAACTCTAAGCTGCTCCAGGGGAGAGGTTTAGTCTGTATTTGTTCAACACCAACATGGTCTTGGATAGAGCTTCTAGGTGCAACTGAAGTACAAAGAGTTATTTCACAGAATCAATTATATTGGAAAAGACCTTTAAGATCATCAAATCTGGCCATTAACTAACACTACCAAGTCCAGCACTAAACCATGTCCCTCCGTGCCACATAATTTCCAGTAAACTCAGCCTTGCTGATCAAAATCTTCAGAATTCTGAGAAGAGCTTTTTTTGTGTGTGTGTGTGCAGGAACATTTGCACTAAAGAAAAGCAAAATACTGCAGCTTCATGTGATAATGTATTTGTATTGAACTCAGATCCTTGTGTGCCTTACACTTGCTGAAATTCATATGAATTAAATGCTTAGACACCAAATCTACAAAAGGTATTTACCCGCAAAGCTGCCTTGCAGAGGCACCAGAAGTAGGGAAGCAGATATATAAAGCAGTATTGTCTCCTGTTTCAGTATTTTTTTTTTTTCCATGAGTGATGAAAGAAAGTAGAGAGGGTTGAGGAGTGTGGGAACTGAAATGTTAGTGAAATGTTAGTCAGTAAGCACTGGACTGTTTTGGCAAGGTCGTTGTTGAGTGAAATAATTTTATAGCAAGAGCCAGCACAGGGTCTGGGTTGATTCCTTTCACAGAACAGTTTCTGTAAGCTTTAACAAAAGTTTCATCACCTGTAAGGTGGATGTGACTGCTCAATCTCAGATGGGAGCAGAAGCTTGGAAAGCACACGCACTGGTAAAGAGCACAAGTTCTTTAGGATGTCTGCCTGGATTTAAAGGTCAGCCTGCTGGTAAGACCTGTGCTCACAGAGAGTGTTTTCCCTAATAACCAGTGTCCTTACAAGTAGTCATTGCTGTGGCATTGAAATGCCACAGGAGAGAGCACTAAGTAATGTTAGCTACACTCTTCAGATGTGGATATTAAACGTCAGGTAGGTGTAAATATGTTGTCATTGGCATTCAGAGCTCTTACTCTAGACAGCTAAATAAGGGCTTAGGCCCAGCGCGTTTGAAAGTGCTGTGCTCATACAGAAATTATGAAAGGGAAGAGATCTGAAGATGAACTGCTGCCTCCTACCCATTCCAGGGGACAGCTGGGATTCAGTCTTTGTACAATGCTGAGTTGAAGCCTACCTCTGCTCTGAAATTTTACCTGCACTGAAACTAGAAAAGTTACTTTCAGTTTCTGAGTGTTCACCCGTATGAAAACATAAAAAAGTTATATATAATCTTACCAGTAAGATTGTGAAATAGTACTAAAGCACACTTTATTGCGTTGACCAAAGATCACATTCTTTTTTTAAGCAAAACGTACTGTTTATTTCACTTTTTATAAGACTACAGATACTGGAACATAGTTCTCAGTTGACAGGCACAGGGTTGCTTTGTTTTTCTGCAGATGCTGCTCTGCCATATCAGGAGCATTATATTTTAACTGTATGGTCAATATGTATGAGACTGAGCATGCAGGTTACTCATTTACACCCTTCAGCTTCCCAGCCCACACAGGGTTCCAGAACTACTAACAGACTCTTGTAGCTGTATCTTGCTCTGGCACTGCCAGATTCCAGAACTCTTATTTGTATTTACTGCTCTGGTATTAAATAAACTGGATATAAGACGGATGTGTTAATGTACCTTTTTTTTATTTTCCCTTTACTCTGGTATAAAGCTACAGATTTTTTGTTTTGAACATTATAAAAGTGAAGCACCGTGCAGATCTGAAATTCCAGCTGGAGAAAGTATGTGCCAGTAAAGACACAATAAAGGGCACTCTCACACCTGCTAGGTTCATCAGAAAGAGGGAAAAGAGCAACTTTATTTACAGTTATCATACTTTATAGGGTGCTCAGCTCCACAAGGGGTTGGAGGACATGTCACTTCCTCCTCAATCCCACTGGAGAAAAAAGATGCTCATCAAACTTTCTCTTATCACAAAAGGAATGAAAAACAGAAAAGATGGTTAAATAAACATTGGCCATTATTTACATGAAACTGTGTGAAAATTCTCTGACTCCAAGGCTAAAACAGACGGCTTAGCAAAAAACAGGACAACAAAAGTAAATCTGGGAATCAGCCACTTGCACTAAAGAGAACCTCTGGCTGTGTTTCCTGAGCACAATGAGGAAGCCCTCATGTACCTTGAAGCAGTGAAGAGGGCCTCTTAAAAAATGCTTTATCCTTTAAAAATTAGTCAAAACAGCTGCAGAGAGGCCAATTAGTTTTGGTCATATTCCTGGGAACGTGGGCTCTCAGGTAGATGGAACCTGTAGTAAACTTTTGGTGTGTATGGAGTAAGTGTTGGAACAGAGAGCAGCTGTCACCTGGGCTGTGTCCTGGGCTGTGCTCACCTGAAAACCAGCTGAAACAGCTCCAGGATGATTTAGAAACTGGATGATCTAGATTTAAGCACCCAGCACAGACATAATTTGATGTTCTCAGCATCAGGATTTCACCTTTATTGCTGCTAACTGCAGAAGTACAAGGGTGCAGAATTTTAAAGCAGATACACTTTCTCCCGTTCTAAATGTATTTTTTAATATCTTTTAAAAATGAAGGCCTTCAAAAATACTTAAAAGACTGAGACAGATACATACATATATATATTTTGTTAAGTGTTCTTGGGGTTCTAATAGGGCAGATAATATATTAACAGCACAGCCACGTTGCAAACAAGAAATTAGCAAGAGCCTTGCTTATATAACAAAGTAAATGATGTAAATGATGTCTGATGCTCAGCCTTGACAGTGACATCTCCCAGAGAGCATCAGACGCAGCAAAGAGTGTGGAAATGGAGCTATTTGTGTTGTCACATATTGCTTCAGTGTGCAACCCCATCCTTTCTCACCAAAAGATTTTGAAATTGCTCTACAAGAATTAAAAGTTTCTTGCCATCACGCCTGGAAGTTCTTGCTTATATGAACTTTCTAGTTTCAGCAAAACTTTGCCTGAAAGAGACACTCAGAATTGATGTTCTTTCTCCTCGTCTTCAACTCGTTTTTACTTCAGAAACAGTGACATAAAAGCAAAGAGATTCTCCTCAAGTATAAAGGTAATAGCCCCCGGCTCCCAAATGCTCTCTCTCAGAGCACTTTCAGGGCTTTTTGAAGCTCTTTCTCACTATAGTTTTGAAATAAACAATTTAGACTAACACCACCTCAGCTCCTTTTCCTGAGGAGCTGTGTATGCCTTAAACTCTTTTAGAAAATTCCATTATAGTCATGTTCACAAGAGGGCAGAGGGAAAATGTCACAGGAAAACTTAGAGCATGGTACTCCTGGAAAAAAGGAATAATTAAGTGCAGTATTGAGTGGACCAACCAAACCTGCTGTACTCTGAAGACAAAAGTAACTACCGTAGGTTTTTTTAGCCCATTGCCAGAAGCTGATTTCTGAAATGATGGACAGGAGAACACTGAGTCGTGTGGGGAGTTGTGCCGCTGAAAGCACAATAAAGGACACGCTCACACCTGCTAGGTTCAGCAGAAAGGAGGGAAAAGAGAGAGTTTATTTACAATTGACATATTGTATAAGATTCTCAACTCCACAAGGGATTGGAGGACATGTCACTTCCTCCTCAATCCCACTGGAGAAAAAGGATGCTCATCAAACTTTCTCTTATCACAAAAGGAATGAGAAACAGAAAATACGGTTAAATAAACATCGGCCATTATTTACATGAAACTGTGTGAAAATTCTCTTGACTCCAAGGTTATAACAGAAGGCTTAGCAAAAAACAGGACAACAGGGAGTGTTATTGCTTTTCTTTCTGTCTGACCACGCTGCTTTGAAGATGATATTTGAAGATGTCTGATCCTGGCACCCTGTCCATCTCTGAGGCAGAGAGAGGGATGGATGCTGTGGCCATTGGCCTGAATAGCTGGGATCCTTTCACCAGCAGGCAGACCCAAATCACTCAGTGGTATTTTCAGAGGGTACACTAAAAAGAAGAGGAACATGAAAACTGCTCAAAGCAGAACTAAAGGGCAGTAAGCATCCAAGAACATGTTAATTTTCCATCAGAATGCCTGTTGGAGCAGGTGCTTTAGGTTAATGAAGTTGTCATACTTTGCTTATGGATAGAGGAACAAACTCCAGTTCTGATTCACGCGCTGGAAAGGAGTCCTTGCCTATCCACTCTGAAGCAAGAAATACAATTAAAAAAAAAAAAAAAAAAAAAGAGGAAGGAGAAAANTCCAGATGACTAGAATAATCTAGAGCAATATTAAATTGTATGTTAACAAAACATGAACCCTCTACCTCCTGTCCATAGCAACAAGGCCTCTTCATATCCTTAACATGCTCATGGGGAATGAAAACAAGGAGAAGTTGAGTTTTGATGTGCTCTGCAGCCAGTTTGAAAAGCAAAGCCTTTGTTTACACGCCTAAAAGTGCACCTGGGCACCTAACTGTCAGCTTTGATTGTTTTAAAACTTGAGTTTGATATTTCCATAAAGAAGCAGTGTTGTAAATGCCAAAGTCTTCTGTTGTGTTGGTTTGGGTTCCCCTCTTCTCCCCTGCCCCATAATTGATATTATGTGAGACAGGCAGACTATTCTGGGTAGAAAGTTATTTTTAAACAGGCATTACTCTTTTCCAGAAACAGACTGTAAATTTCTGTCTTCTTTTAATTGCTTTACAAAGTAAATTGAGTCCCTCTGGTTATATAATTAATATCCACATTTAGCCCTCTATATTTGACATGACTTGAGCCATTTACTGCTACATTCATTTTTTAAGACTGGCTAGGAGTTCAGATATTCATTTAATTACTGCTGAACTCTGGGAAATATCCAAAGTTTTTCCAGGAGGTGTCTTAGCAGTAGTGAGAAACACATACCACAAGCAAGATTGTTGGAGAACAGTGATCTCTCTAAGCAGGTCTGTCTCCTTGTACACTCCTCTGCTCATATACAGCAGTAAAATGTCACCATATCTATACTAGAACGCATTTTACAACTTGAAATAAATATAAAAGACCCAGAAATTAAAACATCTGACCTTAAAACGACGGGTATTGCGGTGTCTGACGAAGATTTTGCTTTTAATAAACACGACTTTTTAAATAGGCTTCGCACAGGTTTTTGGTTGCGGTGTGTTTTGTTTGGGGTTTGTTTTGGGTTTTTTTTTTTTCCGAAAGCGATTTCTAGCTTTACAGAGGAGTTACCTCCCAGGAAAAACTTTATTTTAAAAACGCCGTGAGCTCTCGGAAAGTTGAGGAATGCTTAGGGGAGTGCCTTTTAAAGCAGCCCGCCGTGCCAGGCCGCGGCACCCGGCAGCTCTCCCGCTGCCAGCACCGCCCTCTCGTGGCGCTCTCCTCGCACTGCAGCCCCCGCGCTCGAAGCGTCCCTGCTCATAAATCCCAGGGCGCTGGTCACAAAGTCCGGGAGAAACCCCTCCTGCCTTCCGAAACCCTAAAATTCTGCAATCTGCTTTGCTGTGTTTAATGACATGACGTCTCGTAGGCTTCATTTGACAGGATCCTTATTAATAACACTGCAGGTGTTGGGAGGTTTTTTTTTCACGACTGACACTTCTGAGCTGAGCTGTTTCACCGAAATGAAGTTCAGCTCTCTCGTCTAAGGCACTGAAAGGTTTCCTGTTAAACATACCCTCCATGCATATTAATATCCTCAAGAAGGGCTCCAAAGCTTCTATCCTGTTTCCAGACATACCTCTTGGTCTGATAGGAGGTTTGACTCCCACCTTATCTTTGTACAGCTTCCTGAAGGTGCTATCCCCAGAGCATGACAGAGAGACATGGCAGGGAGCAAAGCCAGGCTTAGGCAAGAGTTCTCTTACCTGCAAGCTGTAATACAGATACACCACATCGACCTTTAAATAAGCAAGGTCACTTCCTGAAAAGACCCCAAGGCTGGGTTTGCCCAGCCCAATGGAGAGATCTGCTTCTAGATCCCCCCCTCATCTATAGGCCTTTCTACCAAACGATTTACTTCAGCAAGGTGGTGCCTCAAATAATGGAGATGAATCACTCTCCAAAAGGCATTAAAGTCTCCACCAACTCTGAAGGTAATTAGGGGTGGGGATCTCTAAAGTTGGGTGAGATGAATCATGTTCCACATGCGGCCTCTTGGGGCTCTTTGCTAGTTATTCTGTCCTTCATCTTCAGCACTACAGAGCCCATCTGTCCTACTTTACAAAGTCAATTGAGTCCCTATGGTTAGACAATTAACATCTAACTTGAGATGGCCACTGGGTCATTTAATGCTAAATTTATTTCATATGATTGATCAGAGTGCTGGATTATATTTGATCCCTGCTGAACTTCACGAAACACCCTGAAATCCAACTGTCGCAAGTTAAATTAATGGATGAACTGGAAATGAAGCTGAGGATAAGTTAACTGAGCACTGCCACAGACTGCTTCCAAGCTAGCTCATTAAAAATTAACTAGCAGACCTTGATGCTGCACTGCCGTCTGCAGCAAAGCCATATTTTAAATGCTTGGCTATGGTAACTCCAAAAACCTAAGGTGGAGCAGAAAGTTGAATCAGGCTGCCCGACTTCCAAGCTCATGATCCAACTAATCGGTTGTTTTCTGACTTGGAAAATATGTTTCCACAATTTGTGTGTGAGCAAAGCCATTCGCTCTCTTTGTGACTTATTCTGATAGCAATTACCAGCCATATGGAATGAGCCAAGCTCATTACTTGCAAACAGACAGCACAAAATCTCTGCACCACTTATGCCTCCACTTGCTGTTGTCTATCCTTGTCTTTGCAACTGGAGGATTTTGCACCGAATGGCTCTAATCTCACATTATTTTGTTAAAAAGGAGGTTTTACTATACAACAAAGTTGTTCAGCGAGTTGTTTCCTTTAGGCCAGCGAGGTGAGGCCACAGTCACACCAGTTTCTGAACATATCCCAGCTATTACAGTACAGCAGCACCCAAACATCAGAATGAGAAGCCCAGGAGATGCATGCTGCTGACTGCCTTGCTGAAAGTGCCAGTCAGGGTTTCTGCCTTATATTCTGGGACCTTTTTTCAGTAATCTTAGAGAAAGACAATGCACTTTGAAACTTGACTTCCTCTTTCAAATTTGTCTCACAGGTTCTGAAGTTGTTGGAGGAGAATGTGCTGCCAGGGCAGTTCAGGAAATGTTCAAGGGGTATCTAGGCTGAAATATTATTTTCCACTTTTTTCCACCCCTCTATATTAAAATTGGTAAACTATAACAGAAATGACTTTATAATTTCTTTCACATGAGTTACCACCAGGCTAGCGTCTTTTACTTTGCAATGAGGCAGCTGCATACAAAAAAACCTAATTTAAAAACAATCCTCATCTACAACAATGGATAATTAGTAATGTCTCTTGCTGGCATGTAGGTAGGCCTTATTCTTCAAATTCTCTGCCTGAGAATGCCCTCTGAGTGAGCTTTCCTACTTATTAACCACGAGTCGCATAGGTAAAGGTACTTGTGGATGAGGGTTCTTGTGATTGCTGGGCTGATCTAAATGGATGCACAATTATATGATTAAATACAACAACATTTTGTACTAACTACATATAATTTTGTCTGTCACTCAGAATTCAATTGCATTAGATGATTCACTAAATGACTGAGGCAGTCTGGGATCTGTCCTATAGAGACCTTAGGGAATACTGCAAATACTGAACTAAATCACATAACTTATCTTAAATGCAAATGGGAAGGCTTTACAAAGAAACTAATCCATACTCATCTTTTACTGTATTTGACAGCTGTTTGCTTACATTTTGGATCATTAATACAGATTTACAAACCAATACTACTGTGCATGGAGCTTTTTCTCTTTCTAAGCATATAGGGTACACGCAGTTAGGCCTATGTTAAAAAGGTGGCCACGATATTCAATTTTATCTGTCCTGAAGGGTCCAGTCTGGCTTCACAGAACAAGTTAAACTCTTTTTTTTTCCCCATATCACCTTTTAAACAGAGCCTCCAAAGAGATTCTGTCTGTATTCTGCTGCAAATCTCCTAGGAGTCACACCAGCTTAGCAAGTCACTCTTGATCCTTTCTGTTGTTTCCTCTCAGTCCTGCTTCAACCTCTGGATCTTATTTCAAGGAATTTAGTAGCAGATTCTGATTAGTAATGCATAAAACAGGTATAGTACAGTGTATGATCATATCCTGATCCATGTTGGACATAAAGCGCTGATACTGTCTGGGGCAGTGGGTTGGCATGGGAGAAACATTTCCCTCTCTCTTCTCTTTCCGTAGGCGCGTGCAATCGATCTGTGGTGCTTTTGGAAATTTGTGCTAAAACATCTCAGTACAGATACACCCATGCAGGGGCTCAATCAGGGCAAAAGATACACCACTTTTGATGTGTACATGGGCAGTTGTGAGGCTCCACTCGCAGGATGCAGAGATAACACAGACCGTGCTCTGGAACTTCTGCATTTCCAGTTTAGTCTCGTTGGCTCTGCCCTGCTCCTCTGAAATTGCCACTTCTCCAGACCCACAGAGCTACCTTGTACCTTTGGAAGGAACACGCACAGAGCCTTTAGTCCAAACCTTCTTTTTCCCCAGCTAACTCCCTCCCTTTACCCAGCTGATTAGAAGAGATGCAAGCCTTTGTTTTTAATTTGATTAAACTCGGGGTCAAATCCTGCTTGCTGTTATTCTGGAACAAACACAGAATGGCTCCAGGTTTACAGTGCTACAAGTGAGAATTAAATTATGCCCTGAAAATTCATTTAAAAATCTTTCAGACACTTAAACAGATGGATAAATCAAGCACAGATTCTCAGGTCAACCTCTACCAGAAGGCATCTCTCATCTGACTCACAGTGGAAGTAAGATGCTGTGATAGCAGCTAACAATAGAAAGGGAGTTACAGTAAGGGTGGGGAATATTTTTCCTTAACAAATTCACTTGATTTAATACAGGCAATGCAAAATTAATGGCGGCTTTGAGTGATACCTGTATGTTTTATAGGTTTATAAATTGATTGTAGTAAAATCTTATACATCCTATATCACTAGGTATTGTTTCAGCCTATTACAGGAGATATCTATCTAGAGTTGACTGAATTGTATTAATCTGATCCTAGTTTAATGATGCCTTAACATTTTTATGGGAGAATTTAATGTTTGCAATATCCATGTTCCTTATTTGAAAGTGTGACTTATAGGTTCTCATCTCCCTTAAATTATGAAATCCTTCAGCTAATAAAGGAAAATGATTATGGTTTGCAAAAAAGGCAAAGTCATTTAACAATCCATATAACTGTCTATTGTAGGTCTTTGCATAATAATTGTAATTTAGCTATTAGAAGTTCTAAAGGCAGTTATCAGTCATATGCCACAATTCTGAGGAATAAGTGAAAACTCAAATTATTTAAGGACTTTGTACTTTCTAAAGGGAGGAAAAAACCTAACAGAAATTAATAACACTTTTAATAATGAAAAAAAAAAAAAAGTTCTATTGAAATAACCATTTGTTGATGACAATTTTTCTAACTATGCAATATTAAAATTTTCAACTTCTCCCCATTTCGCTGTCACAAAAGGATCTTCATTTTATACAGATATTTCCCTGAGCAAAGAAAACCAACTCAGGAACGGAAGGTGTAATTCTTGATGCCCAAGATTTCTCATTTTCCCCCTAGGCACTTGAAAAGAGGTGAACAAAGAAATCGGGTGGCCTGTAAACGTGGAGAATATTTTTTTTTGAATTTTAAATGACAATCTAAAGTTGACTTCGTGTCTAGTGTATACCTTGATTGTTTCCTTCAAGGATGATGGCTGTGATGGCGAGAACACAGGCAGCAGATTGAAGGGAAGGCAGATTGCCCTCTGCATGTCACTTGTGTGGTCGCTGCTGGAAGACTTCGTGCACTCCATGTCCCTCCAGAGAAACAGGCTGGAGCCAGTTCAACACAGGGCTGTGAAGATGATTAATAAAGGCACGTGACATGTGAGTAGAGGCTGATGGAAATATTTAGCCTGAAGAAGAGAAGGGTAAGAGAAGGATAAGGGATTTAATTGCCCATTTCAGCTACCAACTAGCGGGCTATAGAAAATCAGTGTATTCTGAGATGCACAGTGAAAGGGTATGGGCCAACAAATACAAGTGACAGTAAGGAAAATTCCAGCTGGAGGTATGGAAATAAGTTGAGAGTTGTTTAAGCATTGAAACAAGCTTTCCAGAAAGGTTGGAACCTCTGTTCTTGGAAGTGTTCAAAACTTGGCTGTAAAAGCCTCTAAGCAACTTGATCTAATTCTGAGCAACCTGGTCTAGGGGAAGGTGTCCCTGCCCATGGCAGGAGGGGTTTGGAACTGCATGATCTCCAATCTGGACCATTCTGTGGTTCCAAATTAACCTCATTTGGAGCAGGGATTGGACTAGAAGACTTCCATCTCTCCTGTCCAACCTGTCTTCTCCTGTCCTGTATGGTGGGGATAGCACAGCTTCCAAGCTCCAAGCTGCTGGGAAGCTTCTGCCTGTCTAAAAGAAAGCTGATGATAGAGAGACACCCTCTGTGCTCCACCTGGTTGGACAATACTGACAAAAATTGCCAGGTCCTTAGGAATAGTCATGGAGATGTGTCTGGCCATACGACAGCTACAAATTTCTTCCTCTTCCTTGCAGTATCCTGTTGCAAGTACATTTATAAAGAATTTCAATGTGCTCTTAATGGAAGCTAAGGTGACCAGATGAAAATGATCTGAAGGACTGCTTCTTAAACAATACAAAATAACTGTTGTCCTGTTTTTTGCTAAGCCTTCTGTTATAACCTTGGAGTCAAAGAATTTTCACACACTTTCATGTAAACAATAGCCGATGTTTATTTAACCATCTTTTCTGTTTTTCATTCCTTTTGTGATAAGAGGAAGTTTGATGAGCATCCTTTTTCTCCAGTGGGATTGAGGAGGAAGTGACATGTCCTCCAATCCTTTGTGGAGCTGAGAATCTTATATGTCAAATGTAAATAAACTCTCTCTTTTCCCTCCTTTCTGCTGAACCTAGCAGGTGTGAGAGTGTCCTTTATTGTGTTTTTACCAGCACAAATAACTATCTATTATTGCATGATATTCAAAATCCATTATGGTAGGATAACTCTGTCTTCACTTCAGCTCTGACATTTGTCATCCAAGCAGAGTCTTGTCCCACCCCAGTTATATTTGGCATACAGCATATTTTTTCTGTAGCAGACCCAGAGTTCAAGACACCAAATTGACAGAAGTTCCAAGCACACAGCTATTAACAGGCACTGCAGCACTAAATATCTAGAATGAAAGCAAATCTTGACATTCACCACCTACCTGTAACACAAAGCACCCTCTAACAGACCTAAATGCAGTGCAAAGACATACTTTCAGTGCCTCCTTTAAACCCTGTATTTACTGTAGTTCTAACTGTGTGTTGTCAGTAAATGCTGAGCACCTTGCACACCAATTGATTTCTGTAATGGCATCTTTAGATGGATCTGCAGAACATGCTGAGAAAACAAGCGGTAATGGCCTGACAGAAAATGCATTACTTCTGTGAATTGCTCATCTTTAATTCACTTAAAATAGGTGTAAAACACACAGGCAAGTTACAGTGAAAGAGATGTCAGGTTACTAAAGGTGAAGGGGAAAAAAAAGCTCTTTTCATGCATCCTGTGGATGTTAACTCCTTTGAGAAAAGTGGCTTTGAAGAGTCAATTAGTTCCTTACCTCTTAAGAATTATTTAACTTATTGTTACAAAAGGGTCTGATCTATCTCTTTCAGTGATATTCTCTGCTTGCATCAAATCCAGATATATCTTCTGTAAATTGTTCTGGATGTTGTATGTCCTTAAAAAACCCCAAACATCAACAACAAAAAAATCTCACAAAGAACAGAAAACTTTTTACTTTGAAATTAACATTTAAACTATTTAAAAGAACCAGTTAATGCTGTCTGTGTGAGTATTAAGAAGTAAAACAGTTTCTAAGGAAAGCCTTTGATAAAAGCATGATTACAGTTTAAAAAGAAAAAAGGGCTCTTAAAATGTCACATTTCTATTCAGAAAAAGCATTCCCAGCGACTTCTTAAAGCACATCAGCCCTTGCTGCATCAAAAGAGCTTTTGTAGGATCCTCAGACAATTTAAAATGACACGAAGTTCTCAAGTCCCCAGCAGATGTGACAAGGACACAGACAGGCACTTCCGCCCACCACTTGTCTCTGAGAGGAGTCTACCAAATTGTCTTTTGCTGTACTCATTTTTCATAAGCCTCTGCTCACCTGCATTATTCTTGCTGCTTTGAATCTCTTTTTTTTTCCACTCTCAGATGACTAAAAGCAGGATTTCCAGCAAATTTGTCAGCACTAAGGAAATTAGTGGTGGCACAGCATCTAGAGAAGGTGTTGTGAGAAGTTTGGGTGGTGAGAGACTCAATCCCAAAGTGCTGGGATGACTGAAAATCTATTAACTGGCATAAAGGTGCTGTGCTTTGGCTCGCACAACTCAGGTTCAGTGAAGGCTCTCAGACAGCCACAGTCCTTCCTTCGACATTGTGGAAAACTGGGTTTCGGTGGGGCTTTCCATTGGTGATCTCTGAGTAATTTAGAGTAAACCTAAATTAATGGGTAACCTAAATTAATTAGGATAACCTAGACCATGTTCAGAATTGTTTTTTTCCTTATTTACAGCATAATAATACGTAGTTAGAGAGAGCTACTGAATGCACATCTCATCACCCAACTGTTCTGTGATTTAGGCTAATGTAATACACAATTGGAAGTTGATTACTTTAGATAGTTAAACCATAAAGCTCCATTTAAATATGACTAGTAAGAAACTGGGCTATTAATAATAATTATTGCAAATGTCACTGATTTCAGATCATAAAACTTAATAGCCTATCACCGTTAAGCATGTGCTTTCCATAATTGCACTGTGTACCAACTTGTTCTTGATTCTGTCTCTGTGAATCACTTCCACACTCCTTTCAGAGCTCTTTAGAGAAGAAAACATGTTTTCCATGCAGCTGGGGAGAGGTTGAAGGGAGGAACCCTTTTTCTTTTCAGGAATTTGGGACAGAAACAGAAGTCTAAGTATTTTCCTCCTTGTAAATATTTGTGTTAATCCTTGACGTGTTATTTTTCTTTATCAGACAAGTTTTATGAAGCAAAGCTTAAATCATTTTATGAAAGATATCTTGACCAGTTCTTATGTCAGGCTTTCAAAGCTTGATAGCCTGAGAATGCAAGATGGCTATGGCATTTGGGCTACCTTTCCTTTCAAATCACAGAAAAGGAATTGGCCTGATCAGGTTCCATCAACCGACCCTTTCTCTGATTCCTAATTCTTTTTACCAGCTTCCTGTAAGTCTCACAGATGGGTAGGTAAAGGTGAGCCAAAATACAACATAAGAATGTTAAATCATTAACTCGCAGCTTATCCCAATTTCAAACTCAGGACACCTCTAGAAGAACAAAAAGTTACAACAGGAAGAATTTTCTTCTGCTTTCTGACTCCTTACAGAAGAATTATGTAGGAGCTCTAGCACAGTGCAGAGAACGAGAGGAGGGAAATATACATTAGTTAGACTGCAGGTGGAGGTTCTGTAAATCAGGAAACACATATTCCATATAGAAAAGAAGTGTTTCAGAAATCCTGACTACATGGAAGCCCAACACCCACTTTGAAAGAGACTAAGTCCTTTATGAAAAGGGGGATTAGCTGCTGTGAAAACCTGTTACAGTGAATCCCTTACAATTTTATGCCTCTGTTTCCCAATCTGCAAAATTTGTGTGCTAATTAAAATGTTTCTTCAAACAAGGCTTGGAAATATTCAGCTCACAACATACCTCGTATATACGAACACTTGCCATATTATTACACAAAAAATTGGCAAGTTGTTCCTATAAAATAAATGAGGCTCAGAATTATTCTATAAAGCCAGAAGTACCTAAAACCAAAGTGACATTTTAACATGGAACAGATGCCTTGACAATGAGCAAAGCCTCTAGAAATCAATCTGAGGGGCCTTTGAACAAATAGCTGAGTTTGTCAATTTGGAACATTAGTTCACCTAGCAAATCATAGCTGCTAATGTTAACATATCATCCTCGTGCAGGGGACATACAACAATAAATGAGATGGTAAATATTTTCTGAGGAGAGGTCAATATTTGCTATGCTTGATGCTGTTTAATTCCTCAAATCCATTAATGCTTAAGTGGCCTGAATGCAGAGGTGCTCTAAAGCCCTTGCAGCTTCCTGCTGACTTTGGATGGAGCTCAGGCACAGAGCACCCAGCAAAAGGATTCACTCTTGTCTCATACAACAGGCACTCCCTTATAAACTCAAATTAATTTATAATACATAATAAATAGCATTTGAGAGGTGGAGCCATGAACAGTTTGAAACAGGTTTTCAAATGAAGCTGACACAAAAATAATTTTTCGTTTCTGTCAAAGTTAAGGTTCCATTTTTTTCTTTTCAGCCTTGAAAAATGTTGTGAAAAAATCCCAAATCATCCAGGAAAGTTTATCAGGTTTCAATAAAATAGTGACTTCATTGTTAGGAACTGCTTATTTCAGTCGTTCATTAAATGCCTCCTTTCTACAATATAAGCATTGCATACAAAATAAAAATAAATGGCTTCAAAATACTGTTTAATGACATTTATTATAAAAATAANTTGGGGGGGGGAAGTAAGTTGATATACAATTTGCTACACTTTTCAAGAGGCTTGGTTTGCCAAAGTACCAAACACCTGTGCTCTGAAAATCTGTCTCAAACTGCATAATCATTATTTCCAGTAACTTGAGAAAAATACAGCCGAGTATCACGCATGAAAGTCCAATCTAAAACTTGTCATATTTTCACACATTCACTTGCCAGCTATCCGCAATCCTGAATTTCCTTCTGAGTTATTCCCTTCTCCAGCAAACACCACCAGTCGTGTTGGGCAACACGGCAGGATATTTTCCTGACTGATAAAGGGCAGACATGACTCTTAGAGGAGGGGAGACGAGCAGACTCCTGTGGGCTGGTACGATGTGCCAGCTTTGTCACTTCTAGTTGTTGGTGTGTAACGAGTCAGACTCCCCAGGAGAACTCACAAAATGTTAATACTCAGTCCAACAGCTCAACACCGTAATCTCCTCAGAGAAGTAAACAAATTAAACTGAAACAGAGAGAGAGTGACCTTGGATAAGTCTCTTCAGCTGCCTGTGCCACTCTGTACTCTCAGTCTCAGCTGCTTTGCCTTTTCTGGCAGCCCAGGGCCAGGTGCTCAGCTCTTTACAGGAATAACTTGGAGCCTTCAGAGGGAGCCTGGGGCCTTTGGCTGTAAGGACAGTGCAAGGAGTAACAGGGAATGTGTTGCAGTCCGGTTCTGGCCTGCAACCTCTCTGAAGACAGTTTTGTCCACGGAAAGAATCAGGAACAATATTGTTGGTAGATATTCATGGATGTTTTATTTCTCTGACCGCATGGCAGCCAGGAGAGACNGTGTTTCTGGGAAACAGGTCCTAGAGTTAGGATATTTTTCTCCCTCTTTTTGACAGGCCTATACACGAAGATAAGAACCCTGTTGGGATGTTGAATAGCCTACCTGTGTACAGTGTTGCTCTAAACATATGGCTCTAAAATTCAGAACAGATATATCATTGGTGAAGTCCAGATAATTGATTCATAAGTCAGCTGCATCAGGCAGGTTTTTGATGGTATCTTTATAAATAGGTTGGTGCTTTCAAAGTGCCTGATGGTATCTCTCATATTGACATGAAAGGCATTTGGAGGTTGGAATATGCTAGTTATGCAATTTGTATTCTTGGTGCAGTTCATGGGAGTTATCAGGTTCTTAGAACACTAATACAAATATTTGGGTAATTTGTTTTTGTACGTTTATACTCTCTAATATTTCACCTTTCAGTCTTTTTAGTAACTTACTGCCTTTTAAAAAAATAATTTCAAGGTCTGCACTTCCTCACTGTAAAGAAAAAGCATGGTTATTCTTCAAAATTGACATGACTACACATGGTTTATGACTTAAAATCAACAAAACACAATTCAATTCAAAAGAGTGTCTTTCAGACTCTTATTTTCAAAACCCCTAAAACAGATCACCAAGTCCTTCAGAAGCAACAACTGAATGGAGCCACACATTCCCACTTCAGTGAAACCTTGGGCCAAACCGTAGAGACACAAAAACCAACAACACACAAATTTTTGGTGTGGTTCACTCCAAGCACAAAAAAGTACTGGGCAAGACCCGTGACTTGGTTTACAGCCTTCAAGAATGAAAGTAAGATCAGGAGCTGAAAGGATCCCTGAACTTACAGGAATTGCCTTCTGGGAGCTGTGAGTGCAACATTAGCAGGCTACTTTGAAAACCTCTTAATCTGTGTTTTTCATTTTAAGAGAGGGGATGCCGTTGGTAAAACTGATGAAGTCATTCTTTCTCCTTCTTACATATAAGCACTTAAAAATTGATCACTTTTATATACTCTCTCTGCTGGATGTACATTTGCCTGCATATAAGGCATAAGTATATTGAAGCTGTCCTGTATTGTAACAGAAAAAAAAGGCATTAAAGAGAAGAGGAGCTAATAAAAATGAGGTATATCCACCCACATCCTGTTGGTTGATTAACTGAAAAAATGCATATCTTTAATAAAATATGTTATTCCCTATATGTCCTGAGTACCCACGTTACATACATCACATCAGTGACATTTTCAGTGACTCTGTGACATAAATAAAATGAGAATATCTGGTGCACACTGAGACATCTTACCTAACACTTTTCAAGCATGCAAATACTCACTGCTACTTTGAATTGTTTAACTACGGCAAATTCTGAACATAAACAAACAATTCACAAGTGCAGAGGTCTGATTTGTCTCTCACACCTCACTGTGTGCTGGAACACCCCCATGGACAGCAACAACAAAAAACCACATTTTTCAGTTTATTTGTAAACAGAACCTGTAAAGGAAGCTTAACACTATTGCATCAAAACTGCAGAGGCTAAAACATCTTGTGTTTTACTATATTTCTCTTTTCAGCACACAGTGGTGTCCAGGCACCCAAGCAAACACACACAGGAAGAGGTGAACATCTTTCTGAACAGCCTCTTACTTGCTCTGCAACCTTGCATTTATCACATGCATAGAAAAACACATGGCTTTTCACTCAGGAGTACTGATGTAACTACTGACACCTTTTTACAATATAATGAAAAGAAGCCACATGCAGAAAAGAGTGCTTAAAGTGTCAGTTCTCATTTCCACACAAGCTTAGGAAGAATAAGAGAGGGCCCATGCTCTGGCTGCCTGTGCTGCAAGGGGTCTCGTGGGCTCTCACTGCACTCCCAAAGTTTTCCCAAAGTCTTCCCAAAGTGCCAGTATGGGAACTATTTTCCCCTGCAATCACTGAGACAGAATCTTTCTGCTTGAACTTCCAATCTTTGGGAAAAACTTTTCAGCCAAAATCTACTTTGAGCAACCCAGTCTGGTGAGAGATGCCCATGGCAGGAGGGGTTGGAACCAGATGATCTTTAATGTCCCTTCCAACCCAAACCCTTCCATGGCTGCCAGGCTTTACACTGCTGCTGCAGGGACGTACTGCCTTTGTTTGAGACTTGAAAATCTTCCTCCCTCCCTCCCCTGCAAACAGTTTAGAAATAAGTCTGCCTCTTCAAACCTCCACTTAAAAGGATTATCCTCAGAGCTGGAGACAGGCAGGAGAGCTGAGCCCCAGCACTCGGCTGCCCCAGCAGGGGGTGAGAGCCAAAATAGCAGTGTACTTCAGCAGACATTCCATTTGGATACGAACAATAAAGAGACAGACACTTTATTTGCACAGATCCGATCTAGATGTGAAGTTATCTAAATAAGAATAGGCAGCGGAAAAATATAAGAAAATAAGAATATAAGAAAATAAGAATATAAGAAAATAAGAAAATAAGAAAATAAGGACAGACAAGAAGATCGTAAAGGGTTAGGCCTCCTCTGTAGTGTGATTTTACATCTTTTGCATCTTTTGCCCCACTAAGACCACTGAATGGTGCAAAGGACAGCTTATTTACATTCTCCTGTTTTATCAGTGTCTCACAGATTTTTCCTTTCTGTAATAGTTGTTGCTCATTAATTTTTAAATATTTCAAGCCAAATTCAACCAGCAAGACCTTAGCCACTCCAAAGCCTTAAAACTAGGGAAAGTCCCAAATCTAGATGAAGTCTCAAGGAGTGACACCAGTGGAGAATAGGCTACGTTAGAGTTTATGTGCTTCTGCTCTCTCATCTGCCTCTAATAATCCCAGTTATGCATCTGACACGCAGTGCTTTATTCTGCAGCACCAAGGCAGAGTAGGACAGCTTCCCAAAGAGAAGTGACATCAGCCAACATCCTCATCTAACTGAGTTATGGACTCAGGTCTCTGAAGGGGGAGAATAATAGGTGTAAATGGGTTGTATGTTATAGTGGGGGATTTGCATGTAGCAACAAATCCTCTTTTTCTTTTGGTGAACACCATAGAGAGGTTAATTGTCTACCCCACTCTGTCTATTCCGAAGTCAAATTTCTTCTGCCTCCCAACCATTCTTTGTCTGGCCCCTCACCTCCTGAGATCCTAAGTGGTTGCCTCACCTCATTAAAGAAGAAGAAATCTTTCCCCCTTGTTTCAATGTTGTTGCTATCAGAATGGTGGCATTCCCTATCTTTTGGATCTGTTAGTGGCTTGCTCAGCCAAGGGCCCCAGGGATACACACTGTTATCTCTGTGGTCTGTCTGTATCTCGTCTGAATTTACGCATCTTGAATTAGCGGAGTTCCTGTGGAAAACTTTTCACTGCAGTATCCAAAGGGCTGGGAAACCGTTCAGAGGCTAAGACTTATATTTGTTCTTAGTACATCCCTCTCCTTTTTACACTTCTTTATAGTTCATCCAGCCCATACATCAATCAGGAATTCGTCTACTCTCTCCCTGACCCTCTTTAAGAATTAGAATCAAACCATCAGATACAAGTGGAAGCCAACCCCAACTTTCTTTCTGCCCCACTCTCCAAACTCTAGAGAAGGATTCAAAGCTGGGAAAAGTCTCATGAGAACTGTGCCAAGACTCAATCTGAGCTCAGCTGGTTGCACCCCGTGAGTTTGACGTGCCACGCTGGAGCCGTGATTTACAGAGGCACACATTTTTCCTTCCCTGTCCCTTATCGTACTTCCAGGACTACATTACAATACCTGAGTGCCTCACAGTCCATAATGCATTTAATCTTAATGACATCTCTGTGAGGGATGGAGGTGCCATAATTTTCATTTCATAGATGGGTAACTGGGGCACATTACAGGCTCTGCTCTTGTCTAGGAGTTTTATTGGCAGGTAAGATTCCAGGTGGAGTCCGCTTCAGCAGAATGAGGATATCCACAGAGAGGGTTATATCAGTGTTAAGGATATTAGAAAATTCCTCAGTGTAGTCACATACCCATATACAATGGCAAAGTCATCCTCCAAAATGTAAAGGGTGGATATTTGGGATTTTTTTTTTCCAGACAAAATATAACATGACAGTGGAAAAATTATTTAGAGCAAAAAAAAAAAAAAAGGAGTGCTCCAAAAAGCCCCGTGATGGACTATCTTGATGACTGATGCCCCTAACATCTGCAGATTTCTACACCCTGAAGAAGACCCAGGTCTCAGACAACTCCTCCTCTTTTGAAGGATGGTCCCTTTAGTCCCGTTAGGGTCTGCTGATCTCTGCTGGCAGATATCCTCCTACTCTGGTCCAAACCAGATTTATGCTCTGGCCAGAGATAGGGAAAATCTTCAAAGCTAATACTGCTGGCATTAGCCCTTCATAATCCTTCCCAGTATGAATATTAAATTTGCTGTTTTCCAGTCAGATGGTACCACTGCTGGCTCAAATGGTTTATTAAAACTATTTTCCACTGGACCTGCTTGGTCATGCACCATTTCCTGGACAATTTTGGGGCAGAGATTATCTGTTAGTCCCGCTAACCTGATATTATCTTCTTCCATTCCAACCCAGATGAATTTACACTTATTTTGCTTTTGACTCCATATTTGTAACAGCATCCTCCCTGAAAACCGTTAAAAATTATTTACTAAAATTTCAAGTCCGAGACAGAGAAGTTTCTGGGCTTTCTGAAAGATGTCTGATTTGAAACAATTTTAGTCATTTTCTACCAATTTTCCTGGACAGGGTCCTGCAAAATATATTCCTAGTAGGCATTGCAGTAAGCACACCATCATATAGTTTATGTAAACAACCACAGCTCCAAATTAATCAGAAACACAAGGCTTTCTGAATGCTTCCTTTGAAGCAGTGTCTGAGAAAAAAAAGACACAAACTTTAAGCTTTTCTGTTACTCAAAAAACTAAGTTAGGAATGCTGTCATTATCATCACTTGCATGATCAGGAGATTTGGTTCTGTGTTGGTCGTCTTCAAATTTAAAAAATTGTGAAATTAAATTGAGAAGGATTGAATAGCTGATTATAACCACCTGAAGCAGAAATCTGACATGGAATTAAAATTCAGCTTGGGGTTGTTATAAGCAGCCTCACTAAAGCTGTAGGCTCTGTATTTTCTAATATTTTTCAGTAGATAGGAGTGCATGAGATCCCCATTTTCTGAAAGTAAAATATCTTTTTCCTGAACAAATGTATGAACACTTACCTTGCTGATGTTACCTGTATTTAATTCAACTACTTATTCTAAATATCTGATTCAGGTAGGAAAAATTATTTATACTTAGAAATATGCTGTAGCTTGAGGAAAGCAATTGAAGTAGGCTTATATTAATAAATATTAATGGTATGGTGTGTATATATATATATACCATCCATAATGGTATGGATTATATGGTATATAATCCAAGGAAAATATTTTATAGTCAATCCTTATTTATTAAAAAAATGAAACAACAAGACATAAAAGGCTAAGAGTCCAAAACAATATTTGTTACATTTATATAGATGTCTTTCTTACAGAATTTTATATTTTTTTTCTTTAAATAAGTAAGGAAATTTACTTATTTCCTAAAATTTTTTCCTTAAACAAGTAAGGAAGTTTACTTATTCCCTTAAATAAGTAAATAAATAAGTAATAAAAAAATCCAAAGCCACTGGACACCAGATTTTCTTGAGAGATTCATGAACCTTTTTTTCAGGCCTGATGTGATTTTCATGTTACAGACAAAAAAGGAAACTCAGAAATGTTTGTCATAGCCCCAGCAGATAAATAAAAACCCCCTTAGCGTTAGTGTTCTTAATCAGACTCCTACACACATATTGCAATTTCGGTTTCTGCAGGAATCTGATATGGTCTCTCATCTATTCTCTATAAGTAAACTAAGTTTTGACATTTACACCAATACCTTACATGAGCCCCCCGGATAAATAAAACTGACTAAATGGTCCAGAAAATAAAATTAAAAATTAGTGAGTCACGAAGCACCTGGATATTTGAGATAAAATACAGGGGCTTTTATGAACAAAGCTTTGCTCAGTGTTGCGCATTGTCTTTATTTTTAGGTGCTGCATTGTGTCTTTTACACTCTTATGTGGAATTTCTACCCCCAGGAGGGACACAATAGAAACCCAGTACTTAATATAAGCACAGCCAAGGTATTTCTAAACCTTGAAGTTAGGGAAGCAGGCTGCAAACCAAGAGCAACACAGAGATGTGCAGTCACATGGAATCTTTAGTTACAGAGGCAAAAGTGCACGAAAAGTTTCAGCTGGAGCACAGAACAGGTTGTACCCCATCGCAAATCTGCAGGAGCAGAGCAGAAGCTTCCTTTATTGCCACCATGAAGGAAACGAAGTCAGAAGCTCAAGTGAAGCCTTTGAAGTCGAAAACTGTGCAGCTCTAATACAATCTGGGTGTTTTGTGAGCATTCTGTTCATCAAGGATGGTGTCCAGTCCTGCAGTGCTCATGGTACAACACTGAGCCTCTGTTCGTGCTCGCTGCTGCTGGTTAGAGAGACTGGGCTTCCGAGCCTTGCACGTCAGTCATTCCAGCACTGCTCCAGTCCCCATAAACGCCTCACAGATTATTCTGGAACCGATTAAAACTTCAGGAAAGCTTGGATCCAGCTCACAACTAACCCAAGACGTGTGGTTGGGGGAGAAAGCGCAGTAATAATTCAAACTGGTGCCTGCAATGCCAGAGAAGGAAAGTTTCCTTGCCACCCATTTAGACATTTTCAACACAGCAAGGCTACCACCAGTCCAGTTTTCTTAGCTTGGATATTTTAATGAACATGGGGAATCAAAAACAAAGCAACAGTTCTGTGTTTCATCATTGTTTTGGGTAAAGGCTATGTCAGAAGTGAGGATTTCCAGGATAAAGAAATGTAAGCAAACTCAAAGAAGTTTGGAAAAGGAACTTAGGTACAACTAAAACAATAGGTGCTATTAGAGAAATCAACTAAATCTGGTCTGAGTTTTGTGCTTACAGCATAACTATACACACAAAACTTAAGAAAACTCTGAAGAAAAAACTTAAAGACAGATAATATATTTTATTAGACCAAATAACATAGGTGGAAAAACTAGATCAAACTGTGGGCACTTGGCCCTTTTTGGAACTGAGAAATAACAACAGCCTATTCTTGCTTTACCAAAAAAGAAGGAAAAATAATTTCGGAGATTCTTTCAAACCCCTTTACATAAACTAGTCCTGCAACAGCCTCCATTTCCTTCACTTGTATTATTTTCAGGGAGGCTTGAGACCCTGTCTGCTCCTTGAACCCATTCCATTGAGTCTTCAACAAATGGTTTGTGTTGAAAGGTTAAAGATCATATAATTCCACACCACCTGCCATGGGTAAGGACATCTTCCACTAGACCAGGTTGCTCAAATCCAACCTGGCCTTGAACTCTTCCAGGGCTGGGGCATCCTCAGCTTCTCTGGGCAACCTGTTCCAGTGTCTCATCACCCTCACAGTAAAGAGTTTTTTCCTAATATCCAATCTAAACCTACCTCCTTTCAGTTTTGAAGCCATTCTCCCTTACCCTAAAAAATCTCTCTTCAGCTCTCTTGTAGCATCCTTTAGGTACTGGAAAGGGCTCTAAGGTCTCCCCAGAGCCTTCTCCAGGCTGAACAACCCCAGCTCTCAGCTCTGTGGCATGAGACCCTCCCTGCCCAGGAAGGACAAGCTCAGCTGTTGTCTGTGAACTCGGTGGATTTACCTTTGCAAAGCAGAAAGAGTGCAACCCCCATGCCTTGGTAAATGGCTGCACATGAAAGCAAAGATAGTTTGTTCTGCTAAGATTAAAAACATGGAAGTTTTAATCTTCACCTGGTTTTACAATCCCGACCATCAAAATAGAGAAGGGATTTAGAGTAAAAATAGCAATGATTCAGCCAGTACATTAAAAACCACAAGACCCATTAAATGGAGTTTCTAATAAAAATTCTTCCTAACTGGTTAATTGGAGTTGCTAAATGATTTCTTTTTATAGTAAAAGCTTTATAATTAACAAGCCAGACATTGATTTCTAGTCATTATCAATTTCTCTATGATTATTATTGCTTCTATAATAATCTTCACTGTATTAACATAGATTAAGAAGCTCTTTAAAATAGAGCAGCTTCATTAGCTCCTGCTATCACAGGAGGACCTGCAGAACTCGGCACTCCAGTTAAACACCACACAGAAGCTGAAAATAAATGCTGCAAGTCTCTGTTCCTGGGGGCTGACGTGCATGGAGGAGAAACCTCAGTGCTGAACTCCGAGCACTTAACTCCCAGTCAGTAAAGCTGCTAAAATCATTAACTTGTACAGCCATGCTAACAGTATTTCTTTGTTAATCTTTATTGTTCCACTAATGAAACATCTTTTATGCTGCGGACCCACTACATTTGGAAAACTTTATAAATCCACTTGCAAAACCAGAATAATTTCAGCTGGGTGAATGAAGGTGGGGTAAAACAGCCTTGAAAACACAGCAATGTAATAAAACACATTTAGTAAGCGTGGGAGAAGGGATGAATTGCTCCTGGATCCCAGGCATTAGAGTGCACTGACTGAAGCAGAAACAGGGACAGGACCCACAACACACGATTTGTGTGAAATGTGCCTGGGAATCTCAGCAGATTGGGGCTATTTCTCATCCAAAGTGAGAGCAGGCTCCTCACTGAGCTTTCCCTGATATTTTCCACAGAGATATGCAGAGATTGATAACAAACATGGCTGTCCTTTGGACACACACTGACAGCTCCTTTCTGCCTGCAAACAACTGAATTCAATAAAGTTTTACCACACTTTGAATTTGTTTGTTTCTGAAGTTAAACTGACTGCTTCGCACTTAGATTTTGCTGTACGATTCATATGGCTGCAAAGAATTCACAAGAAGCCTTGCAGCAGCACAACATTTTTCTGAGCTATGCAGGGTTTTTATTTCAGATATAGCTCCCAGATTAATTAATTTGTGATTTATAGAATACCCTATAAATATTTGTATTTTGGGCGAACTGTTATTCTCAGACATTGCAAGTGATCTCACTCAACTCTCCACGAATTCACAGAGGAAATCAAAACCAGAGCCCAATGGAAAAGGGTTTTAAAAATGTTGTGTGATGTTTTATACAATGGATGGAATAGGCAGAAGAAGCCATATGCAAATCTTCCATGTCAACACAAGCTCACAACCCATGAATCCAGACTTCCCCACATTCCCAAATATGTCAATTATGATCATATGGTTTGTCTGTCATGGAGCCTGATAACAGTAGGGCAATGTAGATCTCTTAAATGCTGAAACCAAGTTGGGCTCAGACCTGTCCTTCTGCACTCTCTCATTTTATTTAGATGTTACAATTGTGGATGAGAGAATGCAAGAAGAAACAAAGTGCAAGGCAATTATACTGACTGAGTAAAAATAAGAAGCATTAAAAAAAATCTCATGTTTGAAATATTGCCTCTATTTTTCAACAAAGTTCAAAAAGTAAGTATATTGAAGCTGCTTTTTCTCATTAACTACAAAAATCTTTTCAGCTCTCAAGCACGTTGGTCATTGTGGGATTTTAAATCAAACTTCATAGATTTACTTTGTCAGCTCCAGCCTAAACTTCGCTCAGCTTTCTCTGACTTTCCCAGGAACTAGTAGGTAGGATTCCAGCTATCCTGCCCCCAAGGTGATCAAGAGCTAAAAAAACCTTGTGTTTTCCTGTAACTTATTCAAATTCATTAAGGTCTGTTAGAATGACGTAGTGCTTTTCATATTATCAGAAATCTCAATCGTTCCAAAAATGAACAAAAACCCCTTGCTCCTTTCATAGCTCTGCTCCATTCAGAATAGCATAAATATGAAAAATTATACAGTAAGTACAAAGTGAGGGAAGATCAGATCCTTGGAGAGACTACTCAAGGAAGTGCCACACACATGCTTTAATGTAAACTGGAGCTAATTATGTGATTATGTGGATGTGGAGGACTGTTAGGAGAAAGAAAGGGAAAAAAAAAACAGAGAAGGAAGCCTTTTTGAATAAAGCATCAAGTGGGAAGAGGGTGGGACTGATCACTGACTTATCCAGAAATTTTGATTTGGGGGAAATAGTTAGAAATAAAATAATCATCATCCTCACAGTATCTCACAAAGAGCACACCATCAGATGGTGATAAGGGTCAAGGAAAGCACAACTCTCTTAGTTCCTCCCGTTGTGAATTCACTCTTGCCTGTCCTTCCAGAACCTGATCTTTGTGCAGTAACACATTTCCTCACACAGGCAGACCATTCTAAGCTACCTTGGAATTTCTAACTTTATATATATATATATATTTTTTTTTTTTTTGTGGTGTAAATATACTCAAAGATTCTTTACCACCTGCCTGCTTTTAAAAATTTCAAAGGAAGCTTTACTTCCCTGCCACGAGACTTGGCGTTTCATATTTCATGCTCCCTATTCATGAGGCTTAGCTGAAACTTGATTTAGGGAAAGCGAAACTTTACTATGCAACAGTACAAAACTATTAAAATTAATTGATCTGACCGTAACCATCAGTGAATAACCGGAGATGTAACCATGGAATCATCACGCCTTTTGAAAACTGTCTAGATAGATTTAATGGATATATACAGCAATGTGATCTAAAGGAATACATGCATTCATTTCCCTTTTCCATTCACCTAAGAGGGTATTGCAACTTTTATCTGATGCCACATTAAGGTGTAATGGGCCCTGATATGCAGCAGATAAGGAATTGCCAAAACTTCCTTTGATGCCTTTCAGTCATGTTTCCATCAAATAAATCCCTACACAAGGAATACGCACAGAAATCACTGACTGCTTTGTAACAGGCTAATTGGTTTAGACCAAAACCATTCAAGTTCTTTTGCATCATGAATCCAAATCTCCTTTTTTTTTAATCCTTATTATATTTATCTTATCTAGAGGGGGAAATTGTACATATTCATCTGAAAAAATTATGGAACAAATTCCAACTCTTTCATCCTGCAATGCAGAGAACATCAAAGGGCCACACCTATGAAAATATTATTTTTCCTCTAAACTTTTTGTCCCAAGGCCATCAAAAATCCCTCTACTCATGTCTGATTTATGTTTCAACAATGTTTTCAGTAACCTCTACAGCTCAGTGTCTGGTGAGCAAGCACTCTGGAAGTACAGCAGAGAATTGTTATGTTCTAGTACAGCATATATAGAATAATGAATATATTGAAACCAATCTATTTTCTCAGATATGAAGAGCACATGAATGTAATTGGTGTTCTAATTTATTACAAATATCTTGTGGCTACAGTAACAAGGGCCCTGAATGGTAACATAAAGAAGACCTAAGAGCTTTGCACCTTCCAACACCTTGTTGGATGGGGCCATGCACTGCCTTCTCTAAATTCAGTGCATGGCTGGTTGAGATACACACTATACTACTCAGGACACAGGTATTTCTTTTAAATGTTCCAGAGCAAAATCATCTTGGTCCAGCTCTATTAATTTCTTGAGAAACATTTATGTTTCATCAGAAAGTGGATGAAAGCAATTAAAATGTCAAGGCATAAAATGACATAGACGTAGGTGTCCCCTTTATGCTGTGGTCCTACCCCAGTCCTGGCTGAGATATTCCCGTTTCCACAGCTGGAAGCACTGGCAGGAGTAATGTTGCTTGGATTTCTCAGTCATAAACTTACCACTCCTTTAAAATGTTTATCACAATTGTGTGAGAAGACTCAGATTGACAAGATCACATTGGTTATCCTCAGGACACGTTCAGAATTTCTCCACAGCTCCCAAGAGTAGTAAGACAAACTGAGATGAATTCCTAAATGTGTTGAGTTCAATGAGAGTTGATGGCTTCAAGCAACGGTTTTAAAAATTCACAAACCCAAAGTAGACTTAGGGTCTCACCTGGATCCCTTATACCACCTGATTCCAAGAGACTGAGACAGTATCCAGGCCTTAATCCAATAATATTTCAAGTCTATGTATCCTCTGGTATTTGTTGACCTTTCTTCAGTTCTAATTTATTCTGGACATAAGTTTTAGTGCAAACCCAGAGAGCAGAGTGAAAGAGAACATTTGCAATGTTCAGAATTTCTGACCTAGATTTGCTTTGCTAATATGGAATTCAAATCCAAAGCATGAGCTTTGGGGAAGTTAGGTTCAGGTGTGGCTGCCAAATTGCCCACGGTTCATGAAAGTCACTCACCCATACTGCTCCCCTCCTTGTCCCAATCCCAATTAAAACTGCACTTTATCGGATGAAAATGGGAAATAATTTGCAAGTTTAGAAATCTAGGCCCTGTGCACCAGACAATTTATGTCTCTAGGTATTTGTTTATTTAGGAACTCCCAGAGAATTCTATGCTTAAGACTTGTTACAGCAAACAATAAATTATTTTATAAGTCATGCAAGTTGTATTAAATGAAGTTAATAGAAATATTCTATCAGTATATAAAAGATTATTTTGAACATGAATCTTGAAGTAGGATCTAAAGTTGGGCTTGATAATTAAAAATTGTAAAGGAATGAGTAATAAGAAAGATTAACCCAAAGGACAGTGATTCCTAAAATTTTATCCATGGATTGCAAGTTAGTGGGTTTGACTTCAGAACAGCAGATCCATAAAAGAGTAATTCTGCCAAGAAATACCTTTATGTCCTGTGCTTGTAACGTGAAATGTCTTAAGATGACTAGCCCTGTCAACTCAGTGCCTCTCAAAGAGATGTTGCAGCAGCTTCTGCTGTGAATTAAAGCAAGGAATGAAAGAACAGGGACATCATTGAGCTTCAGAACAGAGGAATTCTACGAGCTTTTACAACTCCTTGGTTGCAGGGCACTTTGGACCTTTATTCTTTGGCAGATTTGAACCAGTATTTCCTTTATCTCTCTCTTCCTCTTTCTATCCACCCACACTGACTATTCCGCCCAGTCCTGGTTCATCTGAAATTGATCCTGGAGGACAATTTAAGGACAGTTTGGGACAACCATATAAAGAAGTCCCTTGCAGAATCCATTCAGACACTGTGAGAACTGCTGCCCTACAACATCCCCAGGCTGCAAAGACACAGATGCTTGGTGTAATATCTCCTTGACATTATTTGTACTGAAGGAAGGAAATTAACCCAAACCACATGAAGCTAAAGTGACTGAATTTTGCATGAGAAGGAGAATGAATCGGGAGAGTGAAGTCCATGCTGCAGTTCCATACAAGGGCTTTTCCTGTGCATTCCTGAGTACCTTGGATGCTCCAAGTGCCTCCTGGTTATTTGCAAAATGTGGTGGTAAAGAAACCAACACACTCCACTGACAGGTGAGCCCATTTCCCTGGTGCCCAGCCTCCAAGGCCCCCTTCCATCCCAGTCAGTGGTCACACGTGTGATTTGTTTGGCTCCAGAACCCCAGAGTTCCTCGTCTGGGCATTAATGCTGGCTTACATTTTCCTTGTCTAAACCTCACTCACAAAAGGTCATCTTGTATCTGACCCTTTCTTTCTTCCACTACAAAGATGTATTTAAGCTAAGGACTGTCTGAGTCCTTTTTATTTGGTAGTTAGATATCAGCATCTTTTCAAATGTTAAATGTTTTAGGAAATCATATTCAGTCAGCAAAATTTTGATGCATGTGTTTTTTGGAGGACACTAATGCAAACATGAATTAGCAATGGTACAGCCATTTTCATAAAAGAAGTGCAAAAACTGTTTCAGCAAGAGAAACGCTGTAATTTCCTAAATTTTACAGAACTACCTTATAAAGTCCCAAAAGCATTGAAAACACATGATGTTATCAAGGTGACAAGCTCAGAAAAGAAAAAAAAAATAGTTGATTCAGCTATATTTCATTTATCTTGCTACCTCTGCATCTTTTATTTTTGACAGCTTCACAAGGATATAGCTAAGTACTTCCAATAATCTTCTTAGACTTGGGAATTCAATATTTTCATTTCCAGTACATAAAGTTGGTTTAAGTGAGAATTTAAGAACAACAAATAGTCAGTCACTACTTTCAGCCAAACTGGATGAAACAACAAGAGAGAATTGCAAAGTAAAACCCTTGGAAAAGATATAAAGATTGACTACCAGTATTCTTTACAAGCCTGTAGAAAAAAGTCATGTCCCTCAAATCTTTCCAAATGAACAGGATGGCAGTGAAGTAATGCACTGAAATAATCAATTTTGCTTTCGCAGAGCCTTTGATGAGTCCCTCACAAGAAGGAATTTAGTTATATATAAAATATACTGATTGAAAGGTGACATTCCAAAAAACAACTGAACCAAACCCCCCCATCCATTAATAACTTGTGGTTTTTAATGTGGAGTTCTTCTAGCTCTTCTAGCTGCTGGAAACTGTAATAAAGCAGTCTGTTGGAACTCTGGATTCTGAGAATTTTAACCTCTCAGAGCTGACAAGCACTGATCCTCAAAAATACACTGCATTTGACCTGAGGCCATGGAAAAGGCTTCCAAAACTAGGTGATAACACCAAGATTGTTGGTGTGTAATTAATAGAAGTNGCAGCAGTCCTTGTATGCTTGCTAGCAGGAGAGCCCCTCATGGTCACCAGCTGCTGGGGCAGACCTGAGCAGCCTGCAGCCTGCCTGCTTCCGTGCCTGGTGGAGAGCTGAAGCCAGAGGAGGGTGATTGTAGGATCAGGAAAGGAGATAGAAACCTGCCAGACTCCTACCAGAGCCCTGCCTCTGCACAAGGAGTCATTTTTGTAGCTAGAATTCATTCTGATAAACATCAGATAGAACATACCTTGGTGAAAGATAGTGAAGATGAGAGGACATTTAAATGAAAAGGTAACAAATACACACACTCACATATTTATATACATATATACATGCAGACACTCAAGTATCCAAAAATGTTTTGCTGGGGGGGTGTAGTTTGAGTTTTTCTTCTCTCGTCCCGTGATATTAATTCAGAAGTAGATTTTAGTACTACAATAGAACTACTGTCATTATTTCACTAATTAGCCCATTTCTGCTGTTAGCACTGAAAACACTGGCTTTTTCCCCCAGTTTGCCTCCTTCAAAGACGTGCCAAATGAGTTTGGGCTTAGTTTGGAGACTGCAAATTAATAGAAGTATTTTGATCAAGCTGCACTGAAAATTACTATGATCACTTAAAAAGCATATTGATTCTGAGCCACTGAAAGGAATGGCTGATGCTCTTTGGCTTTCTGTTTCCAGTGGGCAGCTGGAATCAGAGCTACAAGACTATGAACAAAAACCAGAGCAGTGTTATCTGTCCATGGAAATGTCAAGCAACAAATAATCTGGTTTCTGTAATGTATTTTTTGCTAAAGTAAACACAGAATCTGACAATCTGCTTTGCTTTAGGTTTCTTTTTTTCATCACCTGTAAAAAAAAAATGATCTCATGCCATGCACATGGCATGTAGGGTCACACAGTGCTCTGAAAACTCTGCCCGTACCTCTGTAACAAGGTGGGTATGGATTGAGCTACAATTTCACTGAACTGAGTTTTCTTTGGTTTTTCAATCTTCAGACAGACTCTTAAGAGAAAAGTGTGTGCGTGCAGTTTGAGAGAAGTGCACATGTGGAAGTCACGGAAAAGGTACACATTATTTTAACCATTAAAAGCTATTAAAAGATGGAAAAAGATGAGAACAAATATCTACCCTAACAGAACAAATCTATGGCAGCAGAGCTCCCTGATCAGTCAAACATTGTGGCACATTTCTTTTTTTTTTCAGGAAAACAATGGAGGGAAGTGTTTGAAGAAATATTTGAGACTTTCCTGGGTTTTGTATTTTCCTTTTAAACAACCAGCTTTTTTTCCCCAGATGAGGTGTTTTTTCTTATTGCTTCTAAAGTATTATTATTCTTCTTTTAAAAAAGACCAGAACTGCTGAAACTACTGCTTCCTGGCTTTGCTAGACAATGCAGAATTCCTTCTGATGCTTTTGGAGCATTTGATGTTGGCAAAAGCTGCATAATGAACATTGTAGTTGAGAATACACGCCAGAAAACCATGCGGGGGTGGTGGGTATTTCAGGATGTAAACACCTGGATAAGTAAGGTATAGAAAAGAGATCTTTTCTTTAATGTAGACTGCCATCATCTGGTAACATGCTTGAGTTCCACTTAAACCCCACTCCAGGTTTCCAGAAGATTATTTGAGAAGCAATACCTAAGCCATCCTTTTTCTTTTCCTCCCCATAGACTTCTCTCGCAAAGTGGCTTAATCCTTCCCTGGGGTCATAAACGAAAGGTAATCCTTGCCTCCAAGAGATAAACTAATGGTGGGGGCCTGGGGGAATAACTGTACCTGTTGGCTTGCTGAGAGCTAGAAATGGTTCAACTTGTTTATTGTAGTGTTTATTGTAGGGGTTTTTTGCCTCCCATCCAGCTGAAGTTTGACCTACAGCTTCATTCCCCTTTGCTTTCAAGTGAATTTTATTCAAAGTGCTTATATTTGAGCTAACACTGAGTGCTAGCTTTGAGTCCTAGCACTGCCAAGCCCACCACTAAACCATGTCCCCAAGTGCCACCTCTACACATCTTCTAAATCCCTTCAAGGTTGGTGCCCAGCTCTTTCCTGGGGACCCTGTTCCACTGCTTTCCACAGAGAATTTTTTCCTAATGTCCAACTAAACCTCCCCTGGCCCGATTTTAGGCCATTTTCTCTTATTCTGTCACCTGTTATCTGGGAGAAGAAACAGACTCCTACCTTGCTCCTCCAGCAAGTAAATGGAGCTACAACAATTTGCAGTCACCTCATGTTAGAATGTAACAGCCATGAAGCTCTTATTATAGTTTGCCATAAACTATCTGCTTAGCTTCTTTCCTAAAGAAATCACCACCTTTCTCCTTTTGGAAATGCTGGGCCTCTTTAAGAACTCTGAAATGTGGGGTGTTGTTCTGTTTTTTTATTTCTTTTTCCTTCCTCAAATTGTTTTGAAGCTTAACAGCAGTACCACATTTCTAATTAAACGGACAGATAGGATGCTGATAACATCTGCTTTCTGTAATAAAAACTATTGATATTGTTGACCTGACAGATTATCTGCAATAGACAGAGCACAATGGCCAAATCTGAAAGGCAAGGGAGGAAGAGCAGCTTAGCACAAGAACACATATATTATTATCTGTTCTTCTGCCTTTTGGAATTATTAAGAATGATTATAGAAATTATCAGTCATCTCTGCTTCTTGTTCTGGCATATGAAACAGAAACAGTGATTGAATGTCACGAAGAACTGACTTTGATCTTTTCTTTTTCTTGATGAAATGACTTTGTAAGGTGAGCTTCTTATTTTTTTATGGTAGCATCTCTTACAGGAATACCCAAGATTTATAACAGCGGCTGCCATTTTTCAAAATTTTTCACCATGTTTTATAGAGCAACACTTCAAACAGTAAAAAAACATCCTAATAGTAATTGACATCTACAAAGCCTTTTTATTGAAAAGCCTTAGCACTCCTGTCATAGCCCAAAAACCTGATTTCCACTTAAAGTTACTGTTTTTTCTGGGGTTTGCAGGAAAAATCTGGTCCTCTGTGAATTAAAGTCGTACAGTTGCCTAGTAAATACCTGCTCAACAGTATTACTACTCTACTTAAAATCCCAGCATGCAAAAATGTCACATGCTTTTCTTAATTAAAGCATTTGTGTTCCGGCGAAAAAACTGGTGCCTCAAGAAAAAAGATAGCTAAAATATCAACCTGACCCTTCATGCAAGGACTGAAAAAAACTTAGGGACTAAATTCTTCCACGTGGCTTTAGATTCCCAGGGGGAGAGGAAGGTCTGGACTCCACTGATTTTGGGGCAACTTGGCTCATTTACACCGTGGAGGTGGCTTTAGTTGATTCACCTTTTTCAACAGGAAGATGCCACTCAGTTTTGCACGTGTCTGGATGTTTCAAGGTCGTGGTAAAGGCAGCAGCCATCTGTTTATCCCTAGCTCCTGAATTTCCAGGGTACACAAACACCCAAACAAAATGCCACTGTAGTAGATTTAATCTCCTCCTTTTGTTCCCGGTGCCAAACAGCAGCACCTTATTTTCGGAAGCTGACCTACATCATTTGCCAAGTTTTCAGCACTCAGGAGTTAGCTAAATACTTTCGCCTGACTGGTATCCAGGTTTTTTTTATGAGAAAGGCTTAATGGAGGGTTTATCTGCATTTGCCAGTAATCACAGGAGTCAAGGAGCATGGGCTTTAAGAAAGAAACAAAACAACCAAATATCTTGATGGCTGGCTATGTAGAACCCTTATCTTTGGATTACAGTTTGATTTTCTTTGTGCAGATTTTCTATGCAAGTAAAATACTGCAGATGGAGAAATCAAAATACAAAATTAATAAAGCCTAGAAACTCACCACATATACTTAAATTACCGTGCCTTAAGCAAAAAACCCAAACAACAGAGGGCAGAAATGTAACAAAAATATATTTAACTTTTACAAATTTTTCATTAACTCTTCCTGAAAAAATGTTCTCTTTTCACAATATGAACAAAACCCATTCTTTTAAAATCAGATGGGACTTTCCAGCAGCCATTTCACCTTAATTGTCTGTAATCTCACTCATATTCCACATTAGGTTCTCCTGCCACCTAATATGTATTAATTTTAAATTAAGCAGGACACTGATAAGATAATATACTTGGTCATGGTCTTCAGTGAGCAACGTTTTTATCGCAGCTATTTTTAGTTAATATGATGCCACTTCTCCTAAATTTCATCCTAACGAGAATTTTCAGGCAATTTTTGGCCTAAAAAGATGTCTAACCACACTCTTCTAATTTCAGTGAGCTAAAAGTCCAGTAACCCACCTCACGATTTTCCCAGCTTCCAGAATTTTGCACAATTGTTTTCTGCCTCCATTCTGATGGGTTCTTCTAAGGTGAAAGTTTGCCGCCCACCCAGAGTAGTCTCCTGATAAACCCCCATTTTTTTTGTCTCTGGTGATGCAAAATTACTCACGTGCTTCTAAAAATTTATTAAATTTTCTTCATTNATATAAATAACCCACACACAGGTTGGTGATAAAAATATGGTACATACCACATTTTTATGTGTCCTTGCAGATTTATACTCTCAGTAACTACGATTTTGTAGATGGACATATTGGTTTTGGTAGGGAACATCTATTGTGTGAAATAGCTTTGAAACAGTGCTTTTGTGACTTCTAAAGACTTATAGACTGACTCTCAAAAGACATGAATCAATCTAATCTAATCACAAGAAATGCAATCATGATGAAGTTTAATGAGAAAAGATCCATAGTAAATCTCCCCCACTTGGCCACTCCCTTTAGTTTAGGAAAGCTGGTGTGACAATGACAAAAATAAAAACCTCTGCAAAGACTATGCAAAACTTATATGTTACTTAGGATATTCAAGTAGTGGTCTTATGTCAGTTTTTAGCAGAAAAACCCCCAGCAGACTGATCTTTCAAGAGCACAGGAGCCATCCCACTGACTTCACTGGGGATGAGGCACCTGCTCTCATCTGGCCTCTAAAAAATCCTCCCCATCACGGAACCACAGAGCAGCATCCGACAGTGTTGCCACCAGCGGGGCTGCTCTGCTGCCAGCTGCAGAACTGTGGCTGAGGGTGGTTCTTGCTCAGCTGTGAGAGGGGATACCTGTTGCCCTGGTTTNCATTAATACTGATTGTAATTTTCTTCCACATCATTGATACACTGAATTGAGGTAATTTTAAATACTCACATAAATGCATTTTTCCATGCAAAAATACTGCAAGATCAACAAAATTACACAAAAATATTTGATGAATTCCTGAGCTCTGATGACCTTGATTCACTCTTTATAAGTGAAAGCCACAAAGCAGAGCAGAAACAAACAGCCTGATTCTGAGGGATGAGGTCACTTCCCAAATGAAGACATGGTAGAAAAAGTGATTGATGGATATATTGATGTATAGACTGAAATAAGAAGAAATAGAAGGATCAGAAGTGTACACACCAAGTAATGTGCATATATAAATTATCTGTTTGTAGATAAGCTGAAGGAAATAACTGCTCCCTCCCCTAAGGGGTAAGTTTAATCCTTAATTCTTTTAAATTTTAAATATATTATAGCAATTCTGAGCATTACCAACAAAATTCAAGATTAATTGGAATTCTTTCTGTGTGGTTTAGTTTGGATATGAGGGGAAAAGTCTTTACTGTGTGGGTTGTGAGGCACTGGAACACTTTGCCCAGAGAAGCTGTGGATGCCCCATCCCTGGAAGTGTCCAAGGTTAGGTTGGATGGGGCTCTGAGCAACCTGGAATAGTGGGAGGTGCCCCTGCCCATGGCAGGGGATTTGGAACTGGATGATGTTTTTGGTCCCATCCAACACAAACCATNCTCCTCTGTATCTGCTCAGCTCTCTGGGAACACTTCTGCATTCCTCATGCAAGCACCCGTTTTGGTTAAAATATTAAGACCACCTGTTTTAGCTGAGAAATTTTGTAGCTGCATTGTTTCACAGAGTGTATAGAATTCCTCTCTTGACAAAAGCTTGAAAATTTGGCCTTCCTATGAATAGTGGGAGAAGAGGAATACAGTACTTGAGAGACTTTGCACAGCCTAACTGGCTGAACCTGACCTTTCTTAATTCCAGGGAAAAGCAGAAGTCTGTCAAGCTTCTCTGTAGGACCAGGCAATTTTTTCTGAGGACTATTCATAGCTCTTAAATCTTATTTTTCTTAATACAGGGAATGTTTTATTAGCAGCACCTTCATCTCTGACAACTTTCTTATTACAGCTTTTGCTTTCTACTCCAAAGGCCTCAGAGTATGCCTAATAACTAAACTCATATTATACCTTTCCATCTAAATAGCAAGGACTGCCATTAAGGAGCTCTGACAAGCTTCAAAATCCTTCTAACTGAATTTTTAGCCATCTAAATTTTTTAAACTTGTTTATGCAACCAGACAGCTTTTCCCATAAATATTTTTTTTCCTTTTTTTTTTAAGTTACAAAGCAAATTTACACCACGTATACAGCCCAATGGCCAAATGAATGTAAAGCTACCATGACAATAACAAATACAAGGGAGGTTTAGAAACACTTTGGATAAACCCAGATTAGTTTTCTGCTCTTGAATGCATGGGCCATCAAACTTTGTTTTGGCTTTTAAGTGTATTAGAAAAGGGAAGATAATCCAATACTCTTAGTAATCTAGAAGTGAAAATAAAGGTAAAAAAATCTGAAGTGAAGCAGGAAGGCAAAGCCACTACTTTCTTCCCCCACTGTGTGTTCCGTCTTGGGTCAAAAAGCTGCCTCATAGGGGCTACAGCATGGATAAGGTCATGGAAGAAACTTAAAGATTATTATCTTCAAAATGTAGAATATGAAAGGGTAGATTTAGGTGAAGACTATAAGGTGCCTACAGAGTAGCTCCAATTTTTGTGGTACCAATGAGAAAAAAAACAGGCAGAAATTTGCGCTACATTGTATGGGGAGACAGTCCTGAAATCTTTTGTGGGTAAAGGTGCCTTTTTTGAAAGGCACATTAGTTGAAAACCACCTTTTAAATCCTTAATAATTTAATTTATTTAGGTTTTTTAACTTCTCAGGCAAAAAAGTTCCCCAGGAGTTCTACACAGTTTTTTTGGGGGGAGTTTAACTTTAACAGTTTTGCCAGTGGATGGGCCACATGTGACTAATAGTCATGGAATTGGAATCTTTTCTGCCACCCACATCATCTGCTCTTGTTTCTCCCATTACATCATCTGCAAAAAACCCCACAAAGGTAATTTCAACCAAAAGGCTCTCTCTGAAAGAGAACGTTCTCACACTCTGTTCTGCCTTTTGGTGCGTGGGGAATCCCAAATGCTTTGATTTGGAGTCACGTTGAGGCTGCTCTTTCTGTTCTAGTCAGACCAGAAGCAAAATTGAAACCAAGTCTTTCTATCTCTCACACACGTATGCACCCACTCACACAGACATGTGAGGGTTTTTTAATGAGACAAAGAATGAAGCTAAAAAATGTTTTGTCTGTGATGTCACCTTGGTTATTGTTTGTCAAAGTTTCCAGTGCAGGGGGTTACCCACCATCCACAACCTCAGCAGAACTGTGGTTTGGCAGTCCGTGCTGCTCCACTGAGAAAGTTAACAAGCCGACTCTCTTGCTTCCAGCAGAATCTGAAGGAAATTCTGATGTTGCCACATCAGCAGCAACTTCAGCAGCACTGGTAGCCAAGAAGCCCAAATGGGCAGTGGCCAGTGTTTTGTGTGCTGCCTCACACCTCGCCCCAGGCTCCCTCCTCACCATTACTGCAGACTTTGTAGACTTGATAGGACTCACGGGACTCCATTTAATATTCTCCTCAGTTTTTCCTCTGGCAGAAGCATACACTGTAGCAGGGATAAAGTCTGGTTTTGCCCCCTTGGCTTTCAAAACTCAGCTCTCACAGTCTGTGCCTGTGGCACTCTCAATCACACTGGACTGTGTTAGGAGACAAACCAAAGCTGGGTATGGATCACTGAAAGGTAGGTTTGCTGCAGTCCCCAAAGAAAGCAGAAGATGTCAATACCATCCATCTTAATGACTTATGTGTTTCTCACAGCACAGTTGCCAGTCAGAGCTGGCTTAGGGGGAAGATTATTTTAATGGGGCAAAAAAGAGCTCATGAAGCAGACGGGCAGCGCTCCCCAAGATCTTCTCAGCATGGGACAGAAAGGGCAGTCCTTGATGTGGCATAAGACTGGAGAAAACATTGAAGGTGAAAAGGAAAAACATTTATTTGTGTAAGGAGAGGCAAAAAATCTATTTTCCAGCAGCCAAAAGAAAAGGAAACGAAGAAGAGGAGAAAAGAAAACCTAGAGGACAACTGAAAATTACTTCTCTATTTGGAAATATGTTAGTCACAAAACTAATGGAATTGTAAAATATATTGCCTTACTCTTGTCATTGTGACTGTTAAATAAGGAAAAGAATAGAACGAGAGCTGTTTGTTTAATTTCACAAATTTAATTTTCATTAAGTACAAACCAACTCATTAAAATAAATAAACCCTCAGAAACAGTTAAACAAATAGAACCCTGCAGCATTCAGATGAAGGATCATACCAGAAATCTGTGGGGGTACACAGAAAAGGAATGGGTAACTTTGTGGACATAATGATGTTTACAAGCTACTGTTATTAAGTGGGATAACTGCAACCCTGCAACACTATGTTTGATGAATTAAAATGGAAAAAGAAGCCAGGAAGCAATGTAGTCAATCCGTATTGGTGGTGGCTACACTTTGATAGTATAAGTAAACTGTCATTAATATCAGTGTGTAGATACTCAGGCCCAAATTAAGCCACAGTTAACTTGGGCCTACCCTTCCTGAAGAGTTTCGAATCTCAGCATCACTATATAATATTTTTATATGTCTATACCCACATACTCTGAGCATTTCTAGCCTGTGAAGAGAGTTTCTAAAACAGCAAATCACACAGGTCTTAAATTTGCCCACTTGAGTCAGTGACACTGAGGATCAGTTTTTCATGTAGTCTCCCCACCAACACCACATGAACAGCAGAATCCAGTATGACAAGACTGGAACAATTCAGATGTCACAGTTTATCCACAGGAGTTTTGAATCAGCTATCAGCAGCCCTTACTTACCATCACCACATCAATGCTTTGAAGGACAGGCCTGTTCTCTTTCTCCCATTTCTGCACAGGAGAGCAGCACCATACTGCAGGAATAGAGACTGACAACATTTAGATGAGGCTTTTAGCACTTCCAGGGTGCACTCCATGATGCTGTTTAGTCTGGAGTACCTTATTCCCATCTGCAACGTGTCACAGTTGAGGTGTACTTGGAGGGGCTCTTATCCCACTCAACAGAGTGCTGAACTCTCTGAGAGGGATTCTCCTGCTTCTCAGCTGTGCAGATCTTTTACACAAGTCTCAGAGCTGTACATTTTTACACCAAAAACCTCAGATACCATGGCCCTTCAGGGAGCCACACACCTCAGAACCTGCACTGGCCGGCCAGCAAAGAGTGAATGAAGAGAAGAGGCTGCTCGGGCTAATTGCAATCTCCCTCCCCTGCTGAAATCAGTGACACTACGACACCTGCAACAACATTCTGTGTGTGCATCAAAACCTCCCAGTTCCACTGTGCTAAATCTGAGGATTCTTTCTGTATCATATGTCTCTCACACTGAGGAACAGCTGGAAGCAAGATCCCATTTTATCCAGGAGGCTGAGGCCATCAGCAGCACCTGGGGCACGTGGCTGCATGGCTGGAATGGAAAAAACAATGTGCAAAGCAAGGTATAGTGAGCTCTCTAAATCCATGTCCGTGTGGGAGAGAACTGTTTGGAAATGTTTCTGGAATCGTTGGAACTTTTATGGATGTGACAAGTACAGAACTGGTGGCAGAGACACACAAGCATGAGTTAGAAATGAGAGGAGATCCTTCCCACGGGTCTTATACCAGGTGAGCCAACAGGCTTTGCTCCACAGTGGAAGCTTTCCTTGATCTTTGAACATGAGGGCATCAGGAAAGTGACCTCTTCTGTTTAGGCCTTTCTTAAGGTATGGATTTTTACATCCTAAATAAAAGCATTACTGTTGCCAAGAGGAATGTTACCGGGAGCTTGAAACAGGGATTAGTCTTTCACCCAGAGAGGTAATTTTGTTCCAAGCTGTAACAAAAATAAAAAGAAATGAAAATGTTCATAAAACATTTTCAAAATTAGGCTGAAAAAGGAAGGGGCTCGGCCTGGAGAAGACAAGGTTGTGTGGAGACCTCACAGTAGCATTCCAGTATCTGAAGGAGGCCTGCAGGGAAGCTGGAGAGGGACTCTTCACCAGGAACTGCAGCAATAGGAAAAGGAGTAATGGTACAAACTGAAAGAGGGGAAATTGAGGTTAGATACATGGAGGAAATTCTTTACTATGAAGGTGGTAAGACACTGGAACAGTTGCCCAGAGGGGCTGTGGATGCTCCATCCCTGGAAGTGCTCAAGGCCAGGTTGGACAGACCTTGGAGCAACCTGGTCCAGAGGAAGGTGTCCCTGCCTAAAACAGAGTGATGAAAATGAGATGATCTTTAGGGTCCCTTCCAATCCAAATCAGCTCATGATTCTATGATTTATTTCAGTAAAAGTATTTCCTTCCAATGACTGAGGTCATCCCACCTCAGATTACAATTTTTGAAGAAAATAATATTTGGAAATAAAAAATAATCTCAAAACAAAGAAGACTGCATTTTTGTTTAATTTAACTGAATATACCTGAATTTTCTAAACACAGTTCTATTCCCAAAAATCATTTCAGTCTCATCAGAGGATGAGACAGTGTTTTCCAACTAACTGTTTTGATGAAATTTTTCTAACACCCTCTAATTATTAACTCCACAGTCTTTTTATCTTTGAGGAGTTTTCTTATCTTTAATCCCATTTAACCCCAAATCTGAAGAGTAACTTTCCATTCATAATCCTATTGATGTATATAAGATTTTCAGATCATGCTTCCCACCAAGCAAGGTAAAACAGACAGTGCTTAAATATTGTAATAAAGAGATTTTGTACTGGATGACAGTTTTCCTCTTTATGATCTCAGCACCGAAGAAAAAGCACTGAACTGATTATATTTCTTGTTTTAAATATTCATGTGACAATGTTGAAGAGAGAAATGAATATCAGAATGAAAAAATGACAAGAAAAAATGACTACAAGAAATCTCTAGACATTTATCACAGGCCTAGAGGATACAAACCAATCAACTTCTAAAATCTGCTCTTTGATCGAGATGCCCAGTTAAAGCCTACATTATTAATATATGATTCTGTTTAAAAAGTCTATTAATCAAGCAGGGATGAATGATTAAGTGGATAAAGCACTAGCCTTTGACCTAACAGGCAACTTTCGCAAATCTCCTGTGAATTCAATTCATAAAAAAAGAAAAAGAATGCTTCAAGAGCTGTATAAATTATCTGGAAACAATGGTTCTCATTGTTTTTCTCTGTGTCATTAAACGATTTTCATTTGCATGCAAGACCATCTCCATTATCCGATTGCCGGGCTGATAGCTTGCTACAGGATGGGGAGTGATCAATAAAGCCTGTGGCTGGTTGTGTTTTATCTAATAATATCAGTAACAACAGCAAAAAAATCTTCTTTCAGCACTCCACCCTTGTCTTACAAGTATTCTCCAGACCTTTGGAAAGATTAACGGGAAAGGCCTCGATCCTGAAGACAGCTCTGTACACAGGAATTCTTGCTTTGGTGTTTTGGTGGGATCCTGGATGAGGAAACAGGGAACAGTTCTGAGCACATCCATGCTTTAAGGCCTGAGGATCCTAAAGAGTTGAAAACTAAGCTCTGTCCTGCACTGGCACTCTCCCGGAGCACTGGAAACCCAAGGATATCAGTGAAGTGTGGATTGAATCGAGTATTAACATAAGTAAGGAGCTGAATACATGACTTCTTAAATAACTGACAGATTTCAAGGTATTTCACACTCTACTAATGCTGTTTTTCTAGGTTTTTTAAACATCAGACTGCCCAGTTTTAATCAGTGTTTCCAGTACCATTTTGCACTGGCAGTAGAGATAAATTTACTAATGCTGGTCAAGGGCAAGAAAGGGTCTGTCTCATCTAGCATCACGAGTGAAATCCTGTTGACTTTGGGCACTCAGGAGGCTGCAGTCTGTTCTTTTTCTCCTTGTTGAGAAGAAGAAAGTGATTTTTTTAGGGCTTTGAACACTAAACTGCTCAGTAACACGAGCTCTATCTGCTGTCACTGAGCACTTGATTTGTCACCATGCAATATTTATTGCACCACATTGGAAAATATTTCTCAAACTTTTTGTATTCCACTGCAGTGTTCTCCCTAAATGTGAGAAATACTGACTTTATGTCAGTATATGTATATTATGATATACAGCAATTATGGGCTTGATGTAGGAGTTCCTGATGGAGACTCTGTGCTATGCTGGTGGTTATGTTAGATCATACAATGACCCTCCTGTTTTGAAATGGGGGAAGTTATAAAAACTCTCTATAAAAAAACATCACTGGAAATAAAGTTTGCCAAACCCATCTCAAAGCTGAGGTCAGTGTAGAAAAATTTGTGTTTAGCATGCACATTTCATGAAGCAGTTTGGAGTGCATAAAAAAATCCCATTAATATATAAAGTAAATTCTTAAATATTAGGGCTTACTATTCCTAAATATTAATAGTAACAACACAAATAATAAAAATTCTACTGACAAAATAATGTTTGGTGTATCGATTTTATAAATATATTACCATAACCAGACCAGTTTTCCAGGTGACAACTGACTGAAAATTAATAATCAATTTTGTTTCTGACAAAGAGGAAAAAGAAACAATGCTCCCTCGTGCTCTCTCCCCAGATAAGTAGATTCTGATGGTAAAATAGCGTGAAATATTTTTTAATGTCATTGAAATAAGAAAGAGTGTCCCGAGACTCACAGAGGAAGAGCTGTGTTTTATGTTTGTGGTTTCTTCACAAAGCCGAAATATAGATCAGCTTTATAGAGTGAGGATTTTTTTGCTGCTTGGAATTGTATGGGCAACTTTCAGCCTTTTCAAAGAGTTGAAAAGAGAAGGGGTTTTTGAAAATGATACAATTTTTCTCACAATAGTAGGATCAGACTGTTATATTGTCCCAATCCACAAAAAACCTCAATTTTTTTTCCCCATCTGTGAGGTCTAAAATGGAAGCTATTGATTTCTGATCCTATTGGTGCAATTCTGATGCATTCCAGGACACATTCAAATATCCCAGAAACTCTAGTGGGGATAACTAGAGAATTTGCTGTGTTACATAAAAAATTCAAGTATAATTGCTTCACTGACCCTTCAAGGCACTTCACTGAAGTACTTTGAAGTGTCCCTTCTCCCTAGGAGTGGTGTGAGGTGGATGGCAAAACAGACACATGCTCCCAACTCTCTTCCTTTTGAGCAAAAAAAAGAAGGAAGAAGTCTAGCTTACAGCAGAAACCGAGCTCAGACAGTGGAAGAATTTAAAAATAATAGTAATTCCTGTTCTTAACAGGTTGAGCAGAGATGTGGTGCCTGCCTTTGTCACACAAATAAACCACATTGTTAACATGGGAAGTTTCACAAGTTACACCTGCAGACACTGCACAGACATCACACCTTTCTTGGCAAATGTCCTGCAGGACTGACTAACTGGAGTTAGGTGGGCACAGAAAATGCCAGAATATTCAGGCTTTGATACGAAGCATCTACCAGAAGGTATCTGGCTCGTGTTGCATCACTGCTGAATTCTGTAATGTCACTACAATAACCTGCTGTAAAGAATATCTGGTACTGGGAGTTGTTATTGTTGGAAGGCTCCAGGTGAAAGCTGCACCCACCATTCAGATGAGGGGTTTTAATGATGCCAGAGGAAATATGAGGACAGAAGCCATCCCCAGAGGGTTGTTTCCTCCTTCCAATAACCTCAGTTAAGGTGCCGGGAAGGAGAAGATAACCTGGCAAGAAGAGTTACAGTCTTTTCACACACTGGGATTTATGGAAAGGTTTTTGGCCCAGATATGTGGAAAAAGAAGTGGAGTTCCCATAACCTTCACCTAACAAGGTTGGTCACAGAGAAACAACTTCACATGGAGGGGAAGCAGAGCACACACACTGGCCATGAAGATTCCAGATTAGCTGAGGCCAAACCAATTTTCCTTGCATTCTTCATAAGATGAGCTAGAACTGAGCTGCTGTTTCAGCAGATAACATCACTGAGCTGTCACAGGCGTAGGTATTCCAAAGATCTAAAAACTGGGGAGCGGAGGAGGTCCAGTGTTATCAGACGAGCAGATGCAGGAGAAAATGCAACAATATCAGGTTACTGACCTACTGTTGTGGTTTGATGCTGGTTTACATGCCAAACACACAAAATCCAATTATGTGCATAAGGGGAATGTGGATTTATTGAGGAAAATGTATAGAAACTTCAGGGCAAGACAAGGTCCACACTTAAACACTTGCAATATAAAGGAAAGTTTATTACTAATAGAATAAAAAAAGAAATAATAACAAATTAAAGCAAACATTTAAACACCTTTCTTACCACTGCCTCCTCCTTTACTACAAACCTTTCATAAGTGAAAACAAAACAAGAACATGGCATTTTGATCAAAGTGGTATTTTTTCTAAGAGTTTTTTTATGCTTAAGGAAAAGAGG
>VYXC01005734.1:62734-85142 GCA_013397175.1 Platysteira castanea
CTGACTTGAAAGAAAAGGTGTTTTTGTTGGTTGCGGTGCGGTGTTTCTTCAGCTTTGGCGAGAGCTGTGCTGGGTGCAAGGGTGCCCTGCTGGTCCCGTGCGGGGTCTCGGTGACTTCAGATCATCTCGGCCACATGGCCTGGGTTACACACTGCCTGCAGAACAAGGACAGATCTCCCCTGGAGAGGAAAGACTGGCCCCACGCCGCCGCTGAGCCGAGGGGTCGAGGTGGGGCCTGGCCCGGGCCTGGGCCAAGGCCCTCTGGCCACCCCTTGGCCCTTAGTGCAAGAAACAAAGAGAGCTCTCCCATGCTCGCACAGGCTTTTTATATGCAAAATTGCAAAAGCGATTGGCCCAAAAGCCCGTCAGTCAACTCAGGTTCAACCTATTACACCTACTTTTGCTGAGACCCTTCACTGGGGCTCAGTGCTGAATCCCAGTGCCCTGTGTGTTGTGTTGAGCAAGAGCTGACCGACCATGTTACATACATAGGGACAGCTCTTTAAAAAAAATTATTTAAAGTCCACAAGGAGGGGTTTTGGGAGTTAATTATGTCTGGAAGAAAAGGACTGAAACTTCAGTCAATTCTCAACATGATCGGTTATTTTTCATTTTTCACAATATAATGCCCATTGAATGGAGAGATTTTTGTGAGTCTCTAATTAGCTAACAAGTTCTTCCTAATTTACTGGGGAAGAAGTGGCCAATGCCTCCTCATTGGAAACAGGCTATGCACCTGTGCCAGATAAAATCCTGTCTTATTGTCCATCACAAAACCTGGAAATTTTATGTCCTTACAAACAGAAAAACTTTCTGACTGGATGTTATCTCGGTAAAGATCCAACCTGAATTCTTGCTTCTATATCCTGCATGCTTCCAGAAAGTTTCATTTCTGAATTCATTTTTGACCTTTATATCTTAGGCCTACATTTGATCTATATCCAGACGTATTTCTGCATTGAATTGTTTGACAACACCAACATTGTCACAATGATTAGGAGCATTTGTAGTATCTGTGAAATCTGTCTGTCACTGAGAGGTGCTCTCACAGAGCCAAGAGAGGGCTGATAACTCCCACTGGAGAGAGCAGTCCAGTTAAAGACTGGGTGTTTATAAGAACCATCCTCCAAATTTGTTATAGCCAGGGAAAAAAACCTCCTTTTCCCTCGGAGAACAAAAATGACATTTAGAAACAAATATAAAAATGCCTTTGGTGATTTAAAAGGATGAACTAGGGGATTTTATATATTTTTTTGGAAAAACACTGGTCTTAGGGACATAAGGCCTGGAATTAATTCATGTTATGGCTATTTACTGAGCATATGTAAAATTATTCATGCTGCTTTACCAGGTAAAGGGTGGCCATCCACCTAGGAGAGATTGTCCATTAATGCCTTTTGGCAGGGCAGATCACACATCATGACTCCAATCCCCTTGTTGTCCCTACATATTCCTGAGAATTTATTTGCTCCCTCTCTTGAGTTATGAGAGATATTTCTAGTTAAATGTGTAAGTAGGTAAACATTTTGTAGAAGAGTACACTCAATATTCAGAATTCACATATTCCAGGAGAGGCTAAAAGACAAAATCCTATATTCTTTAACCATCAAAAATCCTGAGTATATTCGTAAGCCTCTATGTAATCTTGAAAGGTCAACAGACTTGGATTTTTTTTCTGACTGAAGGGAATATGAGTTCCAGGGGGTAGATTTGTCTGCTTCTTGCCCACTCCCTGCAGTTTGAAAATGCTGAAACTACAAACATGAATATCAAATTAGGAATATTATTCGTGTTAAGTAAAAGTTTAAGTTCCTTATATCTACTGTATGAGCAGTACTTCTTACAAACTTTAAATGGTTACAGGAAGGACTCAAGCCAAAACACTTTGGCTCAGGATCCAAACTTTAAGTAACTCAAGAGAGAAAGTAATTCCAAGTTGCTTTTTGAGGATAGTATTTAATAAATTTACTAAGCTGTTTTATAGTCTTTGCACAAGACTTATCATTTCAGTGGCAAGTATAATACTGAGGATACTTTAGCACACACAGAAACAGTTCCCAACAACTTAGAACGGGATACAAATTGTGATGTCAGATCTAATTTAGAGCAGAGGGGTGATTAAACAGAATTGCATAACATTGCTTTGGAAATAGGAAAATCCTTAATGTGCAAATATTAAGGAAAATTTATAAAGCAAAAGCAAAAGGAGAGACTTCAGGTTTTTGTTTAATGTCCTAAAAGGCAACATTTTGAGTTGCTTTTGCATCAGTTTGAGTTTTAAGTAAAAATCTGGTTTGACCAGCTTTTACACATTTGATGTTTCTCTACTTTTTGCTGATCATCTTTGCTTTTCTGTCATTCAGCAACTGCATTACTTATTTTAAACCTACTTAAATGTATGTGTATTGTTCTTAAATTCTGGTTCCACTTTGCTCTGCTAGCCTCTTATCTGTTCAGGATTGAATATCTCTTTTGTCTATGCAGTATTTATGTATATCTGGTTGTTTCAGATACATTTCAGCAACAAATTATTCATGTTATTAAAAAAAACCCTTAAAATAGATCCTACTATAAATATTATTTGGTATTGTTTATAGTTACATGCCCGGTTTCAATCTAGTTCTGTTGAAAAGAATGAATAGAAATCATATTTACCACTTGGCCATGACATAAGCCTGAAGACTACATGGTAAAAAATATCTGTCATTTGCAGCAGGGTGTTTGTCCTCAGTCTGAGCACTGCTCTGATAAGGCAGGCTTAAATAATCACTTCCCCTTGCCTGGTTTTAATTAAAGTGACAGTAAGCAAACACCGACTAGAAATCTATCAGAATCAATGGCCTCATGGCAAACTGGCAGAGAAAAATCCAGTGTGTCGGTCCAGATCAGCCCAAAGAGCCAGGCCTGGGTCAGCAAGGGAACAATTTAGGTCCTGTAACACTCAAAGAAAAGGGCAAAAGCCCCTGATTCAGCATGGGAATAACTTGAACTGATAACAGAGAAAAAGATAATTGTAACACTCCACCCTCCTGTTTCTGTCTTAGAAACCTTTCAAAAGAAGAACAAGTAACAAAATTTTTTGCTGTCAACTGCCTGATTTGCAGCTGTAGAGCCACTGGAGCAAGCTTGTAGGCTTTGGGTTTTTTCAGTATGATCTGCTAAACAGAGCAGGTGTGTGGCAGCACATAATTAATGGTTTTGCTGCCTGGTCATTTACCAAATATATATTTTCCCTGTATCTGTCTCCACAGTCATGCCTTACCTCTGCCCTTATATATTCCTTTTCTCTAATGAGTCTTTGACAACCACCAAGTAATTAATAAGAAATAACAGAACTGTGTCATGCATCTCTCACATTTCTGTTTGACTGACATAGGCCTGGCCTCAGAGATGCTGAGGTGATCTGATCAGGGAGAGCCAAAGCTCTGCCATTTGGATCTCTTTCTTTGCTCCAGCCCCAGGAATTTCCTCCCCCTACAGAACTGCTTAAACATTTCTTCCCATCTCTTTCTCTGCCCAGACAGGAGGCAGCCTATCTATTCCTGAGGTAGAATATCATGTTTGTCTTAAAGATAAATGAAGGTATATTTAAAGTCTAATGATTGGATTTTACTCCTTATCAAGGTACTTTTATTTTTCCTAAAAAAAAGTTGGATTTTAATTTTCTTTTTAATGCTTTTAATGTTAAGGAAATTACACTTCCAAGTAACTAGTTTGTAATTTGTGATCGCGCATGATTCTGATAGTGAAGGAATTTCATTACAGGTACGGTAAAAAGAGGAGAATGCATGTACATTTGCATGTCCATGTGCAGGTAAATAAATAGTAAACCACATTGATAACAGAGGCCATTATAATTTGAATAAGATTATATTCTCTCTAGGAGAGATAAAGGGTAATGAAAGACAATTCAAAGCTAGTTTGTTATTACTTCATCAAATACCTCAGCCTCAAGCTGATAAAATTCCCTTGTACAGCTCCCATGAGACATTAACTGCAATGATGCTGCCAACCATTTGTAGTGATCTCTAAAAACATTAATATTACTATTTAAATGAGTTTGTGGTGTAGTATAACAGAGGGTAAAGCTAGAGGTGAAACTGCTACATAAGCTTTCATAAAATGACTACCAGTGTGTTACTGGGCATGACAAAATGAATTATTTTCACAACAGACAGGTGCTCCAAAGAGACTTTAAAAGACTTGTGCAGAAGACAAGTTGAAAAGTGTTCTGTGAAGTAACTTTCACTCTCCTCATCACCTTCAATGAAAGACAGAACTTTTGTTTTCCTTTCTTTTCAACCAAGTAAGGAGCACCAGACCAAACTCCTAGGGAGCTTAACTCAAACTTATTTGTTCTTTTCTTTCCGTAGCATTCTGGTTTTTTTCCCTCATCCTTAATTTTTTCAGGAATCTTTCCTTTCGTGGCCCAGTAGTTGTGCAGGTTTGGGCAAGTGACTGACATAACTCTGTACGAGGTGCAAGATCAAGCACATGTTGGTTGATTGCCACATGGCTTTCTGTTCAAAGATGGAGAATTACTGCAAGGGTCTGGTGTTATTCAGAGAGTGCAAATCAGAAGCAGGCCATGGTTGTGCATTAAGGGCTTCAGAGGAAAAGGGTTTGAACCCATTATATTACAGATCTACACACTTTTACTATGTTAATCCCTTCCTAGAACCAGAAACAGCCACTCCTCTGTAGAATTAGGCAGTTCCTACGACTGTTGTCTTGCAAAACAACTTGTAATTCTGAAAAGTAATTAATTTACATTTTCTGAAGTAGGGAAGTGATGGGGAAAATGAGACAAGTAAGGCAGTTGTTTGTCTTATTTTAGATCAAAATGTTTGTACACTTAAAAAACTTCATGCTTGACTACAGACATGTTAAAATCATCTCATTGCGAGCCTGTTAACTAAGACTTTCACCAGGGGAGTATTTCATTAACACTTGGAAAGAAGAGGCACAGAAGCAAAAAGTACTGTTTTCAGAGTCACTTGACAGGCTGCAAGGGAATTTAACAGTAAAAGTTCAGTCCCTCCCAGGAATGGTCTGGAAAACCAAGGTAATTTTGTTACAAGGTAAAATAGGCCGAGAGGTTGCCCAAGGCACGCCTGTGTTACCCATAATATTTGGGGTTGGTATTTTTCTTACAAGACAAAACAAATGAAAACAACAGCCAAAAAACCCCACCCCAAACAAGGGTCAGAAAGTTCTTTTAAAAGCTAAGCCCATCAGTTACAAGCTCGAACGGCACAAAGACTACCCAGCTGCAGCATAAATAATCAGTTAATAAATTAACCTCTTATCTACAAAGACTGATATTGTGGCTCTTGATCAGGGTTTAGCCACTGGCCGTGAACTTTGGCTAGGAAGCCCCTGGATATCTAAGTAAAAACCAGAATATTTTGACTTGAAATTTTATGTAATAGATCAGATTTGCTTAAAAATAATGACAATTAATTAAAAAAACAACCATGAGAGAACAAAAAAGGAAAGAAGAATTCTTCAGGCCTTTGCTCATTTAAAAAGAAGTGAAGAAATTATTTACAAAGCTTGGAATTTGTGGAATTTAAGGATAAAGTTTTAAAGAACTTGTACTGTCTGGTTCAAATGTCTTTATTTCACTGTCTGAAATAAATTGCACATGATGCACAAGTGCTAGAAAACATTATTGAGTTTTATTCATGCTCAGACACAAAGCAATTTTTTCTCTCTTCTTCTCCCTATCTGTGATTCTTATGATTTGATAATATAAAATAATTAATTGTTCTTAAACTGCCTTTCAAATAAACTTTTTTTACTGTAATCAAGAGGCTTTTGCCAGAAGAAGGTCAGTGAGAATTAATGTGAATTAATATGGATGTTAATCTGATTATTAATCGGCAGTATTCACACAATCAGTTATTTTCCCCACAAGAAGGGACACTAGACATGTTCAAGATTATTTTGTGGATTTGATTTTCAGTGGCCATTTTAAAGAATCTCTTTCATAATAACACACAGTGTTGTATTTTTTTTTTAATTTGAGATTTTTATTTTCTTCAAGGAAAGAAAAAAGATTCTTATTTTTTAGCTATATAATATCTTTTTATACCCAGAATGAATGCAGTCGCTAGAAGTACCTGGTAGTAGTGAAATGGGATTTTCTACTTCTAATCTGTCCTTTGTCCTCTGACAATTACCAAGTGATGGAGAATATTTCAAGATATCTAGCAAGTGTGTTATGATTTTGTATTCAAAGCTGCCCCTTGTTCTGTGCTTACAAAATAATGAGGATAAGAGTGAAGTTGCAGGTAATGGTTTTCAGTAATAATTTTTTTTTCACTGTAGAAGTTTCTTGAAGATATATAATCTTCATGGTATTTTTGTGTTTGGTTTTTTGGTGGATTTTGTGTGTTTGTTTTTTGTTTGTTTTTTTTTTTAATACCTTCTCCTCAGCTAAAAGCAATTCTAACATGCACCAACAAGCAGTGTAATAAGTGGGGCAGCGTAAAACGTGGCCATCTCTTCGAGAACTGATATTTCAATCCCTGTCATACACCCAGGCAGATTTAAGAGCTTGCTTGTCAAGATTGTTGCTGTCAGCAGCTGAAATCTCCCCCTTCTGTTGGAGACATCTTGCATCAGGACTCAGGGCTGTTCTTTTGCAGCAGAGAGGTGACACCCGCTCTGCTTTTGCTCTGCTTCCAGGCTGTTCAGATGAGGAGTGACTGCTGAGTGACAGTGATCTTCAATGCAATATGTTTAAAACATGGGCCTGACCCACCTAAGGAACCTCCCTGCTGCACAGACCAAGAGGAGAAGTAGAAGGAAGAGCCCTGTGGAACACAACCCAGATTGCTGTGGAACCAAGCCTAATTTTAACCTGCATGACTGCCTCGAGGTGTATTTATTATATAGACAAGAAGAACCTCTTCTACAGGTAGTTTATAATTTCACTAATATTCACACTCCAATTATGTCCAACAGGATATAAGAGGAAGACATATCCCCCCACAGGTCTTTCCTCACTGAGATTATCAGTAAAATATTTTAATCCACCTTAGTGAAAGCAGAACTGGGTTCGTAGTTAATATCAAGTGGCAGGAGGGAAGAATTGACAGAAATATTTACAGCAGAATTGCCTTTGTAAAGATTAGACTAGAAACCAGAAATTAAAGGATTGTAATTTCAGCCACGGAGACATAAATGGAAAATTTTCAGGTTTACGACAGTTTCTAATGGTCCATGACTTAGTAAAAACATTTTTAATGCATTTTCTTCAGATTATGCAGAAATACTCTCCTTCGGCATCAAGGACAATGTGCAGAGTAAATCACTTACCAGTGATCAAAGTCTCACAAAGCTAGGGTGAAACATGAACACTTAGGTCATCAAGAGTTTGTCTTGGTTTTAATCTTCAGAAAAATATGTTATGATGCTTATGGAGAAATAAAACTTTCATTTTCCAGCAGAGGACCTTCTCCTAGCACCTTTGGGCAGGGCGAAAAGAAAACTGTTTTGGTGCCTCAGCGACAAAGTTAACGAGCAAGATTGAGATCAGCCCCAGTTCCTGCCCAAACTGTAAAACTTCTGGGTGTCTGACGACAGTCACTATGCGTCCCTCACCCTTTAAACATCCCTCCAAAATAAAAGTCCCTCCAGGACCATTCCTCCTACTTGCCTACCTTTTCTTCAGTCTCCTTCCCAGTGGCACAGCTTCAGAGAGAGGAGCAGAGGTGCCCAAGGCTAGTTAATGAGGGCACTCTGTGGGACAAGGGCAGTGGTCCCTGTGTCAGTGATGGACACCTATGATAGCCATGCTTTAAAGGAAAAACAAACGTGAGATCCACATATGAAGAGGCTGTTTTGACATCCAAGTGCACAACTGGTTTTGTGAACCCCAGCCCCACAGCTGCTAACCCTGGGTTTTACAGAGACTTCCAAGTGTCAGGAGAATAAATTTGGATTTCAGCTCTTCCTTTCCCCTGGTGCAACTGGGCTGTCATGGCAATCCAGGTGCTACGAAAAACTTTCCACTACAAGATAAGAAACCACCTAAGAGTGGTCTGTGCATCCCATCCCTAAACGTGAGACCCAAAAAGTAGGTTCTGTTCCACATATTGATCCTGACTGATGCTGCACCACAAGTCTGTCACAGATGGTTTTAACAGAACTATAAGTGGAAACTTCAATAAGTGCTTATGAATCTTATCCCCAGCTGGTGATGGGGCTTTCACAATAAGAAATGGATCTGCAAAATCAGCACAGATCCGCATTTTCATTGAACAGTTCAGATGTTCTTCATGTTCAGCTTTTTCTTTCACATTAATCTGCAAAGCTTGATTGCAGACCCAGCTCCCCAGACTTGATGGAGATTCAGCAGTAGCACCTCTCTCACACCCTTGGAGTCTTCACAGGGGTAATATTATGTCTTTTCCACAAGGTGGAAAAAATGATTAAAGCATGTTTTAATGCCCCAAATAAGTAGCATTGCATTATTCTTTTGAAGAGTTTGTTCCCTGGGGAATAGTTTGGGTGAAGATTTTCCAGTCGTATCCCAGACCTTCTTGAAATCACAGCAGATATAATCAGTTTTTGAAATGCCCTTTATACCTGTCAAGCTAAATAAGATTACAGATTTGTCTGCTCACAAAAGTGTGATGTCATATAGTCCCATTTGCTGCAGTTCAAGTCATTATCTATCTTGTCTGAAAGTGCAGCGTGCATGATCTGCAAGATCAATGTTGGGTTTGTTAGAGGGGGAAAACCAAAGGTGACGGCTGCCAAATTCTCAAATGGAAAAGCAGAAGTCGGGATGCAATAAAATGGGGCTGTCCCTGGAAATGTCAAAGAGAGACAGCGAATTTTCAAATCAGCAAGAGGCAACTACTTTAAGGCAAATAGCAAGACACACAACAGGAGAGGAGAGCATTGGAGGAGCTTAGTGTGCTCCGTTCCCGGGCTGATAAGCAAGATCAAAGCTGCAAGTGTGGGAGAAAAGAGCACACCATTTTTGCACAGATAATCACAGCTGCTCTTGGCTCATCTCTCTCAGCATCCCTGGGGGCACCAGGCTCAGAGATCCATTTCCCTCCGTGCTACTCCTACACTGGGTACAGGTACTGGGTACTCCGAAAAAAAAGGAGACAGCTGACTGCTCTACAGCATCCTTTCCAGCCATCAGCTGAAAGGCTGGAGCTTGGCCTGTGGAAGACAATTGGAAAGACTAGATTCAAAGGTTAAGAGATGGAAATGCCTTTAGGCCAAAGCTCTAAGTAATAAAAGAGTTTTTCCACTCACAGCAGAAATTAGGGGACCTGTGACGCACTGCTTTCAGATGAGCACTTCTCCATAGATGTGCCTGAACTGAAATTCTCAGCCTGAATTTCATGAAGCTGTGATGAAATTCATGTGTGAAACTCACTGCCAAATCTGTTCAGTGCTCAGGGCCTGTTCCCTCCTCTAAAATTTAGCATTTTCAATTGTTGCCAATTATGGCTTATCATATTCCCATGCCAAAAGACCTCTTTTTTGGTGTTTTTGTATTTTTTTTCCAAGATATATCAACAGTGCTTTACAAGCTGACCTGGTCTCAGGTGGATATATCTGAGTGTTAAATATCAAAAATTATTTTGGAGAAATAAGTTATAAACTTAAGATAAGCACAGATTTACAGGGGAAAAGAGAAATGGTAAACCTTGGAGACACTCATAGAGATGTATGTTCCCTGGATAAATTCCTAAACTGAAATCTCATGTCTCTCTCTTCTCTCTCTGTTCTGTCAAATATGGAAAGAAGAAAGCTCTTCTTTCCATATTTGACACGAGTATCTCCAAGAATTGCAATATTTTGTTAATTTATTGGCATATATTTATAACTCATGAGCAAAGACATGAAGTTTGGCTCAAAAACCCAGAAGAAAATACTGGAAAAATCCTGGGGTTTAATGCAGAGAGCACCGTGTCTTCACTGGGGAAGAATTCTGCCCGTGTTGTTGATCAGCAGATCTGTAAGTGAAGATGCCCTGCTTTGACTGGGATGCCCTTCACCTATTTTCTTAGAGACCAGGGTATTCCTAAACCAACTTGGCTCATCTGTTTCTACAAATAACACTTCATGAGTGCTCAGACACCCTTGACCAGGTGGAAGGGAATCTCTTAATTCCTGGCATTCAGTATGGACTTGGCTATTTTACAGGGCAGTAACCACATAAACCATTTTATTTATTTTTGCTGTTAAAATAAAAAGACCTGCCAACTTTATTTCAACTTGACTTCAAACTCGCTTCACCCTTGCATGTGACTTTCTGACAGTATTAATCTCACAGGCTGTGTGTACTGTAATATACATATTTCTGGTTGTTCGACTCCTGAATGCAATTCCAATTTTCTTCCTATACACCTATGATGGTTTTCACTTCAGATCAACCATGAGCTATAAGTTTATCTTATATTGAAATCTTATATTAGGTAAAATTGTTTACCAAAACCTCTATATTTTGCTCCACTAAATAATTAAGTACATATTTTTATACAGTTACTTTGTATCATAGAATATTAGGTATTTTATAAGTATATTCGGTGTTAAACTATCACTGACACTTACTTTAATGAAAGCCAAAGCTCATCTATATCTCCCTGCCTGTTCCACCTTTGGAGGCAGAACTGGAACAGGGAAGAAGTGCTTTCACTGGTGAATTTCAACATTTTTCTTTGTGCTGGAACATTTAGCAGTTAGCTTCAGGGACCGATGATCTCAGTATTCCAGTCCTGTAAGTGGGACAGTACGAGGAATCTCAAAAATGTAGAGTGAGACAATTTGTTCAAACCACCCATTTCTGGCTGAAATAACATGTGCAAAGTTTCTGAGCAAAGATGCCCCTTAATGCAAACTCGATATTGAAACTTTTAACAATTCCCTGCCAACAAAAGAGATGATGACAGCAGAAATTTCAAACATATAACAGGATCTTTTTTCCCCATCTCAGATGTTGTTGTTAGCTTAAGAGTAAGTTTTTTGAGAGTGCCCAAAGGGGAGGAGGGAGAAACCAAAGTTTTTTCATCACCTTAGGATACACTCCGGTGCTTTGTTATATTTTCAGGGATGTTTAAGCAGGTGAAGGGACACAACGTTGACTTTTGGTGACATTATGGGCCCTGTGGCCAAGCTCCACTGGTGACAACGGGGCTGAAGTGTATGTAAGAACCAAATTGATTTCAAAGCTATAGTCCTGTTGAGATTAAGGCATCATTTCTCCCTAAATCTGGAATTTAATTTAACAGTGATTACCCTCCCAACAGAGACAGAAGCACAAACCCCACAACTGCTCCTCTTCAATGCAAAGTGATTTGCTTTAGCTACGACTCATCCTTTGCAGCTTTTCTTACCTGTCTTTGTGCACCTCACCTTCCTCGATGTATCAGAGGGGAGGTGACCAACTCAGCTGCACACCAGGAACAAACAGGACAAGGGAACAAGGGGATGGCAGAGGTATAACGTTGTTAAGAGGGATCATGATGTTACTGAAGGAATATCCTGCTTCTACATCTGTTTTTATCTTCATGCCATTACACACTTCATTATTTCTAACTTTGAAAGAAAAAAAACGCAAAAATTTAACCTACCAGTTAAATGGCACACAGAAAAAGCATACTAAATATTTAAAAAATAACAAATCCTTCACTAGAACGGCTCAAAAATGTACTCAGTGTTGGGGGCGGTGGCGAGGTGTTCATTAAGAATTTTGTCAGGTGCACGTATTTTAGAATAGGCGTTCTACTGATGTAAACACTTCAGTCAATGAAATTTCATGTTCATGAAATAAAGCTATAATTAATGAAAGTTCAAATTCAAATGTGCAATTGCAAGAGATAGCTTAAAAAAAAAGAAAAAAAAAGTCTGGCAAAATGTAAGCCACCCCTAACTGTATGATCAACAGGATTGCGTTAAGTCACTCACTCATGCTAATTCATCCAGCTTTATTACTCGCTCTTCATTAACACTCACACTCCGTGTAATTATGCAAATATCTCTGAAGATAAAAAAATGTTCTTTTCAAATCTGTTTTTTAGTTCTGGGGGAAGTGTAACAACATGTGTTTTTCAGATACTGAGAGGTGGTTCCAGCACTAACAACATGTCATTAACTTAAACTGAGCAGCTTCCTCACAGCAGCATGGCCCAATCTTTTTGTGTTCCTGAGTATGATTTTGGCCTAAGGCAGGAGTTCACTCTCTCCCAAGGTGGGGTTGAATCTGGTGAAATTCCTTCTATCCATAGTTATTCTGTGATATCTCATGATTTAGGAGATACTCTGCTGTGTTTGAATCTTCAGTTTGGGGAGCTGTATTGGCTTTCTGCTTATAAAGGTCTTTACGTTTACATGTCTTTACCTGTTTTTCTGCAGGTGCCAGGCATGTTAGGGATGTGAAGTCAAGTAAAAGAGAGAAGCAGAGGTGTCATCCTATTTTGGAGAAAGAGGAAGGTCTGCTGTGCCAGACTCCTCCCGCTCTGAGCACAGATGTGGTGTTGCGTGCAAGAGGGGAAAGCACTGGAAGGTTCTGAGTATGGCACACGTGGGGTCAAGAGGCATTGCATGATTTAAAGACGAATTTTGTGTCTCCACACCCTTGGTTTGAGGGATAGTCAAGTCGGAGGCATTTCAGTTCCAGCTCTGAAAACCTTGAACCTGCAAGGATTTGCTGTCTCTGCGTCGTGATGCTCAGGTCAGCAGTCAATGCACAATGCAAGAGGTGCAAGTGAGATGGACAGCATCAAGCCTTTGTGAGCCCAGGTTGGATCCCTCTAAATTCTGGAGCTCAGAGTCTGCTCAAAGGTCAGGGTCCATCTCGTTGGTGAAGAGAAACAAAATGAGACCTTAAGATCCCTTATTCCGACCTGTTTTCACTAAAGCAATCATGGTAATTTGCCCTCTGGGAACCCCCAGCCTTCTCCAACTCCCTTAGATCCCACATTAGATCACAAATCATAAGGGCCGGTGAACAAATCATGCACCTGTGGTTCCATTTCAACACAAAGTCAGCCTTGGCATCCAAAGGTGTTCCTGGTGTTATGTTAAAGCACTAATCCTTAAAATAAAATTTGTATTCTGTTTGTCCTTTGATACTGGCTGTGTCCATTGCTCAGAACATTAAAAACTGAACTTCAGGAGTAGCCCAAGTAATTCTGTTTAGTACAAAGATAAAAATAGTCAGTGTTACATTTCATCTCCGCACTTTTCTGTACAAAAAGGCAAGAGAACTGAATATAATTAACTGTTCTGCTCACTGAAGAGCTATAGGATCAGGTTCAAGTTTGACTTAATTTTTAAGGGTGCCTTGGTTGTTGGGGATTTTCTTTTTCAGTAATAATGAAGACAAGGACTGAAGTCTTGGCTGCAGTGAAAGGCAAAGAAAACAATTTAAAAAAAAAATATTTCTGCCATGTTGTGGGGGTGTCAAGTGGGGGGAAACTTCAAGACAGGATGCCTGAATGATAGGTGTTAATGAATCCATGTCACTGAATCCAAGATCAGGAATTACTTGGACAAAACCCCCACTTTATGAATCTGAGGAATCTCCTCCCAGCTCTGCAGCCAGCTCTGTATACATACACATCTGAATACCCAACTGCCAAATATGACAAATGTGACAGAAATTGGAAGTTATTTGCCTCTTGAGTTTGACTGATAACATTACTCAGTGAATATATTTTTCACCATGTAAGTCACTAAGGTGAAGAACTGGTTCTGCTTTGGTCATGCTATTTCAGCTTCTTAGGACACCCTCAGGCATGAAATACACACTGACTCCTCCCCTCCACACCCCAGAAGGGCCAGTGCACAGCCGTAAATTCCAAAATAAATGAACACATTATAATAAAGACAAGATTAACATGAAATTGTACATCTCTGGGCACGTGCACACATATACTTCATTGCTCCATGATCTCACGCCTCACGAAAAACAAACTGTTTAATTCTGATTTTTAAAGAGCAAAATCATTTGCTATGTTGAAACAGCCCATTCATCACATAAAGCATTTGATTCTGTCACCTCAAGTACTTGTTAAATCACTTCCAGCTGCTACAATCAAGGGCTAGGTACTTCCAAGGTCTGACACTTTCTGAGCTCTATTACACCTTTAAGTGTGATTCTTCAATCCAATTCTAGCCTTCATAATAATCAAGTGCCCACTCCACTTAACTTCAAGGCAACTAGGGAACCTGGAATTCTCCATATGTGCCTGTGTCTGATTTTCAATCAGATCTCTTCAACCCAAGACTGAAAGCTCCTGAATACCAGCTAAGTACTAAAATGGCATCATTTGCAACTTGCAGCCCTGTCATCTGCAGCACTTCCATTGTTAAGCTCCTGTTTTTCCCAGGTCCAAAGCAGTGTGTTTAGACAGAGGCTGAAATTAAATATACAAGGCAGAATGTAGCTGCAAGCATGCACAGTGTTTGCCAGATAAACAAACTCTCTCTGCTCACACAATTTTTTTACGTGGGTCTTAACTAAGCCGCTGCAGGTTGCTAAATTAGGCTTTGTGTGCTGCAAACGGGGATGTCACACACAGAAAACACTGGAATGCAGAGGTTGGTAAGAAAGTGTGACTCTGGCTGCTCGTAGGTTGTTATAGCAGCCTCAAAGCTGAAACATCAATCTGAGTCATTCCAAAGAAAGTATCATTATACTTAGGAATTCTCCCCACTTCTCTTTCCTTCTTTTTAGGAAGATAGCCTATTGTTTTGTCCTTTTCTTTCTCTCAAAGCATCAGCTCCTGTCCATCTCGTGAGAGAGGTACTCAGAGGCATTACTGCACAGGGATTCCCAAGACCCCGAAGTTGTTGTTATGACAGGAGGTGCACACAGATTACCTGAACATCCCTGGTCAACATCACCTGTGTTTGCCTTCTTGTGAAAACCTGCAATTCAATAGCCTTCTTCTTTTTCCCAAATTAAAACAGAAGATTCCTGTTATGGTACCTCGTCAGGAACACCAAGAAAAGTGGGACAGCAACACAGTTTTCCACACACACAGACTCGAGAATCTCTCATCCCACAAAACTTCAATTTTTATTCTACTGACAGAAAAGAGAAAAATCCCACACTAGAGAACACATGACATTTGACATTGCGTTCTCTAGTGCCAGCTAGCAAACTGCTCATATATTTATATCTTTCATAATAAAAAAAATTCCCCAAATCCTAAAATACCCCTCACAAATGCAGCAGCACAAGGCAGACCTTGCACAGCTCCATTTTCCCTGGTTTTGTGTGCTGTGTTTGGGATCTTCCCTCCAGTAAGGCACAAAGGAGGTTTAGTCTTTCTCCTGTGGTTGATTCATTCCTCCAAAATTTTCAGATATTAATTTCTAGATATTAATAAACCTCAAGTCCCCACTGTGGTCTTTTCATTGGAGGGACACTTGTGGGACTCTGTCTATTTTCTTGAAACTTGTAGGACAAAAAGAGCTCATAAAACTGTTCCTTTGCAACATGGTTAAAATTAGACAATGTATTCAATTGTTGTTAGCAGGGTCAGACAGACAAGTGGGAATTCAAAAGCTCAAGTTTTTTAGAAGGTCAACTTAAACACGGTCAATATATATCTACTTGCAGAAGCATCTGTATTTGGCACAAGTGGTTTTTTGTTTACTTTGCCTGTTACGCTGCTTAGAACACCTCAGAAAGTTTTCTGTGGTTTTCCCTGAAAGCATTTTTTTAACTCTACTTCTTAAAATATGTATTTATTTCCTTGTGGCAAGATCTTCCAATCTCCCCAATGCAATTGTCTTAGGAATTTAGCAGCCTAAATACTCTTGGACAAATTTAATTAAACATCAGAACTGATTACACGAAACATTTTTAAGAAAGAGGACCTTTTCCTTTATTTAAAAAGAAGCATTCCTATACTCTTAATGAGTAAATATTCTACATGCAAAGCTGAATATACGAAGTGAGTGCACACCAGCTAAAATACAAGGTGTCAAAGAACACCACCAATATTTTTTGAACTAAAAGCTCCCTGTGTTATCTGAGAAAAACACCCAAAATACTCTTAAAAGAAGGGCACTTGAAACGAGTTGGGTATTTTTTTTCCAGACAGCTTTCAGTTAGCACTCAGACCAATTCTGCTGCTGCTGGCAGAGGCTGCTGGCTTCGGGAGGGGCAGGAGTACACTTGGTGTCGCTTTAATCCTTTCAGGCTGGAGTCAGAAATTCCAGATGAGGCACTCCTCGCCGTTAATGGGCACTCAAAAGCTGTTCAGTGACAGTAGAGAGAAAGAGGAGCCGGGGATATGGACACCATGAGGCACAGATGAGAGGAGCTAAGGTTTGACACAGATGCATTGACTGCTGCCCTCAAAGGAAGGGGAAAAACAAAGCAATATAGCTTTTTCTACTCTAGTGGATGAATAAATAGAAGGTGACAGAAAGTCTTTTGGATGCTTATGAATGTCAAATACTTTTAAGTGGCTGCCTTTCCTTGTCGCTTAACATTAAAGAGTCATCTAAAAATACACTTATGCTCAGTCATTTGGTTAGGGACATAAGGCTTAGCTGACTTATAACTTCAATATCGATTAGAGAAAAATGGTAAGGTTGGCTTTTCTTTTAAAACAGCTCCCCTTGATAGTTTATGCATTGTCTTTGTATAGTTTTCCCACCATCTGTGTGTATTACTTAAACAGATTAAGAAATAGAATTGTAAATTAGACCCTTTCGAACTCAAGATCTGCTGTTTGCCTTTATTATTATTATTTTTCCTTCCTCAAAAGAAGTGCCTGCACTGTATGTATTCAGGAATACATTTCTCCATAAGGTTTTGCACACCAAGCGTTAGAGCATTTTGCTGGTGCATGAAAACAAAACAACTTAACGAGGAAAGAAAGGACTAATCTTTCCTAACTAGAGGTGTGTATTTTGCTTTCTAAGCACAAGTAGTAACTGATCAGAAAAAGGAAATCATTATTGTTTCCCATTCTCCTATTAGAAATTTCCATCCTTTCATTTGTGCTAAAATGTACATTAACTCTTTGATGACTATTCACAGACTGAGTGAGCAGGAATAGATATTCCCAATGAAAATAAGAGTGAGTAAATTCCAGTAAGTCTGTAATTGTATCAAACAGCTGGACCAGATGTCTGTGAAAGTTGGTTGGGTGGTTGGTTCAAATTCTAGCTCAATGGATGGGAAAACTCAGGAGGAGCCCTAAGAGCACATTTTGTACCTCTAAGGAGTTAAAGTTTTGCTCCTTGTAACAGTGAACTGTGCTATTGCTAATCAGGGAAAGGAATTATTTTCAACTCCTATCCCTGTGCCAAGAAGGCATAATTCAGGTGTGCCATTCAAATCTTTCTGTCACTGATTTCCTTATTTGTTTTTCCCCCTTACAAATTGCTCATCTGCATGACCAGATCATTTTCCTTTTTCCACTCAGGCTTATCTCTGCACTGTATCAAAGGCTTTATACTAAAAAATTAGATCCCAAGAAGAAGAGTTAGGTTTTCAGGCAGCTGAAGGCATTTTGAAGTCACTTCAAAAAAACCAAACAGAAAACAACCAATGAACCAACTAACCAACAACAAAAATAACCATCCACCCCAAAACACCACCACTCCTAGAAAACTCATATTACTGAAAGTTTCAGGCTAAGGATAGAGGTTCAGAAGGTCTTTAAGGGAATAGAGACAAACTTCAAGTCCTGCTGTGGTCCTGCACAGATATATTGTTTCAGAACATTCTAGTATGACAAAAGAATGAACTCCTCACAGCCACGTTACTCTTTTCCCTTTTCAATCAGTTCCATGAAAACATTGCGGCATAAACTCATTTGTTTCTGTGATTCAGAGTTGAATGAATTGTATTTTTTAGGATTTTTAACCTTGTGCCACAGTTTCAGTTCAGCTACAGAGAGCGAGAGGATGAGTAAGGAGCTCATCACAGACATGGCAGGTCTGGCTGTCTGCCATGTGCACGAGACAATTGAATGTGGGGGAAAAGAGGGGTGGCAAAGAGTGTTCAGTACCCCCAGCAAGCCATGTTTTTGATGAATAGGGAGGTAGCAAAGCCAAAATTAGTTGTAAATATTTGTGGAAGAATTTCATAATAGTAACATACCAATATAATAAAATAAATTAAATTCAGTACACATGGTGAAAATAAGCCCTCCCCTCAGCTCACAGTGTGATTATATGCTAGTTATCGTCATTAAGGAACAGGATCTTGGAGCTATTTTAGCTAGCTCTGTAAATATGCCACATCAGAGATTACCAGTGATCAAACAAGCAGACAATGTTAAGAATGAGTAGGAGAGGAGCAGTAAGGAAACCTGAAAATATTGTCATGATACTGCATAACAGAATTAGAAAAAAATCAGGGCAGGAAAGCAATAAGGCATAGCTAAGGTTGCATAGCTTCCATTCAAGGGGATTCTTCATAAAGGAAGAGTGGCAGAGATAAAGACATTGGGTTTGTGGTTTGTTTGGTTCTTTTTCCCTCTTCACTTCACCTTAATTTACGTAATCTTTCTAAACATTTTTTGTCATTATCACTTGGGGTTGTTCAGTGAAAGCTGCACAACCTCAGGCTCCCAAAGACTGAAATCAGCTGGGAGGGCAAAACGGGGGACACAACAGCAAGGGCCAGAGGGAGCCTCCATTTTTCACTGATAATGAGATTCCCAAGTACTCATGTACAGTTCCTGGTGTCACATGTGTGGATTGTAAGAAAACAGGCACAGGTTAGCAACTGTGTCCCACTCCCAAACACAGTGAAGTCATACTGTTTGTTGTTGGGGGGAGAAAGCATCTTCAAGAGCCAGGTTTTTTTCATAACACAAAAATTCTTAAATGGAAGCCCTCAGTCCCAAACAGACGAACATCAAGTTTTCCAGACCTTCCTCAGCACAAAGTTGTAGGAAATGCAACGTGAAAACCACACAAAAGCTTCTTGTCCCATCTTCTGAAAGATGTTCTTTTTGGGTAATTAAAAACAGTAGAAAGTGAATACAATAGAGAGAATCAGACACTTGAGTTCAGAAATATTTACAGAAAGCTAGAACAATGCTACAAAAAATGACCCCTCTTGAAGGAGGAATAATACAATATTAAGAAAATAAAAACATTTGATTTTTGGAGCACTGGGCAATGGACACTGTGCATTCAGTACAGTAATTCTTTGCTGTACTCAATACATACTTTTGGCTCTTTAGGATAAATCCTACAAACTATTTAACCTGTTGAAAAGAACTAACCCCCCCAAGAGACGATGGCTTCAGCAATACTCTGGGTAGAACAGGAGGGATGCAGACCTACCTGTGCCGCTACCGAGATGCAGGACCACGCTCAAGCAACCCTTCTGGGACATGGCTTTCTACCTTGGATCCTGTTCTAAAAAATCCAGTAATTATACAGTTCTCTCCTCTCTTTTCACAGAGCCCTTTGAACTGTACTGCTGAAAAGCCACTGATGAGCAAGGTATTAGAGATCAAAACCAGACTAGGACTGCAAGCACAGATCCGTCATCCGGGAAAGTTTTGATCGGGACCTCAGCTTCAAGTTTTGCTCCTTTCTATTTGTTGCACTGGCTGAGGGTATAAATATCCTCACAACAAGGTTCAGATACAAACCTGAAGGTGAACTTTCTGGATTCTGACCTTATTTTGACTTTAAAGTGCATCTCAATGGCAGCCGCTTGCATATGGTACATTCTCATTGAAGTGCTTATTTTTTTGTGTAATACCAAGCACTTCAAAGCACGCTCCCCCATTTCTCTACTGCTCATTGGCTTCAGCAGTGAACAGCAGCTAGGTTGGGAGTATTGTATCTGACTTCTAATTCCACACAACATCAAAGGGACATATGTATATTTTAAAGAATTACAGCTAGAGCTGTGCAAAACTTGCCTTACAAGCTCCAAACCTTACCAGCGTGTTTGTATCTTCACCTTTCTTTATATTATCCTTTTCATGTTCGGTGTTAAGATCACAGAAAATCTGTTGATAGAACAACTCCAATTATCCCAAATAAAACCAAGATACTTTAAAGGTTCAGATAATAAATGATGTCCTTGGTGTTTCACAGGCACAGGGGAGACTTACTTCTTTCAGCTAAGAAGGAATGCCAAATAATTGCACAAATAATACACGCTTGAAGTTTGTCACATGCTTGGTCTCCTTCCTTTTTACTCTGTCTGATCTGTATTCCCCCAAGTTTTCTAATTCTCTCTAAATCATTTGCATGACTACTCTGCCTCCCTGAAATAATGACACAAAAGAACTCCCCACCCTGAAAAAAACAACATCATGCAAACCACTTCTGAAGTTTTAAATGTGCACTTGACATTTTTGAGTTTAGGGATGCAAGTGGATGTTTATGCTGAAGTTGTTTACCCAAAGGCACTTTAGGTGCCCCCATTACCGGGTCACCACGTAGTAACTACAGCTCTCTCAATCTTTCATGTACTCATCTTCCTAATACCCCACGGGAAGGCAAAAAGTGCTATTATCTCTGGTTTATAATTAGGAAAGTGAAGACAAGAGAAGCAAAAAGCATGGTTTCCAAAAGTGCTTCAGACCCTAAGTCATTTAACCCTCATTACGAGCAATACTGTGCTGTGCTCCAGCACGAGTGTGGCTAAGGCAGCAGCCTTTTCTGTGCTGCTCCCTGGAACACGGCACGGTGCTCCTCTGGGAGCAGCCTGCACGCTGCTTTTGGGGAAGGAATCGTTAGGCGTGTTTGCTTGTCACTACACCTAAACCAGAGAGACCTTTCTGGGAACAGCAGACTGCTTTCAGGCCTCGATTCCAGATGTTTGCACAGTGTCACAGCTTTCCCAGCAGCTCGTGATCCTTGCACCTCGCTGGCTTTCTGCTTCAGATAAGCCTGCAAAGTGATGCTTTTAGTTTGTAAATGTCATTTAGGCTCCTGCAACAGGAGTGCTCCTGAAAATTTCACCTTTGCACAAGTAATTTTGCAGTGAAGGGTACCTGAATCTCCAGTATCCCAAAACCCTGTCCTAACTGAAGGACCATCCTCAGACAGACCATGTTCATGCCTAAGTGTGCACATGTGTAGCTTTGTACAGGTATTTATTGTCACCGGATAATTCTGCCCCTGCTCATGGCTCAAAAATTCAGAAGGAAGTTAGAGACAAACAGAAATGGCTTCTTCGGTGCATTTTAAAGTACTGACGATTATTAAATACCAAAATTAAAATAATGACCTTGCAGCGAGTTTTAGAATCACAGAATAGTTTGGGCTGGAAGGGACCTTAAAGCCCATCTTGTTCCAGCCCCCTGCCATGGGCAGGGTCACCTTCCACTACACCAGGTTGCTCAGAGCCCCATCCAGCCTGGCCTTGGACACTGTGGGGCACCCACAGCTTCTCTGGACATCCTGTACCTCACTACCCTCCCTCCATCTACTTATTTACACCCATGAAATCCATGAAGCTCATTAAACCAGCGAGACTTGAAGCACTTTTTTCCCCTTCTTTGCAATAAACAGGAAGACACTACGATAAAAAAAAAAAAAATCTCAAGAAAAGCAATATAACATAAAACATTTCCCTCCTGCTGGTATTTTATAGATGACAAGGCATGAAATGATTGATCATACACTGTAATGACGGATAAGGACAATTGGCTGAAAGGTCAAAACTATTAAGTAAATAGTAAAAAAAAAAAAAAAAGACAAGACAGTATATTTCTCTCTGAGGCATAGTAAGTTTAAATGGCAGAAAACCCTCATGTCATAGTCACATTGCTTCCATTTAAGCTTAAAGAGTATTGAACTGAAATATCAGCAATTAGTTAAGCATTTTTGCATGTTCTTTGACAAGGAAAATTTGAGCAAGGTTAAGATTGTTTGGATTACCTCGAATGCATATTTACATGGACAGATAGTGATAAGACAAGGAGGAGCATTGTTAAACTAAAAGAGGAGAGATTTAGATTGGATGTTTCAATTAAATTCTTTACTGAGGGTGATGAGGCCCTGGCACAGGTTGCCCAGGGAAGCTGTGGCTGCCCCATCCCTGGAAGTGTCCAAGGTCAGGTTGGACAGGACTTGGAGAACCCTGGGGTAGTGGAAGCTGTCCCTGCCCATGACAGGGGGGTTGGAATGAGATGACCTTTAAGGTCTCTTTCAACCCAAGCCTCTCTGTGATCACATTTGTGATCATATTATGATAGCCTTATTAATTTTTTTCCCTTATTTTTTGTGTGCATCTACACAGACAAGAACAAATTACAAAAAACAAACAAACAAAAAAAAAACAACAAAAAAAAAAGAGTACAAACTGAATGTTATTCTTATTTCAGGGCTTGTGTACCTCTAGATTTTAATATAGGTTTTTTCAGTCTGGCTTTAACTCAGCACAGAGGAGAGTCCTGTGGAGGTACTGGCTACCCTCAGC
>VYXC01005734.1:85394-244890 GCA_013397175.1 Platysteira castanea
AAAAACAAACAAACAACAAAAAAAAAAAAAGTACAAACTGAATGTTATTCTTATTTCAGGGCTTGTGGACCTCTAGATTTTAATATAGTTTTTTTCAGTCTGGCTTTAACTCAGCACAGAGGAGAGTCCTGTGGAGGTACTGGCTACCCTCAGCAACTGTGACCCAGTTCTCCTGGGTGTGGTGCTATAGATGAAGAGGCTCTGCAGAAATTCTCTGTACCCCCTAACACAGCAAGACTGTGAGAGCAGTTTCTCACCCTACCAACTATCACATCGTTTTATTTCCATTTTCTAAAAGCAAAAGCATTTTTCATTTTGTTTATACATACTAATTTTTGTTGGTTTTTTTTTTCTTTTCTTCTCTTCCCAAAGAAGCCTCTGCAAACATCTCTCTCTTACACCCACAAATCACCGAACCTACTTAGCATTTCCTGAAGAGGTGCAATTTCTAATTTTTTTCATATGTGACTTTTTTTGTGCTAGTGCATTTGTCAACATTAGAGTAATTAGCTCAAGTTTCATCAACTAGCTGGTGCAATCTGTTCAGAAAGCAACTTGGAATGTTAAAAATCTTAATAAGCTTCTCCAGCTTCACAGTTATAGCCTGAGGGATTTGATTTCAGTTGTGTCTAAAATCAGAGGAGGTCTCTTAGTAGATAAATCAATAGCACTAAAAACACAAACAAAAAAATAGACTAATTAAGAGTGATGCTATTAGGCAGAATTATTTTTTATGATATGTTAGTTTCTAGCATACTTAAAAAAAAAAAAAAGTAGTATTCTACACAGGAAAAACTGAATTGAAGCACATCTGGAGATCCAAACCCACAAAAGCTTCCATCACATTTGTGAGTAACCCAACTGAAATAAAAATATTTGAACCACAAATAAGAGGTTATCCAATATCTACTCCTGATGAAATAGATAAGCAATAATAAATAGTTTCTGTACTGCTCTTGGTTCTTGCTTTTCTTGGGGCTGTTTGTGTCCCAACATGCATGCATTTGTATGTTTTAAGTGCAGATAGAATCACTCAAGGGAGAAACAAGGAAAAACATGCTTTTCAAATCATAAAAAGCACTTATTGATAGGGGTTTGTCTCCACCAAAAGGCGGCACAAAAAATGGAGCCTCTGGAAAACATCTTTAACAGCTGCCTGATCAAAACCATCATTTCTAAAACACCAAAGCAATCTCTCTCCCTTAGAAGCCTTTTACTTACATAATTCAGGAGAAAAGAGGCTTGAAAAACCTTCAAGCAGAGAAGTCACTCAGTGAAACCACATAAACAGCACTGGGTTGTACAGCATGAATGGTGTGGGGATATAAATTAAGATACACAAGTGTGACTTGTGTGGAGGGTGACTTCCCTGAGGCAGCTCTAGGGGAAAACTCTTATGGGAAAAGAATAAGTACAAACACCAGCTTGGTCACCTTCATTCAGCAAAGTCCTACCAACCACGTGGGAAAATTCATGGCTGGTACTGTGCAATAAAACTGAGAAAATGCACTTCCACTGCGGCTCAAATTTCCTTCTCTCCCTGGTGTAGTGTCCACTGCACTCTCTGATAGATAGCATGTGCTATTTTCACAGTTATAGGACCAGGAGATGAGGAGCAGAGAGCTTGTCCTGAAAGAGAACAGAAATTGGAAAGGTCTAAGGAAAAGGGCAGCAAAAGATGCCATGGATATAAAATAGGAGTATTGTTCTTCAGCAGCAAAAAGAGAAAAAAACCCAACCTGGTAATGGCATCTTCACCATTTAATCACTTCACAGAAATATCTTCTTCCTAAAAAGTGCCTTCTCTGAGAGATCAAATTAGGCCGTAATACACTGACTAATTAGCAGTAATGTACTAGAAATTACAACTCGCAGGGTTTTAGCTAGTACCGATTATTTCTCTAACAAACAAAATTAAACATGCTTTTACAATCTGTTCCCTGACAATTTTCCTGGCTTTCCTTCTGTTTTGCCTCACACCAGCAAAAATATGGGGCCATGTTTTGATCTTNAATTCTCTGTACCCCCTAACACAGCAAGACTGTGAGAGCAGTTTCTCACCCTACCAACTATCACATCGTTTTATTTCCATTTTCTAAAAGCAAAAGCATTTTTCATTTTGTTTATACATACTAATTTTTGTTGGTTTTTTTTTTCTTTTCTTCTCTTCCCAAAGAAGCCTCTGCAAACATCTCTCTCTTACACCCACAAATCACCGAACCTACTTAGCATTTCCTGAAGAGGTGCAATTTCTAATTTTTTTCATATGTGACTTTTTTTGTGCTAGTGCATTTGTCAACATTAGAGTAATTAGCTCAAGTTTCATCAACTAGCTGGTGCAATCTGTTNGACTGTGACCCAATTCTCCTGGGTGTGGTGCTGTACATGAAGAGGCTCTGTAGAAATTCTCTGTACCCTCTAACACAGCAAGATTGTGAGAGCAGTTTCTCACCCTNCCAGCTTCACAGTTATAGCCTGAGGGATTTGATTTCAGTTGTGTCTAAAATCAGAGGAGGTCTCTTAGTAGATAAATCAATAGCACTAAAAACACAAACAAAAAAATAGACTAATTAAGAGTGATGCTATTAGGCAGAATTATTTTTTATGATATGTTAGTTTCTAGCATACTTAAAAAAAAAAAAAAGTAGTATTCTACACAGGAAAAACTGAATTGAAGCACATCTGGAGATCCAAACCCACAAAAGCTTCCATCACATTTGTGAGTAACCCAACTGAAATAAAAATATTTGAACCACAAATAAGAGGTTATCCAATATCTACTCCTGATGAAATAGATAAGCAATAATAAATAGTTTCTGTACTGCTCTTGGTTCTTGCTTTTCTTGGGGCTGTTTGTGTCCCAACATGCATGCATTTGTATGTTTTAAGTGCAGATAGAATCACTCAAGGGAGAAACAAGGAAAAACATGCTTTTCAAATCATAAAAAGCACTTATTGATAGGGGTTTGTCTCCACCAAAAGGCGGCACAAAAAATGGAGCCTCTGGAAAACATCTTTAACAGCTGCCTGATCAAAACCATCATTTCTAAAACACCAAAGCAATCTCTCTCCCTTAGAAGCCTTTTACTTACATAATTCAGGAGAAAAGAGGCTTGAAAAACCTTCAAGCAGAGAAGTCACTCAGTGAAACCACATAAACAGCACTGGGTTGTACAGCATGAATGGTGTGGGGATATAAATTAAGATACACAAGTGTGACTTGTGTGGAGGGTGACTTCCCTGAGGCAGCTCTAGGGGAAAACTCTTATGGGAAAAGAATAAGTACAAACACCAGCTTGGTCACCTTCATTCAGCAAAGTCCTACCAACCACGTGGGAAAATTCATGGCTGGTACTGTGCAATAAAACTGAGAAAATGCACTTCCACTGCGGCTCAAATTTCCTTCTCTCCCTGGTGTAGTGTCCACTGCACTCTCTGATAGATAGCATGTGCTATTTTCACAGTTATAGGACCAGGAGATGAGGAGCAGAGAGCTTGTCCTGAAAGAGAACAGAAATTGGAAAGGTCTAAGGAAAAGGGCAGCAAAAGATGCCATGGATATAAAATAGGAGTATTGTTCTTCAGCAGCAAAAAGAGGAAAAAACCCAACCTGGTAATGGCATCTTCCCCATTTAATCACTTCACAGAAATATCTTCTTCCTAAAAAGTGCCTTCTCTGAGAGATCAAATTAGGCCGTAATACACTGACTAATTAGCAGTAATGTACTAGAAATTACAACTCGCAGGGTTTTAGCTAGTACCGATTATTTCTCTAACAAACAAAATTAAACATGCTTTTACAATCTGTTCCCTGACAATTTTCCTGGCTTTCCTTCTGTTTTGCCTCACACCAGCAAAAATATGGGGCCATGTTTTGATCTTTAGGCAACACACCTGTGCACCCATCTTACGAGCACCGCTGGGCTCCAGAGCTGGGGAAGCAGGGAGGAGATGCTTCACTGCTGTAACACTGGGTGAATTCAGCCATAAATTCTGCGGCACGCTTTGCTCTGTGCCATGTTTGCGTGGAGCACAGATCCCATAAATCCAGTCCTCAGTGGCTGTCTCATCAAGCTGAACCTGCGGCAGCCGCTTCCCGAGCCCGGCGTGGGGGTGCCAGGACCATGCTGTTCTGCAGGCTGCACAGTGGTAACACCTCACAGGCAGCCAAACTACTCTGGAGCAGCTTTAAGGTTGCTCTGGGTTAGTCTGGGAACTTGGGGAACTGCCAGGGACTCTCAAACTCAGAGAGCTGGAGAAACAACTAAAACTCTGTGCCTGCCTGTGCTGTGGGTAAGGAGTTGATCCAATTTTCCCAACTTTGTTCCCTTAAAACTGTGCACAAGTGGTGTAGTTTTATCACTCCTTTGCTTGCAGACCCCATAAATGGATGGGGCCATAGCTGAAGTGCTGTTGCTAAAGCAGCAGGAGGGATTACAGGGGACATCGATGTCCCTTGAGGGAGTTCTCAGGCTCGTAAGTGCCACTCCTATATCACATCGCACTAATTGGAGACTGGGGAGGGACTTTTACATCTCAGATCATAATAGCAGGTGCTGTAGAAAGGTTGTTTTGGTGTTTTTCATTGTTTTATTATTATTAGGTTTTGTTTTCGTTTTTTAGCCTGATACAGAGCCTACTGTTAAACACTGAAATATTGATAATGACCTTGATCTTTCCTGCTTTGGTAACAAAATGGTGGCCTTCACCACAATCTTTTTAAAAATTTTTTTGGCTGTTTTCCTGGCCAGTGCCCACTTCTTGCTCATTCCTTTGTAAACTGTAAACCATAAACCATAATCCGTGTCTCTCTGCTCTCTCTCCTTTCCATGTAGTTTATAGTAAGTTCAACAACTTCTTCCCCGTTTTGTGGAAATCCAGTGGGTTTTCACCTTGAGTCCCAGGACTGACACTTTTTACCCAGTCTGCTGTGACACCAGGAAAAACAACAGGAACACGCATATACAAGTTGAGAGGGAGCAACACTTGTTGAGGTCTGTTTGCTCTTTGTTTTTGCAGATCTACTTGAATAAGTTTCTATAACTAGTTAAACATACATTTCTTATTACACATAGAGCATCAATAAATAAATGTCAATTTTCTAAACAATGTTTGTTGCGTGAGCTTGTTTACCATGCATTTTCCAATCTGTTGTTGTGCATTAATAAAAATTACAGTTTATATATTACTACTTGTACTGCCCTGGCTATCTGGGTTTCCTTGCATATATGGCAGTTACACAAATAACCTCTTTTTCCTCCAAGCTGGTAAACACAAATGTTATTACAACCACTTCAGTGTAGAGCTCTGCAAGACTGAATGCATTAAATACTCTCAAAGCTCAATTTGAAATTTCATTTTCTATTTCAGCCCTTCATTGTTGAATTCTGCCTATTACAGTGTACCTTGAGAGAAGTTTTATAGGATCCATAAAGAACAGAAGTTTAAAGATGGCCACAATCCGAGAAAAGAGCAATATCCAACAAAGAAAAGGAACTAAATATTAAGGTTGGTGTTCAACAGGGCGGTCCAGTCTCAGGAGTATGGTTATGCCATCCCTTCTTGCCAGGATGTGGCAAGCAGGCAATGCTCAGTTGGTGCCATCTCAGGCCAGGGTGTTGATCAGACTTCAAGGTTGCTTCCAGGCCTATTTTCTCTGTTAGCAAAAGGCTGCCTCAGATGGAGATTTAGAGAGCCTCCTCATGCAGTGAAAGCCCAATGTGATAAAAAGACACTCTGATATATCATCTTGGTGGTAGTATGGGATATGCAGAAATGCAAATAGGATAGGGAAGGAAGATCTGTATGGTCAGCAACCCCTGGTCACAGGGACAGCGTGCAGACAGCACAGCAGTCATCAGAAAAATTGCTCTGATTTTTGCTTTCTCTAGCAGCCAAACCAACTCCCCTGAAAAGAAGGCAGAGGCTGCGGGGGCTTAAAATTGTTGTTCAGTTCAGCAGGTCTGAGGCTCTTAGGAACAGGGTTGCAGATACACATATTCTACAGCAAAAAAAAGAAAGTTGACTGACAGTCTTAATATTCCTTTCTAATATGATGTATTGTGACAGTAACAATCCATTTGTAGTCTTTTGAAGTGATACAGTGCTCTATATTTCAAACAAGATTAAGCTGTTGACAAAACAAATCTTCCAACAGTTAAAGTGCTACGGCTTTTAAGATGCCATAAAGTGTTGGGGAGGTTTTTTCCCATATAAGCAAAAGTTTTTGTTTTTTGAAAACTTCATCATCTATCAGAAAATAGCCAAGAAGATTGGATATCCATCCGCTGCTAATTTTAAATTTCCACTGTAATAAGCTTGTTATTATAATAATAAAACTATAATACAATAATTTAGCAGCAGTCACAAAGACCAATGGATTTTCAGCTGTTAGTGTAGGCAGAAGCTAAATCTGATAGGCAGGCAAGCAGCATAACCAGACAAACAGCACACACATTTCTGGGCTGCTATTTGGTTTAAAAAAAAATAAAATCAGAAACCTTTAATAGATGCCTTCAAACTTAATTTTGCCAGCTGAGGCTACCTTTGATACACAAACATGGGGTGAAAAGAACTAACTCAACAAAGAAGAATGTGGTGTGTTATCAGACATATCTAATGATTTTCTAGTTGAAGTGACTGTTAAAATGGAGAACAGCTGGCTTTTACATGTTTTTTTTTTTTTTTGCTTGCCTGCCTGGAAACAATAACAAACAAAGTATTTTACTTGAAGTACTGTTTGGCATCCTCACTCCAAGACCAGAACTTTCCAAATTCCCAGAATGTTACCCCTTATTTGCATCACTGCGCTGAGTGCTATCAGTGAGCCTCCCAGATTCTGAGTGCTGCCAGGGTCTACCTTGTTCCCAGTATAAATCAGAGCAGTCTCAGAGAGCAGTTGCTTTCCAGGCTGCTCTAAGAGGGGAAAGAAATCAATTCTTAGCTGTGCCATTGGCTCTGTGCCAGTGGAGGACACCCTATAGATATTTTCAATCAAAAAACTTGCATCCTCATGGCAGCACAGAGTGTCTAGGGTAAAAAAAAACAAATTGGGCCCTCCGGTTCCTCCCCTTTAGAGATATGGATATGAATCCAAGCCTGTTTATCAGCTCCAAATATACCGAAACTTTGAAGAAAGTTTGGATCTATAGCTGTATTTTATAACATGAGCCCATTCCTACTCCTGACATATCTCGCTGTGCCTGTGATTAGGAAAGGTTATGTCTGTGAATCATGGCTTGAGGAAATGTGTAGTACACCTGTGTACAAGAGTAAACTAAATTCAGTTTGCTATTTATCTACTGTATTTATCTCAGTTAAGTAAACTTCGAGTTTGTCAAGATTTCCTGCTGGAAATTCTCATGATAATACGAGTATAATTGCCTTTTTATTGCCACAGACATCTGCTACAGTTTTCAAACAAAGAAAATACTGTGGTGGTTTTTTTTTTTTTTTCCGCTCCCCGGGCTTTCTCTACAATAAGAGCCTCTCTTATTTTGTGTGTGATAGATTACAAATCCAGCTGAGGGGCAGCAGAAACCAACCAGCCAACCCTTTCTCCTCCAGACCCTCTTACCCTCCACCAAGGGGACAAGGAATAAAAAGTTGTACAGTAAAGACTGCAGTCCACTAAATGAGAAGTCTGCACACTGGGATGCAGAAGAGATCAAACAGTTCCCTCCCATTGTCCTAATTCTCCTTCTAAGGGTCTTAAATACTTTCAAAAAGCCTGTGTCAGTGGCAGTCTGGCCAGCAGGCATTTCTGTTAAGTCCCTGCTCTTCTTTATTCTGCAAAGAAGCCCCTAAGGTGTCCTCCTGCCATTTGAGCAGATCAGTGTGAAAGTACATGGACACTTCAGGCAGGGCTGAAGGGGTTGTATCCCCCCATCACCTGGTCCCACAAGAGAACTTGTACTCTCCTTCTCACTGAGGGAGAACGGGGGGATCACAGCTTTGCACTTATTGCTTTTGATACACTTTGGTATGAGAACTAAAGAAATTGAAGTAAATAAAGTCACTGGAATAAATCTGGTGCAGTATCAAGGAAGGCAAATATTGTCCCTTCAGCTAAAAGGCACTCCAGAAATGTTTTGGGAAGATGTGCACGATGGTCATTAGAATCTGTCCTTACTTGATAGATTTCAGTTCCTTGAAGGATGAAGAGCAAAGAGGTTCCTCAACTTTCATTCACAGAGGTATTTCTGGAGAGACCTGCAGTGAAGATGTTCAGAAAAGCCTGTCTCCTGCTGCAGGCCACCATCTGCCTTAGCTCATCACCCCAGGATCATAAGCTAACTTGTCAAACCACCTGCCCTGGAATGGACTGAGAAATATCAGAGCAATCACCCACCACCTGGGGATGGGCAGGAGCTGGTTCTGGTGAAAGATACAGCTTGGAAAGAGAAAACTGGACAAGCAGTGAGAACGAAATCCTTAGAGGAGGCCATGGCACAGAAACTGAACCAGAGACCAAAGAGATGCATAATTTAATCAGTTTTTGGTCTGAGTCTTACGTGATCACCTGGACCTCTGAAGAAGTGCTGCCACAGAATATTGGGCTCCCACATGCAGATGTCAGTTCACATGAATAGTTGCATGCATCCTGAGGCGTGGTGTGGCCTGACAACTGTGTGTTAATGGGAGCAGCCTCACCCCACGGTTTGCTCGGTCACTGCAGGAAGCAGTAATATCAAGGTACTGCTGCACTTTGGCACGAGTGCTATCCCCCCTATTTCAACAGAGTAGGCTACAAATTGCTAACTTATAATTTCTAAGTTCCTCCAGCTGTAGTGGAGGATTTGCAACCGTGCCCAGAGGGAGGAGGAACACACAGCAGCACTTCCACACTTTGTCTAATTGTCCGTAGGCTCAGCATAACATGGGGACTTCTTTCATTTTCTTAACGCCAAAAAACCCCACACCAGAAAACAGATCTTCAAACCAGGAGACAAAAACTGAATTTTGCACTTCTGATGTCCACACGGATGCTGCCAAACTTAATAGCCTCACTGTTAGCTGAAAGGAATTTAGAAAGACATTTCCTTACACATGGTGGACAAAAGCAAAGCTGCCAGCTTTCACTGACCTGAGGTCACACAGCAAGGAGTGGGCCTTGTTTGTATCCAAATGCTTTTAGAAGGTGACAAAGAATTAGAGACCAAGCTGCCCTGTCCTAGCCAGCTTAATGTCTGCTGTTACAGCAATGGAAGGACCTGATTCATGGCAAATGGGAAAGGAGAGTGGCACAAGACAAGTAGGGAGGTGTTTGGGTTGTTTCAGGCATTATTGTCTCTCAAATTCCAGATTCACAGTGCTTGCCAAAAAGTTGGGTCTTCCAAAAATATACATGCAAAATTTTCATTTGTGAGTCAAGCTTGCTTGGTTGAACAGTTTGTTGAATGATGAATACACCACAGGACAGAAAGGCTTGCATTAGGAGATGTCCAGTGATCTCACACAGAACAACAGCTACCTTGTCAACCACGGTTATCCTGATATCCATCCCGTTTTCTGATGGGTATTGAGGTAAGCTTGTAATGAGTGACAACACACCTTGAGATACTCAGGTGTACGCCTAAAACACACTCAAAGCCTTGCTCAGCTTCTTCAGGGACTGTGTTTGTTGATGAGGGGCTACAAAGACCGTGGCACAAGAGGATCAGATGTGACATTTTCACTGCAACGTTGTGTGATGAGAACGAGGAGATTGACACACACCTGCTAGAAAAAGCCTGAGTTTTGAAACATGAGAATGCCACTGAGATGCACATCTGTGGAAATGAAGTAAGCACAGGCCCTAGAATATGATGGACTACACACTTGTAGTCCGGTGCAGCCCTTGTTTAATAGAAGGCCAATGAGTTATTGTGAAGAATTTTGAACGTCTGGATCACAAAAAATATCTAGAAATCTGTGTAGAACATCACACGGAATTTTGCTGAAAGTATTTCAGTGTGCAGTTAGAAATATGCTATAGGAAAGTATAATTCTACCTCTCCCCCAGCCCCAGCATCTTCAAATTCACAAGAAACTTCCCTGACAATGAGATCCAGCTGAAGTCTGATATGTGGGAAGGCAAAGATCTGATCCTGTAGTCAGACAGAGAAAATTCAGACACATAAGTAAAAAATGTAATAATTTGTATTCTTTTCCATTTTTGTGTCTTACTATTTGTTCTGTTCTTCATGTGGTGAAGTGTTAGTGATTAAAGGAATTTTTTATAAATGATTCCATTTATTTGCCTTAACATGTAGCATATTTAAAATGAGATTGTCAGAAAGACAGCAGAAGGACAAAATCTTCAGAGTCACTCAAATCTCAAATCCCTCAAACTTATCACTGAATTCTCAAGGCAAAGCTCAGGATATAGATATGGTGGCACAAATGATGATCAGCTTTTGCTATGATAGAGATCATGGGTAAAGTCTGTTTAGGAGAACTATATCACTGTTAAGCTCATATTATATGTATTAATTATCTTAAAATATATACAAGGACCAAAGCTCAGCATTTAACTTTCATAAGGTAAGATTTTTCCTCAAACTTTTCATTAAAAAGAATGCTTAAATAAACACATTGGAATATCTAGTGACTCAAAATGGTGTAATGTTCAGATGAATAATCATTAAAAATCTGGAAGCACACCACTTCTATTAACACTGCACAGAGGAAGAAAACTTAAGTGAAGTTTTCATATATTCTGAGTTGGAATCAAATATATTCCCAATGATAAGAATCATTCTTATAGTCAGCTACCAGGGACAGCAAGATAAGTTAGACAGCTAGCTGGTAGCATAATTATGCTCCAATATAAAAATATAACCATTCTCTTTGCTTTGTTAATAGCTCTGGAAATTTGAACCAACTCAGTAAAAAACGAAAAAGGTATTTGGCTGTCTAAAAGTCATCACACAGCACTCTTGTGTAATGCTTACTTTGAATAAAGGGTTGACACTGTGGTATAACATGACACACCAGTCACAATTCTTCAAAGGACAGAAGTGGTTTTTAAATAAGAAGTGAATGTGTCTTTAAGTCACTTTTCAAGACATTCCTTACCGCTGTCCTTGTGAGTGGCAGGACTGTTTCAAAGTCACTGCAGCCTCATCAGAGGTGGGACCTTTGGGCAATTTCACCAAATTAAGAACTGAAATCCAGGGGATGGCCAATAATCTCTGATCCAGCTGCAAAATTTTCCACTCAAACAAATAAAAAAAGAAAATTAAAGACGCTTAAAAGACAGCTATGAGTAGACCCTGCTGTGCCTTTCCACTTGGATATTTTCATTTGCTTGGTGAAGAGAATGTATATCCCCACAACCATGAACACATCAAAACCAGGGACCTTGGTTTTGCAGAGCCTGTGGGGAAACAGTGCTAGGAAGGAAACAAAATCCTCAGCATGGAGAACCTCACTCTTGTATGTTGTCTTGTGCTGCCATTAGTCTCTTCCCCTTGAAGAATTAATTCTACCTTTCAGATTAAGGAAATTCTCCATAAAATGGGGAAACAGTTGCAAAACTAAAAAAGAAAAAGAAAAAAAAGAAAAAAAATGTATATACTGCTCAAGTTTTCCTTTTCTTTGAGATTAGAAGAAATTATCATCACATTTCCCTGTGCACTTTTCCAGAAAAAAATTTGTGGTGGAACACTGAAAAAAAAGCCTGAACTCTTAAATCAGCACAAGTTTGGGTTTACATGCTGGGGAACTAAAATGTATGAATTGAAGGGCTTCATAAGACATAGTCTCACTTCTGGACTGACACACAGCAAGCCCAACCTGCTTATTTCCCACCCACTCAGCTCTGCCAATGCAAGTGTCTAGAGCCACAATCTAAACCATCTCCGTGGAAAAACAAAACAAAACCCCCCAAACCACATGTCCCTTGAATGTTGCTTTTACTTTAATGGCAAAGGTATCGAAGAGTATCTTCCTTTTCTTGCCCATCAGTGCAGTCCTATTCAGAGCAAAAAACAAAACCTAAAGAGTCTCCTGACCCTTTCCCCCCAAAACGTTATAGTAATAAATACACACAGTAAGGTAATTAAAAATCACAGATTTAAACACATGCCTGGCTCTTAACTATCCCTTTTGACAGTAATAATTTTAGTCAATTCCTTATAAACAACCTTAACAATCACTGTTTCCTTCTGCTGTCCCCCTACTCCCCCAGTAGCAAAATTCAACATCCTTTTCTTTATACAGACTCAAGCTCTTTTTAGGAACATTAATATTAGAGGACTGGATTGAGGGTGGTTGCATAATTTCTAGCACAGTGAAGTTCTGAACTAGGACTAGAATTACTAATATCACAGAAATTCTCCTATTCCTAATAATAATAAATTGAAAATGACTGCTTGGCTTATCTCTGTAAGTAATGGGATCACATTAAGACAAGTGCACTGAAGATAAATATTGGATATAAACTCCTGACAGGAAGACATCTTAGAATGAGAGATGGGAAGAAGTTCTTTTCCTCAAATTATATTGATTTAGAACAAGGGAAGAAAGAGCAGAAGCTGTAACATTAGAGAAAGCACTGGACTGGCCAAAAGCACAAGGGGAATGGTGAAGAGGGAAAGAACACCATAACCTAGATAACTTACACTATAAGCCTGCAGCAACCGAAAATAAGTGTTGGCCTAAAATCTTGTGTGATCCTAACTAGAACAGTGTTATTGAAATTTGTGGCTGGGGGGAAAAAAAAATCAGGAAAGCAAAAAACATTAGGCCAAGTATTTGTTAACAGTTGATCCAGATTGCCTTAATGGTTGAATTTAGACCACCATGAACAGGACCTGCCTCAGATACAAACTTTAAATATTCTTGTGGGGTGCATCTATAGTTCCTGGTACAGGAGTTCTCCAAATTAAAGGAAAAAAGGCATAGATTAGTTTATTTGTTTCAACACAGAGCCCAACAATTGCAAGAGAAAGTCCCTTGCTTGTAGGAAGATGGAGGTTAAATTTTTTTAACTTCCAACTTAGAGGTGGAGGACAGAGCACCCAGTACTGTGATGAGCAGGTCAGGACTCCTCTACGTGCTGGCATTACCCCCACAAGGTAAGGAATGCTAAAAATGACATTGTTTACTGCTCAGCTGGCAACTGCCAGCCCCTCTGGAGCTAGCAAAGAGAGAAAAATAAGAAGGGAAGAAGTCTTGTGGCAGGAGCTTAACTGCACGCTCCAAATTACCTCAGAAATCCCCTCCATCTTTTGTAGTGGTCACCTTGACCAGAGCCTGCTTCTATAAACAAACAAACATTTTCCAACCCGAAGAAACACAGCAAATTTCTGCGTTCAATTAGATGCCACGTAGCAAAGCCAGGATGGATATCTGGGAATGAATATGTGGGTATCTCCTTATCTCTGCCAGGGCTCTGCTGCAGGGGTGGCTTCCTGAAGCAGGAGAGCACCAAGACAAGCTTGTTGAAGCTGGGTGAGGGAATTTCACTGCTGGGCTGCTTTTCTCTGTTAATGACTAATGACAGCTCCCAGTGACTGTGGCCAGCCTCCCCTCCCAAATCTTTTTAAAAAAAGCAATTAATTGCCTTAATGTCTCGCTGTGTTTTCAATAGCTAGCTGCTCGCAATAAATAAAATTCTACAGGGATTTGGGTGTTTTTCTAGTGCTTGAGCACTCATCTGACAACTGGGGAAGTGGGAGCTGGCTCCTGCTGAGGCCGGGATTCTCACAGCAGAGCCGGAGGGGATCGGAAAATTCAAAAGCAGTAATGACCCATGGTTCCAGCTCTCCCAGGCTGAGCAAGGCTAAGCCTAGCCTCCCAAGTATATTTACATTGCATACGGGCACCTCGCTGTGCTGACCCTGCAGGGCGCAGCAATTTTCAGAACATTTCAGAGCAAAGGAGCTCTCAAATCTGGTTTTAGCACTGTCAACAGTCAAGCAAGTTCAGGCCTCAAACCCAGTGATGTCTGGGCTTCACCTTCGGTGTAAACATGCCTTCCTGTGGCCAGAGAGGAGTCTGGAGAGCCCAGCTGCCCAACCTTCGGGTGGGTGAGGCAAGCAACCCTTAAACCATGCCTGTTTTTTATCCTCTAATTTCTGAAGTGCTGAGCCCATTTTGGCTTCCACTCTAGCCAGGAAGACCCCCCGAGGATGCCCTGCCTTCCTGGAGGGCACAGTGGCTGTCCAGGTGTGAGAGGGAAGATGCTGGGGGGATGTTTGCAGCTACCCATTTTTCATACCCATCAAATCATCTGGTCCCACACCCCGAGGACCTGTCCTGCTGGTACTCTGCCAGGGGAAAAGTTTCAGTGCTTGATACCTTTTATCAGAGATTACCAGCAGAGCAGTTGATAACAGCCTGTTGTAATGATTTTTTATTCCTTTTCTCCAGGAAGAAATTCAGGATCACTGAATATTCGTTTATTCCAGACTCACAAATAAATGCCTGCCACTCTTTAGCTACTACTATCACCAATCAGCTGGGTCACAGATAAACAGAGAGTATAAGTGTGGGTACAAATTCCATTTCTGTCTTCCTTCATCATAAACAAGATCATTGCCAATATTATCTGTGAGAGCAAACCTGTATCAAGGGTTATTCACACAGTAATCCCTGTAAAAGAACGCAGCAAATCTAGATTTCTAACTTGGGCCTGGTCAGAGCAGAATAATGCTGCTGAAAGGAACATCCAGACAATATGGCTCTGCCCATTACCTACAGATAAAAAACCTCTTTGGCAGGGGAGATGTTTACAACTGCCCTAATCAGAAGCTTCTCACACATTTTTATTCCATCCTGCACCTTCTGTTGTAAATCAGGCTTTAAAAAGCAGATAGCAGCACTGTGATCTCATGTCAAGAGTGAGAGATGTTTGTTTAATGGGCCTTTAAATTGTTTGTTTTAGAAAATACACATACCACTGCCAACACAATAACTCCTCACCATATTTTTAACTCGCTCTGTCTTTATGCAATTTAAAAAAAAAAAAAAAAGAAAAAAAGGAGATAGAAAAAAATCGGTATAATAACAATAACCCTTGCTTGTTTGCATTTTTGCAAACCACTCCTTTCTGGTTTTTTTGTAGACAGCTTGTGGCTGAAATCAGGTTTTGAAATACACCCTCTTCAACCACTCAAGAAAAATAAAAAACTACTGACTGTATGACTGTGTTGAATAGTCACTCTCCTTCTCTGAGGAGTGTTAGTGCATCTTTGAGGGCCAAATGAAAATCAGAGGCCATGGAGCACATGTATCTGTTAAAGCTCTGATTCTAGAGCACAGCTGGGAGGCTCAGGCACTTGGGGTTTGCATTTCACTTCTTTCTGGGCTTCTTTGAGAAACTCATCTCTTTTGTTTTTAATAATTACTTGACATATGTTGTTTAAAGCACAACAAATTATCTTGCTCAACAAGTCTATGTCTTGAACCCTTTATAGATCTGATGAAATATAGTTTATTATGTACATGTGTAATTTTTCAGAGGTCTTTTTTCCCATCTTGTTGTGTAGACTGCTGCAAATATCAAAGAGTCCAACTAGCTTTTGTTTTCCTTATCAGGTGACAACTGAACCGAAAATAGGTTTTCAGCTTTTCAACAGGTTTGCATATTTTTCCCCTGTTGGGTCCACTTTGCAGGTCTCAAACATATGAAAGCTTTAAATGTAATTTGTTCCTAATGGCAGAGCGACTTGCTTTCTATTTTTATTTCCTGTGGATACATCTATGCAAATTTGCTCCAGTAACAACAAATTATTTCAGGTCATAAAAACACTGAGCAGGGGGATAGAAGAAACAGTTGGTTCTGAGGGTCTGCTGCACCTCCTAGTTTTCCTTAAAAGATACAAAATTATAGTGCTGATTAACTCAATAAGCTGGTCTAATTACAGAAAGTTCCAGAAGACCTTGGAGAGCCAGAAATTCCCTAAAACTAACAGCAGGTGATGCTATTTATGCTTTGTTTTTATAAATTACAAAATGATTCAGAAAATGAGTGTGTGTTGAGTGATAATAAACTGATTAAACATAAATTGAATGGAAGAAGCAAGCACCCCTCCCTTCCTGATCCATAATTAAGGTTTCTGGTTTCAAAAGATTGAGAAGGTTGACCTAGTAAACAAAATCTGGACTGAAAAGGTGAGAAATTACAGAGAGCCTTAGCTTTCTCTACTTGTAGCCTCAAAAGCACACAAACGGGATAGAATTTGTATTTTGCACAAGGGAAGAATTATAGAGAAGGGCTCCGAGCACAACAGGATTAGTAGCAGTGTTTTAAAGAGTACCAGAAGGAAACAGAAAGCTTTCAAGGGGAGGAAGAAGGTATTTATTGGAAAGAAAGCTACGTTCATAGCTGACAATAGGGATTAAGTGAGAACAACCAGAGTCCAACAGACTGCAAAGTAATGAAAATAAATCGTAAATGATTCTTCACGCATATAAAACCAAAAGGAAAAGCTGCTGCTATGTAAAGAAGGAGGAGCAGAAACTGAAAAAAAAACCCTGTAGGGTCTTTGTGTAAGCTAAACTTTGTTTTTCAATAAGAGTCCTGTTGGCAAACCTAATGTCAAAGGTGGGATAGCTAAAAAAGAAAAAAAAAGGTAAACTTATATAGAGCTGAAGCAGGAGAAAAAGGAGCTAGATGCACCCATGTTAAAACACCAGCTAATGTCTGGCCATGTGTTGCATAAAAAACAAAGGCAGGAAGTCACAAATTATTTCTTGATGCTTCAAAGAAAGATCTAAGTTCGGGCAGCATGATACACCTTTAACAACTCCAGCATCAAACCTGCACTTAAAGACTGGGGAAGAAGAGAGCAACTCTTTTCCCTCAGTGCATCACCTGACCTGACTAGTACAGAAAGCTTCAGGAAAGAAATCCGCAGTAGAAAACGTTGACAAGAGAATTGCAAAATAAGAAAATAGTGACATAAGTAGAAAGTAAGATAAAATGCAACACAGGTTTGCTAAAGGTAGGAGTTGACAAACTTGACATCTTCCTTTGATACAATTTTCTAGACAAGGGCAACACAGCAGATCTATTTGGTATTGAGAAAAGCACTGGATTTTGTGTTACACATGGCATTTCTAGTTAAAAGGGAGGGAATGAGGATTAGAATTGCATAGTTAGTAGCTGTACAGCTAGTCCTACACAGATACAAGAGTTAGCAGGGCTGGCAGGTCTAAGTGCCAGCCAGAGAGATGTCTGAAAACTTTCTCAGTGGCTGACCCTGCAGCAACCTTTATTTTCATTCAATACCCTGACATGCAGTAAAGAGGCCTGGTGAAATTTCCCAAGAATCACGTATTTCAGAAAATATTGTCAATATTCAGGAGGATCCAAACACTGCAGGGCTACATCTGCATTAGTGTTTTCATCTGGAGCAGTTACTCTCCCTGTAAGCAAACATTTGAAAGAGTCAGTCCAGTTTTTGGTGGGTCTTTGCTACTCAGGGCCAGGCTAGGGCTAGAATGAGTTCCTCTCTGCTTTCATTGTCCAAAAGCTGGGAACACAGGGGCCCTCAGATCAAGACAGAAGCAGATTTGCTGGGTGGAACAGCTTGTGCTATTTGCTGATGCAGATATAGCAGCAGTATCCTCGAGGACTCCAGTCACAGAAAAGATATGTAATGTACACAGTTCCAGGTCATACATCTAAGATTAAGAAAAAACCCTTCATATTTGGAAATGCCAGAGGGGAAAAGAGGTTACTGCTTCATCAGAAGGCGATTTTGAAACAGAAATATAATACATTAGGTGTGCCTGTGAGGAGAGGGAACACCAGAGCAGACTAGCCCAGAGTAACCCACATCTGCACCTTGGCTTGCCTGAATTTATCTCCTCTGTTTGGGCTGCCACATCCTCTGTTTCAGAGCCTCTCTGTCCCACTGCACCTCTCAGCCACCTCTTCCAAGCAGGGCTGAATGAACAATAGCAGTTCAGTTCCTGGCAGGACACACCCAGCAGCCCTAGTCCAACAGGGACCAGCACTTGCCCTCTTGGAAGAGGGAGGAGAGGGCACTGCCACTGCTCTGGTGCAGTGCTGGCTGCTACAGCCTCCTGGGGCAGAGGCCAGGGGTGCAGAAGGCTCAGCTTTTCCCACTGAACATCCACGTACGGAGCTTGGCAGCTCTGCTTCACGCACAGGGGAAATCACCCAGGGCTGCTCAGGAGCTCAGCACATGAGCAGGCTGCCCCTCACTTCACTCCAGCCCTGATCATCCTCCTGGTGTCTGCTTGGAGTGCTGCTGAGGGGAACAAACCCTGTTTTCAGGTTATTTTCCCTAAGAAAAGGAGTCCAGGGCTGCCTCTACCCCTCAGCGGGGAGATGCGTGTGAAATTTCCTGGTTCAGAGAGGCTGACACCTGCTGCCTTCCACCTGAGACCCGGTCTGGGCATCTGGGAGCGGCCAACAGCCCGCACTAAAGCCCAGGAATAGAGTCTGTGTTAAAACACGCTCTCCCAACATGAAAAATACAACACAGATGTAGTGACAAACTGAAAAAATGCTGCTGCGGCCTTACCCCCTCAAAGGCCTGAGCAGACAAGGAGTGGAAATGTGGTGCAGAACTAAAAGGGGTCAGCACAGACCCCCTCCCCTGCCTTTGTCTCTGAGCTAGTGGTCCTGTTCCACTGGCAGAGGGAGCTTTTGTTTATCTGAGGTCCCTGGAGTCAGTCTGCAAGAAGGCATTCATCCAAAAGATTCAGTATTATGGACTATTTAAATTTACCTGGTAAATTTTTGAGGTTTTAGGTATGCTTGAAAGTTATTTAAGAAGGAATCATTTTGATTCTTCAGTGAAGAATTTGTCAGGGTGGAAGCCTCCCTGAAATCCTCTCTGAATCATGGAATATTAACCTACTTAAGCTACATTATGCTCAAAATCTATGGTGCTGGATGACATGGAAAATCCAGAGGGAGCTAGATCAATCAGAAATTAAGACTTCCAGATGCCATTTTATAAATTAATGATTTGGTTTCCCATTTGTACAAGTGCTGATGTAAACAACAATTCTCAGAAACCTCCTAGTATAGAAAAAACCAAAGGGCCCAGCAGCATATTTTAGTGTTACAGTAGTTCAATAAATGCATTTATTGCAGTTCCTTGGGGGGGTTGTACAATATGTATCATAGACAAAAATATGTTTTATGGGCCAAATCCTGCTTTCAAACTTCATTAGAGGCTTTAAACAGGCGTAATGGAAAATGAACATGCTTCCTCTGAGATCTCCAAATCTCTTTTGAACTAAGGACAAAAATAGGAACTAAAAATATTTACCATCTGGAAGGCACACATAATCTACAAAAGAAAAAAAAAAAGATGCAAAGTAGCCACCAACTCATTAGAATTGATTACCTCTTCTAGATATAAAAAGCCATCCACCCAAGTGGCACACTTTTGGCACACTCTCGCACAAGTTAAAACTGTGACAATAATCAAATGAATGTTGAGCCTTACTTTTTTTCTGAAATCTCACCTAGCTGATTTGAGTTATCTTTATTAAAAGGGAAAGAACTGTTTGTTCTACTTGTACTTGAAATAAATAATTGGGTTGTTTGGGAGTTCATGCTAAGGAAAGGCACAGATACCACCTCATCTGAAATTTTTGGTTGTCCAGTGCTGTCACTCCTTATGTGCTCAAGTGTGTACAAACAGGTATTTGACTGGCCCTGCTATATTGCTGTGAAGGGATTGAGCTGGATAGAAAAGCCCTTAAAAATAAAATAAGAATAAATAGTTTAAAATAAAAAAAATCAGAAGGATAAAGGCGTTCCCAGCTCTTGTCTCAGCACTGCAGGATCAGCCAGTTAAAGTGTCAAAATAAGTTCACTGATGAAACATTGTGTTATGTCCATGCACACTCAACATCTAAACAAAAAATTTGGACTGAAGCTCTACAAACAATCTCTTCCTCTTAAATTTCTTCACTTTAGTGCCACCTGAGAACTAACGACCTTTGTAACCAACTCCAGCTTCCAAAGGTAAAGTGAGGTAAAGAATTCAAAGGTAAAGAATTTTGGTTTTTTTGCTTTTCTGATAAAATGCCTTTGTAACAATATTGTGAGAGCATTCAGGTACTCCTTATGCTTATAGTCTAACAAACAGTTTAGAAATCGCAGAGCTCTTAGAAATAAATATGGTTGTTTCAGTTACTTATCACAATTTTTCAAACAGCTTTAAAAATACATGCTTCATGTCGCTTAATATGTTTAAGACCAGAGTGAAGAGGAAAAAAAAAGCGTATCCCAGTTCCCCAAGAAAAATAATTGCCAAAGCTGAGGGGTCAGTTTCTTCCCCTCCAGGCTTGCAACAAATCAAAGGCATTGCTTGAGAAATGACTATGGATAACTAGGGAAATAACTAGCAAATGACTAAGAAGCTATTCTATTATGTTGATGAGAATCCAGTTATAAACTGATTACCAGAAGAAATAATCAGTCTCTGCCCCCTAAAACTGAGCTGCCTGTTGTCTATTTTGAATAAATTAGGGCAATCCCAGAGTGAAGAAACAGTGTGTTGCCATTTGGACAACAGGGGCTTGAACATGGCCATAGCAAATTCTGGTAAAAGTAATGGTGAGCCAATCCTTCTGTCTTGTCCAAGGGTAGAGACACAGTGGAGTGAAAACGCTGCTTTTCTTCTTCACTGCTCGAGATAAAGTATCTGGGAGAAAGCGACTTTTGTGCTCTCTCTGAGGAATGAGGGGAAATGGGAAACTGTGTTTGGGAAGGGTAGAAAGAGCACAAGTCTACAGAACGGCCATCCTGTGTTTAGGATAATTATTTCCATAACTGGTTAAACTACTCTTACTCACCTGAAGGTCCCTTGAAGAATGGTTGCTCCATTAGGCTCACTTCCACAGGCACTGCTTACGGAGCATTACACAGAGACTGAAATCAAATAAATCATTAGCAATCTGTAGGAAAGAAATTCAGTAAAACAGACACCTTACTGACCAGAAGATCAGCAGGGCTGGTTATGGCCTGCACACATTTCTACTTGAGGGCACCAGTTGGAGTCAAGCAAGAATCAACAGCATGACATTTACTCAGTGAAAAAATAAATGCAATAATCTCAGCACATCGGAAAGTGCGTCCACACAAACACATGAGCACATCAATCCTGTATTGGCAGGCACTGGAACACCTGGCACTGGGATATCTTCTGCAGAGATGGAGATGAAGAGGGGCAGAGCAGTGAATATTGCTGTCAGCTCCTGAAGCAGATCCTGTCTGGGATACTTTATGGAAACGGGTTTGAAGAAACAAGCTATCCGCTAAGGATAGACCTCAACTCCAAGTAATGTTCAGCTGCTGGACAGCTACTCAATGGTATCCAGGTTGCAGGGGATAATTTCACAGATGAACCTGAAATAAACTGCAGGCTTGGGTCAGTAATGAGTTTCTTTCTGTTGCTTCCTGAAATGTGATAATGAAGCACCCCCACTTTCCAAGAAGTTTGGAACAACTGTTCTGTTTCTTTCTGAGTTGAAGGCAGTCCTGGCTTATGGTCTGGGTATAGTCTGGAATCTACCCCTAAAATTGCCCCAAGTATAGGTAACTTGTTTTGTTTCAATGGAATTTTGCTGGATTAGAAGGTGATTTTGGTTTATTCTGTAGACAGTCTTCAATTTATACCATCTTCTGAAAACTAGTTTAACATTGTTAACTGTTTTCATATTATCCTTTGCATTAAAGAACTAAGAACATAATCCAAAGCCGAAAAAAATCTCTTTTCCTGACCCACCCCTCTTCAAGTGTTTAAAATTTCATTTTCCTGTAAGCTTTGCTATAATAATTCCCAAGGTCAGACCTTCAGGACTACATGGGATTTAGACTGGAGCACTGTTTTTCTCCCTGCATCCAAATTCTCACGCTCACAAAACAGCCAAAGCACTTTGGCTAGAACTTTTCAGCTCCACATGAAGGCACCAAATGAATTACAGTACACACTGTATTCAATAACAGTGAATACTTCAAAGCTTCCTAATAACTAGGGCATGAATGTAAAATGTGTTGCTCTGCACATCTAAGAGTTTTCCTCTTTCTCATCATGTTCTTTGAAAAGGTGGCTTTATTCAGATTTTTGTGACTGTTCTTGTTCTACAAAAGCACTTTTAGGATTTTATTGAGGTTTACATACACCAGTGTTCAAGACGAAAGGCTTTCATGTCAATTATTAATAACAAAATCTTTCATCTGTCTATTTAAAAAAATAAAAACATGATCCTTTTTTTCCTCATTTTGATGTTTAATTTAGAATGAAAATCAAACTCTTTAAAAAAGTTTTCCTCACTATCACAAGGGAAACTATGATGTTTTTAAGAATTCTCTCTATGAAGATAATGCCTACTAAAAATAAAATGGAAAATAATAAAATAAAAGGCTTAATCCTTTTAAAAAAATGTTGAGCATATTTGATGATTTCAACAGGAGTGGAAATGAAGTCAGGATCTCACGGAATCAGAACACAAAATGCTGTTTCTACTAATGTATTTGGGGATAACAAGTTCATTAGCTTAGAAAGAGACCCAAAAGGGACTTCAAGAGCTGTGAAAAATGGAAACATTCCTGATTTAAAGAAAACCCTCTTTGGTTTGACATCTATTCCTCCAACATCACTCAGCAACACCATTGGCTATCCCCATATTACCACAGAGCATGAGGGCTTGTCCTGGGACCACCTGGAGTCCTGGTGCCCTTGCCGTGCTGCAGTGTAATTGCTCACAGCAGACAGCTCAGCCTGTAGTACCAGCAATTAAAGTCTCTGGTGCTCCTCAAGAGTCATTTCACAGCCCTTAGTGCACCATTGCTGCCCAGGCCCCTGTCCAGCACCTGTGTCTGTCACATTTCATGGCATTTTAGAATTTGAACTGCAGGTGGATTCTATTTCGTTCATTTTTATTTCTGAGCTCTACCACAGACAAAAATCCTGCTTCCCTGAAACAATCACCAAGTGTCACTTTAAACAGACTTCACTTAAAAATTTTGGCGAGATTTACCAAATTTCACAGTCAGGGTTTGAAATGAAATGATTTTGTTTGAGACAGCAGTGCTTGCAGTTCTTGAATTTAATTTTAAAAAGGCCTTGCCCTCCTAATTACATGTATATTTCAATCAAGATTCAATATTTCTAGCCTGACTTCATGTTTCTAACACATTTTGCCACTGAATTTTGAGCTGCTGTTGGACGTACCTCTAAGTGCTTTCCTCAGCCACAACACAATGCAAGTGCTGCCTCAGTCAGGTGGTTCCACACCTTGTCTTGATGTGGTCTCTCCCATCAGCTCTAGGAATCACACTGATTAAGGTGTCCTGTTTGCAGTAAAAACAGAAAGGATACCAACATGCATCTTTATAAAACATAACTAGATTTATCTTTTCAAAGGAAACAGCACATAAAATAACCCAAATATATTTCTTCTGCAACTTTTTCTCCCTGCACACAGTGTAGCTGCACTTCAGAGCAGTTCCACACTGCCTTCTCAGTATAAAATTGATAATTCTGAGATTGTCTTCTCTAGAAGCTCCTATGACAATTAAAGCTGAATTTATTTCATGGCCTTCACGAAAAAGAAACCCAAACAAACTCAAGCCTCCAAAAAGTTTGGAATCCATTCTGAAATACTCTTTAAAAAGCCACAGGAGTAAGTTCATATTATGCATTTGACAATGTGTAGGGAGGAAAGATAAAAGCAGCAAGAGTTGGTGCTTAGCTCTAATGACAGGGATTTAAATATTTGAACCACTATTTCAGCCTCACTACTTATTAATCATATCTCTCTGACACATTACAGCCACACTGTGCCTTAGTTTTACCCTCTATATATTGAGGACAACAACATTCACCCCCATTTCTGAAGAGGTTTAAAAGTTTTGTGCAAAGAACACCAGATAAGTATAAATAACTATAATCATCGGTTTTGGTTATCAGAGAGCTTAGGGGGCTCCCTTCACACACGTCTGATGGGCCCTTTGGGAGGAAAATGAAGTGTTTGGGCATAGTTCTACCTTTTGTTACCTTTTCTGCCTTTAATTATTACTTTTCATCTTCTGATTAGGCTAGTGCTGATTTGGAAATCTTAACCATACTCTTAAGTGAAATAAACCCCTCACCTTTTTATTTGACAGCACTGAAGCTCTCTCATTGTATACGGAGGTGTGTTAATTACCTATTCTGACTTCCCTTCCTTCCCTCCTGCCACACAAATGAAGAGGCTAATCCTGTTTTCCTCGTCATGAGTGATAGCAAAGGTGTGATTCATTTGCTCTAATTTAGTCACCATCTGCCCAGGGTCTGAGGCAGGCACCCTCAGTTCCCTCTATTATCAGTAGAGAGAAGCAGGTATCTCCAGAGAGCAATTTATCTTATCCCGAGGTGGGGGTGTCTAAAATAGGTCAGAAAAATCACTCTCTGGAGATATCTATTGCATTTCTGGGAGCATTGAGGGAGCCTGAGGTGACTGGCTCAAACTTGGGTGCATAACTTTTAGACATCCCACGCAGAATATCCACAAGAGCTGCTAAAATGATCCCATGCTGGTACAATAATTCTCACTGCAGGCTGATACAATCTAAATGGGACCGACGCCTCACAGCACAGATAAAGTCTGGCATGGACAGTCATATTAGCAACTGTGAATTTGATGCCTGACATTAATCAGGAGATAATAGTGAGATTGTGGCTTTGAGAGCCATCAGATGAACTCGACCCAGTCACCATTAATCAAACACGCCTCTCTTTCACATCCCGTGCTTTGGGGCCTCCGTGCATGAGGCAGCGCTGCTGAAATGTGCAAGTGAGCATCTCTTTTTCTGGAACAGCAAGTTCCTTATTGCTAATAATAGTAAATTAATGACTATTGATTCTCAAACACCATGGTTATCCCAGTCTGATCATTAACCTTCCTGCAAGGTAGGAAGGTTCCCTATTAAAGAGAATCAATTTTAAATTTGGGGCCTCGCTAAAAAAAAAAAAAAAAAAAAATTAAGAAATAGGATACTTAAGGTTTGTCATGATTGCTCAGAAGATTGATCAGAGGTACTTTTGACAAGGTAGTAAAGATGTAGGAAGATTTATTTTGCCGCATAAATCTAAGCACAAGACCCAGATCTCCCAGGAATGTGGATGATCACCACTGCAGCCATCACTGCAACACAGCTGTCTCTCAGGGGACTACAGTCCACGTTGTAGGGCACTCTGCAACAGCACATAACAGCTTAGCACAAGAATTAGCTAAACATATTGACCTGCTGACACTCCTTCCCAAGAAACTTTGGTTTCTATGCTATTAGCACAGAGGCCTCAAGTGAGAAGATAAATTAGCAAAGAAACTGCCAACAAAATCAAAAAAGAAAGAAAGAAAAGTGGTGCTTCTGTATGTAAAAGCCTATTGGTACCTCCAGAAAGCTGTCTGTATCTGTCCCTCCCTTGAGTTTTTCTCTCCTGCAATCCTGCTGCCATCCTAATCACTTTTGAATATTGCAGTTGCTTCCTTTACTGTTTTACTAGATCCCAGCTCTTCAGACTTCAGGTGTTGGAGGTACTGAACATAAATTATGTTCTGCCCTGGGAAGGGACTCTACTCTCAGCAGCACAGATTTTCTTTCCTTAGAAATCTGGCTTGAGTTAATTCAGTGTGACACCACCACCCTCCTCCCCAGCAAACAAACAATTGCCCTGTTTTGAACTCCTGCCACTTTTTGCTCATTTTTTCCTCATTTCTTAGTTTCGACTGACTCTCAGTCTTAGCAACTGCCTCGTGTAACCTCATCCATAATTTTTCATCCCAACATGAACATCACAAAAGGAAACTTCTTTTCCTCTCCCAGAAATGCCTTTCAAGGGGCTTTGCACTTCAAAATCACTACAGTTCTTGAAAATTTGACTTTATATCTTTTCCCCTTTAGAGAATATATTCCCCATTAGATATGAAAAAGTTGAAATACAAAAAAATTTGGAGAACTCACAAAAGCAAAGGGACAACAAGAACAAACAGCCCATCTGCTAAGGAGCTATTTAAGCTACAGTTGCCTCCCTGATCCAAATTTAAGGCTTAACCTGAAAGTGGGGAGGGGTCGAGGAAACACTCAGACTTAAAAAAATGCTTTTTTAAGAAGCTGTTACTTGTCTGCATGAAATGATAGAAACTGTTGAGCTCTTCTACTGACAGCCTTGCTCTTTGTTTTATATAATTTCCCAGTCAACAACATTTTGTGTTTTGTGGTGACATGCACAACAGGGATCCTGTGTAGAGGCACCCATATCCAAACCCTCTCTATTTTCAACAGGAATCAATATTGATCAAATTTTTAGAGTCAGCATTTTATTCAAAGGATCCCCAACCTTCAGGAAACTTTACCCAAACAACAGCAACAGGCCACTGTTCTTCTTGTTTACAAGAAACAAAATTGTTTATAAACTTACAGTAAAATATGTATCTGTCAATTGGGCTCAGAATTCCCAAATTCAAATGGGTGTCTGTGTATAGATATTTGGTAGGCAGTTGTACAAATGCTTCACTTGCACACCCACATCTTAATTTACTGTTACTGTGTTTATTAGGTTTAGCTCCACAGGCACATCCTTGTCTTAGAGACAGCAATAATCTTCAATTTACATTTTAAACCAATAAAATTGCACTAGAAAGAGGGTACCAAGGAATAAAATGACTTCTACAGATTTTCCTCTTGGGCCAATATTGGAACCGGGAATAACCTCAAATTCTCCTGATCCCTGGTCTAGCATTATTAACAGAGATCTAACTTTATTTTAAATCAAAGTTGCTGGAAAACAGAGCAGCCTCGACTCTAAAATGTGTGTGTCTCACCTGAATGCAATTTTTCAGTCAGATTTTTAGTTTTGTATAACCATCATATAGCACCATACAGATTTTTCTGTGTTTGTTGAATACAAATGATAATTTTGATAACTGGGCAATGCCAATCTCTTGCCTGAGTCTTAGGGAATCAAACTGAACTGAGTACAGAAGGACAAAGCCTACAACCTGCATCAAAGGTATAATCATCTTATAGTGGAATAAAAACGATTTAGGTCACACCACAGAAGTACTCAAAAATCAACACTGCCCTGAATGCAAAATGAGACTGAAACCAATCGTTAGCCTGAACTTTGTTCACAAATTCAAATTGCCAGCAGCAGCAAGGCCAGCTCTCACTGTTTTCTTTGGGGCTGTTGTGATATTTGTTGTTCTTCTTAAAGTCTTGGCACCTGTGGTCAAGGGATTAGGTGTTGATCTCTGCTTTCTTCTAAAAGAAAAGTAACTTTTTCAAGTTTAAGGAAAGGCTTCTAAACGTTGCCTGTGCATGGTGGGCTACGGAGTAGTTCTTCCTGTGCTCCAGAGCAGCCAGACCCAAAGCAGCTCTGAAGCAGAAGGCAGACAGTGAGAGTGTTGTTAGCAACTCCTGTGGAGCTGTATGGGCTCCAGCTCTCTACTATGAGGATTTTTGGAAAGCTGCTTGCTTGTGCTCTGCTGGTGAAAAGAATAGGCAGACCAAATTCACGTTTACCTCTTCAGACAAAAAGAGAGAGACAGTGAAAGAAAAAAATTACCTCAATTCCATGTTCTCCCCAGGATTTGCTCCAGTGTCCTGGTTTTCTTGCCAGGTGAGATAAATGTGGGATGCAGGATGTTTCTGTACCCTGAGAGGTTGTGAAAACACACTTGAATATGGGAAAGCTTTCCAGTGCTGTTCTTCCCATGTCCTGCCCCAAAAGGTCTGTACTAATAGCATGCAGGATATGGTTCAGTTTTTTGTCTAGCAATTTCAATCCCCCCACACCTCTAGTGGGACTAAAATAGTCACTTTTCTAAACCTAAGCAGTTTTGGGGAGGAGGAAGAAGATTTTGGCTGTTATTTGATAGGTACTCTGATCAGGTGCTGTTTATAAGCAATATGAATTACAGACAAGAAAAAGATATTCTTTGTCAGCAGTCACATGGGCAAAATTTGCTATTATTGTTAATTTTGCAAGGATTGGCTAGTAAAAAAAAAATACAGGAATCAAAGACTGGAGATGGCCAGTGGGAAGAAGAACAAACAACATCTTCATATATTTTCTGTTTTGCATGGAGTTTTCCTGGAAAGGCCTATCTGAATCAGAATAGTGCTGATCATTATGTTTCTAGAGTGAAGAAGTGTCAATTTTCCTATTCAATGTGTATGAACAGGGCTTCCCCTTACCCAGCCAACACTTCTCGTTTCTGTTGTTGTTTGAATCCCTCTTTAAAAAATCCCTCTCTAAAACAAAAGGTTTAAAATATGAGAAACAGAAGACAAGGACACAAATTCCAATTATTTGTTTGATTTTGTTACTTGTGACTTTCACTTGCTTTCACAAAAAATGTGACACCAGTGAAATTGTGCTGGGTTTCCATCTTTGTAAGTTGAGCATCAATTCCTGCATAAATGAATAACGTATGAAATGAGATTCACTCTGCAAAGCTTTCCTCTAAGATATTCCTGTTCAAGAGATTATTATCAGTGCAGTCCAACTCCCAAAGTTCAAATTCCAAATTTCCCAGTGTTTGGAAAAACCATAATATTTACCAATAGCTTTAAATTTCTAATTTCCATATACATCTACATCCTAGCACATAAAGAAATATTCCAAACACTTTATGCTTTTTATAGATGTTTATTCCAAATGAAATAATGAAATAAACCAGGCAATGTACAGAATAGATTACAGAGAAGATTTTACCTGCTGCTCTGAGGCTAGATGTGAATATAACCAACACTGGGAAAGAACATTTCTAATTTTGCTGAACCACAAGACTAGAAATTAAATGACAATTTCCATTCAGAGAGAGCAAACTTCCTTTAAGCGCATGAAGGGAAGATGTATGAGGTAAGAAAAGTATATTTAAGTATTGTCTGCCTTGATTAAACCATCTCTTTTAGTTTTTTTAAAGGAGTAGGAAACTATCTGGCTTGAATTCTCAGCAAGTTGGGCATACAAATATTGCTGAAGTGTAATAGCTCCCCCTGCCAGGTTTAGATCACAAGCTACATTTCATACATGTGTACATACCTTCACACACACTCCAGAAATAAATTAACACCTATATTAGCATTTGCTGTCACTGCTTTAGTCTTCAATGATTATTAGATCAAAAGAAAAAAAAATGCACTTTATACCTATTGTATATTAAAGTAATTTCGTAAAAGTTTCAAAGACGCAGATATTGATATTAATTTGAATTCAGTGTGGGCAGGAGAAATGTAAAATTATGCCAAGAGGTAAGGGAGAAACAAACTAAATTACAAAATTTTAATTTTGCTTTCATTTACTGTCAACTTTTCAGTCTTCTATCAAATTGACCTATTTTTTAATCTCAGACACTTAATTTCATGAAAGATAATTGCAGTCTAACGGTTGCCTGCTGGCAAGATAGGACCAAACTCTTTTTGTTGCACCATGTTCGGTCCATTTTTGGCTTTGGTAAAGCTGATGACAGAAGTTCAGCACCAACAGCCTTAACCTTCAGAAACATACACTGATGGCTGATGCCAAGAAATCCTACAAGATAATTCGAAAACTCAAGCTATTCAATTAAAATTATATCTGAACAGGCAGAACTCAAATCTTTAATGAAGTTCTCAGTTTTAATAACACTCAGCAACTCTACGGATACATGAAAATAGCTACATATGTGTCTATATCTACAGAAAAGATATAGTGGTAGTGACTAGGCTGAAGTCTTGAAAATCTGAGTGTGAAAGTATGTAGCAGTAATAATAATAATAGTAAGAGTAATAGGTACTTATTAAAAAATATATATTTTTGCCATCCTCTGTTTCCTTTTCCACCTCATTCCCACCCCAGCTGATGCATTAATTTAGACCCAGCAAATTTTTTGATAATCTTGCAGCTAATTGACAGTGAGTCAGTAAAGCACCCTTCACCTTTAATGCAAATTATCAGTGTATGTGATTAATGAATTTTTTATTGCTGGCTGTTTACTATAGTCAGGACAAAATATTGAGGAACTATAAATTAGGTCCCATGGAAATCGTGGAATTGTTTAGGAAAACATAGTCATAACAGATGATATTTTATGATAATTTTTATCATAAAATAAAAAATTGTTCTTCAGCTTTTCTTTCTCAGCTGCTGCTGTTTGAGATCTCCTATTTTCAAAATTGGGACAAAAGATTTTCCAGGGAGTTCACCACACCCTTAAATTTAATGTCTTATTCTGGAAGGAGCTGGACCACGCGGTCAGAACGAAGGGAGAAGTGTGACATGGCAGCTGTGGGAATCAAAAAGGTGTTTGCTGAAAAAAAATTCCTCCAGAAAAAAAAACAACTCCAGGAACAAGTTATGACTTTAAGAGGGAAGGCACGGGCAGAGCCAGGTAAGTCTGGTGGTGGAGTCTCTTTCCTCTCTGTAAAATCTGTTGGAACAGTAAGTGTTTATATGGAACTAAAAGACCGCTTTGATCTCACCGTGGTGATGGAGTTGACAACAGCAGTAAACAGTTGCAGAGTCTATCTGTCATGATTTGAGATGCTGAGCTTCAGGAATACACAAGAGGAGATAAAATTGAGATGAAGATAAATGGGCTTATTTCCTTATGGCTATTCCATTTCGCTGTCATTAGCATGGGAATTCTCAGGCACAAAAAGCACCATATTCAGGAAAAATCATTCAACAGACATCTATTTTTCAAGACTGTCCATTGCTAAATGAGAAAGACAAGGGTATACTTCAAATTTTTTTGCCCATTGTTTCACCATTATTCTTCTCACCACTCTTAAGGGGAAAAATAAGGAACAAATTCCTGTAATTTAATGCTTTGATATCAAACCATTGGACACTTCTGAGGCTGTGATCAGCTCCAAGCTCATATCCTGTGCTGCTGAAAACTATAACAGTATCAGTACGGATCCCAGGAAAAGTTGCAGTAAATTGAAGATAAGGAATTTTTGCATCTTGAAGTCTTGTGTCCTTTATAAGTGAAATGGTTTTTTTGGATGCCTGTTTGGCTGAAATCAAAGGCAAGGCTCCTCTTCAACACTGATCTACAAATATGGATATATTTTACCCATTTTACCAGAAACTTGAGAAGTAATATTTGGTTTGAGAGACACCAAATAGATACAGGACCCTGGCAAAATGAAGTTTGACAGACAATATTCCAGACTCCCTAGATCATTAGTTACTTTTCAACATCTTACATTGCCCTTCTAGGGGCTGGATTCAGGAATCCATCTAGTAGGAGGCAAACTCCATAAAATGAAAATGAAATCACAAAATTAATCACACATCTATCACTTGTTTATTAGGCATTTTTTCTTTCATAAAAGCATTACAGAGACAAAAAATAAAGCAATACGTTGATTTTTGGGAGAGTACGAGTCAAGAATAGAGAAAACCATCTAAGCTTTTATAGGAGGTGGACAAACTGCATAATAATTTTCATATTGTAATGTTCTGCTTTCACCATGAGAAGACTTTGTCTTTTGTCTGATTAAGGTACACAGGTCCTAAAAAAGAGAAAATTGAAATGGTCAAGAGGTGACCAGGAAGAATTAGTACACAGGTAAAGGACAAAGCATTTCTGTCCATGTCTCAAAGACTACAATATGGTTTGATTTGAGTTTATATCTGTTACTAAGCACAGAAAATTTTGTAAATGCATAATTAGCATGTCCATTTGACAGCCTACACGATCTGCCAGTACATCTGAGGGAAAAGATCAAAGCAAGGAATTCACAGATTTGTGAATGCAACTATGAAGTTATTGTATGACGTTTTTCAGTTTAACTACAAATTCTACTTGTATGTAAAAATGTCATTTACATTTTTGCTGAAGTTCTTCTAAATTAACTTTCATTATTTATTAATTTAACCTGATGATGTCTTATAATTAGAACTGCTGAGAGATTGACTACAGTATGACACTTCCCTGTAATTAGAATTGCATTGTTCATGATTGTAGAAATTTTCAGAGTGTTTTCACTCACAGCTCTGGTTGCTCGAGGAATAAAGAGGGTGGAAAGAGCTAAAGACCCTGAAAATATGTAAATACACATAACCATAATGTTACAAATCTAGGCTAAGAGTAGTTTATTTTAAGTGATTTAGATGGCGAATAGTTATTCTGATATGGAAAGAAGCAGTAGGAAAGTGAATGGTAGCCCAGAAGTTGTTAAATTATACATACATAGGGGCTCCTTGGAGGTCTGGTTATATAGCTATATATATGCATTTCAGTATAGGAATAGTGGCAAATGATAGTTGCATACCTTAATAATAATTACTTTTTATTTGCAGTGGTAGGAATTACCTCAATTTTATACTAGAATAACAAAGATATAGATCTGCTCACTGACTTTGCCCTCAGTTCTTTCAGCCAAACAGTGACAGAACCAGAAATGACTCCATTCTCTTTTAAAAGGAGGAGAAATCATGGAATAAGGACATATCAAACTATAAGTTTAACTGATTCCCTTTTTTTCATATCAGAAATATTGCATTGTGCATCTGAGCCTTTAATGAGCCAGGACAAAAGAAAGATGCTCTGTTCCCACTGACCTCCCTGGCTACAGCAAATCCCAGAGGTGCAAGGCAGGGATGCAGGGAGAGCAACTGAAGTTTTTTAGGAGAGCTAAAATTCTGGGAATGGCAAAGCAGCCAAACCTTCCCCTTTCCAGATGGAGCATTGTTAATATTCCGGATTTGTGGCACTGCGCTATTTCGAAACAAATAAAACAAAGTAATAAAAAGCGAAGTTCATTTGCCATATGGCTGCTTATCTCTGTGTGCTACAGCTCAGAGATAAGTAATGTATGGGCTCTCAATATGGCACATCCAGGTGCTCCTCCCAGGTGCATACGATGCAGCACACCTAGATTAACACAAGCCAAACTCCTTTTGATTGCATTGAACATGTGGCACCGTGGCTTAAGGGATTTTCTCCTTCAGCTGAAGGATAAGATGTGTTTGACAGCTGGGAGAGGAAAAGATACATTCAGGACTGAAAGGAAGAGTGAAGGGGGAAGAAGCAGGTGGATGGAAAGGCACAAAAGATAACATGGTTGGTTGTTCAACATTTTCTACGTGAAATTAGTGCTCGGGAATGATAGGATTCTGGCAGCCCAAACAAACCAAGATTTGCCTAAATGGAGAGTGAAACATGAGCAGCAGCACCCCTAGCTTGCCACCATCAGGAGATTTGAGCAGATTCCAATTTGAGTGAATGTGGATTTCTGGTACCCAGCAGAGAATGACCAGAAATGGCAAGATTTCCAGTGCACCTCAGACACTTACAGGTGTTGCCTGCCTTACAGGCATTTCATGGCATTTGACAGTAAATATAAATAGCATATATAAACATATCTCTATCTATATAAAATATAAAAAGCAATACTTAGCTAATGTTAACTCAATCTCCAGAATTTTCCTTTGCAGCATAGGGCAGACACAGCATGCTGGCCTTTCTACCCTCTCCTCTCTTATCTCAGCGGGTGCACCATGAACTTTTTTTTAAAAAGTAAAAATAAAAGAAATTTGCTAAGGATCTTAACATCGTGTGTTACTAAATTTTCCTGAATTTGTCAAAGCAAGCATATCAAGGGAATGCTAGCCCTGCCACAACCACAAGCACTTCACAAGTTTAGAGCATCTGTATCTGTGTGTCTGTTTAAGAGAGCATAGGTGTGCGTTCTCTAAACTGCTGGAGAAGCATAAAAGCATGGCTGAAGATGCCAGGAGAGGTAATTTTATCCTTGCAATAGGACAGCTCAAACCTGGAACAGGTAGCTTAGAGAAGCTACTCTGTTCCTTTTACCTTCTTTAGTCCTGATTTGAGGTTTTCTCTCATATTTCAAGGACATGACTAAAGTTTGGAGAAGAAGCACTACACCACTGCACGTAGACACAGATGTGTACTCCCAGTCTCACAGCTCAGTGATCACCACCTCATGCTCACGAAAATAATAAAATGTACTGAGAAGCTCACTCCCAATTATTCCCGCACCTTCCCCTGAGTGTTCATTTAGGACAGTCATTTAAGAAAATCGATGACAACATAAAGTATCATCTAAATGACTTTGCAACCAATGATATTCCAACCAAAGGCCTGAAACAAGGAAATAAGAATGTGGTGCCCACAGAAAACCAAAAATATCTTTTTGTTTGTTTGTTTTGCTTTGTTTTAATTGAGATGAGACCTCAGGGTTCCTGAAGGTTTTGCTGTGCAGAAAGTTCTGAGCAGGCATCGAGAGTAACTTGAGGGGGAAAAGTAGTGTAGCTCATCCATTTTAATTCTGGATAACAAGGCAAAACTTATCTCCTGATAGCTCTCCAGCTATTCTGGTGATAGGAACCTCAGTACAAAGCACTTACGCATGCACTTAATTTTAAACCCAGCAGTAATCCTGATTGAATCAAGACGTCTACCTTTGTGCTTAAAGTAAAGCATGTGCTTAAGTACCTTTTTGTATAGGGGCCTTAATTACATTATGTGTGTGAGAGGATATGATAATTTTAGTTGGCTTTCCCAAGAGAGCCTTTAGTTAATAAAATAACTAGGTTTAATACTCCACAGAGTCATATGGGAGCAGGATTGTGCTCCTCCTCCTGAAGCCCAGCACAGGGTAGACTGTAATTTAATTGTTGGAAGCACAGAAAGTGCTGAAATGCTGTATGTCTTAATATAGTACTGCAAGAGCATGTTTGTTTCTATTATGGAATACCTTGGGAAACCACTGTGCAATGCTACCACCAGTTATTCATAACTACTTTTGGATTTACTGATGTTCAGTTCCAGACTTTAGCTGTTTTACCAGATTAGATAAGGGGGAAAAAAGTGCAATTAACAGGAACTTTTTTAAAAGAGAAGGAATAACAACAAAAGCAGAAATAAAACTCATGTTCTTTTCCAAGAGAACCACCTACTTCAATGAGGAAAATTCAGCACAATAAATAGAAGACCAAAGTAAAAGTAGGGCAGATCTGTTTGCAAATAGATTATGCTTATGCATGCCCTACTATGATTATTCTATGATATTATTCTGAGTGAAAAGGAATGTGTAAGCTGAGCCTGTGAAGTGCATGGCTATGAGAGACAGTAGTGAGCAGAGGAAGGACTGGTACACTCACTGTAGAACCTCAGACATCATATTGAGGTGTTCATTTCAACCTTTGCTCCTCCACTACACGTCACCAAAATGTTTCCTGCAGAACCAGAGGTGGTTGTGGGTAACACTCCAAGGCAGTAGCTTGGGCTGGGCAGCTGCAGGCAGGTGGAACCCAAGAGCCAGGTTTCCACCTGAGCCTCACGCTGCACAATTTACTCCGACAGCTATGGAGTCTGGGAGAGGCATTTTCATACTTTTTGGGTGTAGTTCAGGTGGTTTTATGTAAGTAACATGAGTCTTTGTATGACGTTACACTGAGCAGTGCAGACCAGAGCTTCTTAAAAGTAGTTTCCCATAGTTGTTACTGACAATACGGTACTGACTTCAAAAGGTGCAAGTTGCTGTAACCCTTTTGAAATAGCTGAAGCAAAGCTGAGTCATATCAGATCAGGAATTCATCACTGTATTTGTTTCCAGCAGCAAAGTTGATTTTGCTTAAATGGCAAAGAACAACAGTTTCTAGTAGTTGATTAATACATACTGTGCTTTTATGCCATGGACAGGTTTTATGTTATGTCAGTTTGACAGCATCACAGTGTGCTTGTGCTTACAGAACAGTCCTCAGCTGGGAAAACAAAAATATTTTGAATTAACATTAGAAAGACATTGCAATAAAAATAAAATAAAAACAAATAAACAAGGAGGTAATATGATATTATTTTTTACAATTTTTTAAAAATGGAAAAACAATCTTTTACCTCAAGGTAGAGAATGAGATTTTAGCCCACTGTCGGAATTTAGGATACATAGTAATTTAGCATTAAGTTTTACAAAGCTAAAGATTAAAAAATTATCCACTAGAAGTGTTAACTATAAGTGGCTTCCAAGAAATTTCTACTCAGTTCTCTTTGGGGTAGATTAGCTAAAGGGATTTATGGAGCTAACTACAACTTCATGCACCCAACTCACAGTTTAACTCCTCATGGTCTATGGTCAGACGTCACCTTTTGGCCATCAGCCTGTCTGTAGTTCTGCAGGATCAGATATTCCACACATTTCCTGATGCTTGGAATGCAGCGATCCTGTTACACCACCTCCTCACTGATGGAGGAATGAATTAACAGCAGTGACATGTTCTGTGGGGTTTTTCCCAGAAAACCCAGTCGCTGTGACAACCCGCAGGCGTGCAGTGTGAGTGAAGGTCTGCAGCCCCTTCCTGGACTGCAGAGTAATAGAGAAATTACTATTTTAATAGCTACATGTTCAGGAGTGTCCTCCCCAAATGTGGGCAAACGAAGCTGGCTGCTTTTCCAACCCCGTGTTAATAGTTGTGGGGATGTACAAGCCCTCACACAGGATTTTGGGGGAGAGGTTGGATAAAACGAGCCTGGGTGTTAGGAAATTGCAGTTTAAAAAGTGATTTTCAATAATGTTACTATTTACAGGCTTAACCTTGCTTCCATCTGAGTCAGCAGCAGACATCCAATGATTTCAATACTGGAGGCTAAAGCACTCAATACCTTTCAAACTATAAGGTCAGAACACAAATTCTTGATGTATAGACCCCCAGCCAGCAAGGGAAAAAGGGGAAGAAACGAAGGTCTATAACTTATATATTCAGGAATTTGAGACCTCGGTTCATCAGCATCAAATTTCAATTTGAATATGTATAAATTTCTAAGTAATGGAGGAACTAAGTTGGCAAAGTACATATATATTAGTCTAAACTCAGATTAATCTCAGATCCGTGTAACAAACAGCATCCGACTTCAATCACTTGCATAAGTAAAGTATTTGAATGGCTTAAACTTAGCCATATGCTTAAATCTCTAATGAACAGAGACCAGACTGCTTTTTTAAAAAAACATCTTACATTTAACTTTTGCCTAAATACCGATTTAGGCTCCCGGACTTAAATCTATGGAATAATTTTAATTTAGAAAGACAGAGGTAAAAAGGGGAAGGAAGTTCTTCCCTTCTTCTGAGATGGAAAATCAGACAGAAAGGGACTCTGATATTCCATGTAACACCCCACACCATCCTTCTCCCTCTATTTTCACTGTAAATAGAAGTTCACTTACTGCCATTCACTTCACAGGAATCAACTAATTTGAAAAGTGCTTTTACATCTCCCCTCAGCTTTCTGATCTTCAGACTAAACAAGCCCAGCACTCTCAAATTTGCTTGTAAGACATTTTTCCATAGGACTTTGATCGTATTTGTCATTTTCCTGTGGACTGCTCCTGCTTTCTTCATGTCTCTCTTAAAATGTAGAAACTTGAACAGGAGATCAGAGTTGAGGGCTTTACCAGAGAATTGAAAATATTACTTGCTGTGATTTATATGTGATGTTTCTTTTTATACGTGGTGGTACAAGTGGCTAAAATTATTAATTTATGTACAGATTATTTTCCCTTATCACCCCAAAATAATTTCTGGCAAATCTGCTGTGCCCTCCCTCATCTTACATTTTTGCAAAAGCCATGAGTTTGGTCATAAAAAATAAAATTAAGCATAGCTGCTTGTCCTGTGCATTATTTAACCACCTCTTATTTTTCCAGACTATGATTCAAATTTGCTAAGACTATTTTGAATTCTGACCTTCAGGGTACCTGAGACTTGTCCCGATTGGATATAATCCACAAAAAAATTAATAAACATGCTCAATTCCACCCTTCATTACTAAAAATGGGGAATAATATCAAACCCAGGAGAAGTCGAAGTGTGACTCCTCCTTTTCTGCATTGCTCTAGTGTAACAGAAACCCATTTAGAACAGGGGTTTTTTTTCTTTTAATTCAGTTTTCTAACTTGATGTACTTACAACACTTGCCCATTTTGCATTTTCCTGGTTTATTTATGGTAACATCTTTCAAATCATGTCAGAATCAGATGGTGACTCACAACCACTTCATTCCATGAATCCTGTTACCCTGCCATTGAAGGAAAAGTGATTGGTTTGACAGCTTAGTCTGATGTATCTGTCAGTTGTTACTTATCACTTTTACATCCTTTGCTTACAGGTGTTTGAGTATTGCTCCTTATCTATTTGGCCTAGAATTTCTTTATCTGCAATTCTCCCCTGTTTAAAAATCAGATACTACATTCCCCCATTTCCTGTATTCTAGATTTCCAATCATTCTCTCATTTTCCCAGTCACCCATTCTAGATTATTTCAGCACATCCAGAAATAATAGAAAAAGTCCATATTTTTCAAAGCAATCTCTAATTTATTCTTCGCTTATATGAATCTCATTTCTTTGCGGTGAGGAACTGAACTGTTTTTTCTTTTAAGTGAAGAATAGAGAAAAAAAAACCCTTGGGAATTCAACATCATTTTTATCATCTTCTATGTAATCCAGTAGCTAATAAGGGAGATAATCGGGGATTCTATTGGGCAGAATCAAAATTAGCAGAATGGATCCAAAACATATCCCAACAATGTAACCAAGACATGGGGTTTAGTTTAATATTTTTCCTATAATGTATGGGCACTCACATATAAATGTATATATATATAAAATTGCATAATGAACAATTGAAAAATCAAATTAGCAGGAAGATGAAATAGCTTGAAAGCTATTTCAAAAAAACCCTTCAACATCTGTAAAATTATTAAAATCTTTGGAAAAAGCTACCTTATACTTTTTTCCCTGAACTGAAGAAACAGGAATTATAGTTCTGTGCCATGTTGTTCTCAACCTATTATAATAAATATTTTACATTTTTTTTCTCACTTTCTCATTTATTGATCCATATGGAAAAGAGAATTTAACATGATGCAGAAACACCAGATAGGCAAGGTTGCCCTTCGAATTTGGTGGGAACAATTTATACACTTCATTGATCATTTCTCTACATTCGTGTGTATATTGGAATTTTTTAGTATATTTTATGAACAAAGGAAGAAGGCATGTAAAAGTGTTGGGGTAAACCTGGAGACAGGGTAGGGCTTTTACTTTTTCAGCCTGATGAGCAGAGAAGAAGAGAGGTTAAGGAATAGGAGGAAAAGGATCTATAATAGTCGCCTGACACCCAGAAAGTTTCAAAATTGCCAAAGGTAAAAACCAAAGAACCATGACTGTAACTTTGCATTATCACCCTAAGTTTCCTGGGCCACTTAAGACTGCACCCTGGAAACAAGGAGTTCATAAATGTTAAATTAGACAGACTTTGCTCTGTGATGCAAGCCATGGCTGTGACCTAAAGCAAGAATATAGAATGCCTTTCAGTTAGAGAGTCTGTCACTCTGGTTCCCTTTGATGCTCTTCCTTCACTTGCAGGAGGAGAGCACAGGGAGTTAAGGTTTGTGGCCTGCTCCCCTGTTGTCCCTCATTTTGCAGGCACTAGAAATCCAGATGAAACCTCGAGCTGCACAAGCAGCACACACACAAAATCCCCTTCACTTTCATCAGTAACTTTTCCTTTATGAAAGTTTCTATCAGAGAGCCGGTGAGCCTTATTATACAGTCACCCAGCCCTGGTTACCACACAGCCATTCAAAACGGAGCATTGTAGAAACTCCCATAAAAGGTTCCTTCATCTGAACGCGCTCTCGCCGAGGTCCTTTCTTCCTCCCCCTTTGAGGTGCGGTAGAAGCGAATGAGTCTCTGCGGGTGCTCTGGCTCCTGCAGATCACAGGGGCTCTGTGGCCCCTCGTAACCTTCCTGGTTATCTTTACTCTGGCGACAGCATCCCTACACAGCCAGGGAAGGCTGAGTCAGCAGCCCAGGCCTACCCTCCCTTTGTTAGAAACTTGTCCATAAACATTAGCTGCAAGCCTGTGTTCTAGCAAACTCCTGTCTCTGACAAAATTACACATATTTATCACATGCCCGGAGTTTCGGGATGAGGGACAAAGCTTGCAGCCTCTCCACTAACTAAAAATAGTGAAAGTAAACACAGCACACTGGATTTGGGTCTGGTCAGAACTGCCTGAAACACGTGCAGCCCCAAGGGGAGAGAGAGGTGGTTCACAGCTTCTGTTCCTCACTGATTGTAACACAGCTGGGCCAGAGTTAACATACCAAGGGCAAGTCAAAGCTGATTTCTTCTCAAATCAACATAAGATTGTAGACTTGTTTTGTTTCGTGCTTGCATCCTGATTAGATTGCTATGTTGTCTGTTCTTGGGAAAGGGTTCCAGGAGCGACAGCACTGGTTTTGGGGACTGACGGGAATCTCCTCAATAGGTTTAGAGCACATGGCAAAATGTCTGGAGCTCCGTCTGTGCTAATGTCCCTACTGCTGCTTCTGCTTCGAGGAAGCAACTGGAGACGAATTACTGGTCTTAAATTCCTAATTAAGGAAGAGCTGGAGGGAATACATCATGAGCAGTAGGGAAAAAAAAATGAAGAAAAGGAATTTTTTTCTGGTTTATACTTCAAATGATTCATGACTTGCAATATGTTATATGCAGTCTTGGTTCAACAAGAGTCCTAGGCAAGTGTATTGCTTTAACTTGTAACCTTTTCTGAAAACTATTGGAAAATTGAGTAGTGTTTCATTTCAAAAATGAAAGACTAAGTGAGGACAGAAGTTAGACCTGAGAGGAGTGATGCTTGGTTCTACTGTTTTCAACACTTGCTATAGATACAGTTTTCACGTTGGTTCTTTGTAGCTGATCCCCTTTAGTGGGACTAAAGATTGATGGGTCTATCAGTTCAGGAACCTGTCTTGTTTCACCATGACTTTAACAAGCCTTTGAGATCCAATAAAGTTTGTAGGGACGCAGAACTCACAAACAAAACTGAAGTAACCTACCCTTAGCCTTGGTCAACTCCATGTCCACCTGAATAGATGACATGATCTAGGGGTCCATCATACAGAATTAACATCTATATAGCATTGTTCATAGATCAACACCTCTAAAACTGAAATAGATTAATGTTTCCCTTCTCTTTTGTTGTCATAATTTCTACAAACCAAATAGTTTCCTGAAGAAGGCTTCCATTCAGCACCCCTACCTTCCTACTTCCTCTCTGAAAAAGTATCAAGAAATATTTATGACATGCAAAAAGGCTTCCATTTCTAAGGATATGAAATATGTTCAAGTTCTTGTAAGAAATAGAGCATTACACTTGGGTTTTCATTTAAATATGATTTCTGGAAACTAATAAAAAAATTAGACATGTTGGTGCACAGAAAAATGACAAGTGAGAAAAAAATGCATATAAAAATATCCACAGGATAGCATGGGGAACTAAATGGGGGAAAATTACTTTTGCTTTGGAGAGAGCATTATGTAGGCAAGGCAATTTTATTAACAAGGTTGGATAAAATATAAAGGGTTTTCCTAATCTCAGAGACTTCAAAAGAGACTTTTTTTGAGACAATGTTAATATCAAAGCCAGTTGTCACCATTATTAAAATGTTCTTTGCTCTTCATTAGTCACAAATGATCCCCTCGACTCACAAAAAGGTACTCAGTAAATTAAAAGCTTTTATGTAACACTCCAACAAAAGTTGAATGACTCCGGAGTTAAAAGGCAACTCTTGTGTCTGTCAATATTCAAAGTGGTACCCAATTTTTTCCTTTTTTAAAGCAGCAATTTCCTTAGGGTATTTATTCATTTATAGATCTATTAAGAGACTGATGAGGAATGGACGATTAATGAAAAGCTTTGTCGTTCTGAGTTCTCACAAGCAATCATTAAAGGCCTGATTTTGCATCGTGGGCAGCCTGCTAGTGCCATGGAAAATCCCTCTGGAGGATAAACAGGTCTATCCATCTCCAGGGCTGAGCGAAGCCTGGATTTATGTCTGTGTGAGGGCAGAGCGGTAATTCCTCGCGCTGGGTACTTTTCCTAGCGCACTGTGCCTAAGCACTTCAAAAGAGTTTGTTTGCTGATCGCGTTAGCCAAAACACAGCTCATCCCTCCGGTGGGCTGCATTGTGCGGCTCTTAATCGCTGTTTAATTGCAGTCTCACGCTGCTGAACTTAATGGGAGCTCCTCACCCACTCGCACGGTGAAAGACTGGAGGATAGGATTATGGGATTTTCTTAATGCAGACTCAGAAATACCACACATGATGCGGGGAAGTCACCGGAGTTTGCCCACCACTGGATTTATGCGGTTGCTTAGAGTTTTCTTTCCACTGAGCCGTGTACGTCTCTCTGAGGCTGAGATGTGGGGACTGAGGATCCACTGTTGATTTTCACCTTCAGATAACCCTGTTGGAGGTACCATTTGTACCACCATGTCTTCGCCTCATGGGAAGGTTGGTGCTGGAATGGTGGAGGCAGCACTGAGAACCAGATTTCCAGGATTTTATGCCTGCCCTGACACTGATTTGCCTTGTGCCTTCAGTTATATCACTTTTCCCCTTTGTGCCTCAATTTTTCTATTTAAAAAATGGGAAAAGAAACGGAGGGCTAAGGCTGAATTAATACCTTTAGACTGGAATAGAAAGGTAATATAGTAGTACAAAGTATTAATTATTATATTATCTCTCTCTTTTTAATGGATTTATATTTAATTCAGTTACAGCGAGACGCTTTGTTCGCATAATAACATTTTCTACTGCCTTTGAGGCTCATAGGAGCAAGCTTGTGGGAAGGAAACTGGTAAGTGTTTGAATTTAAAAATGCTGCTGGTTTCAGTGTATTTAAAATGCTGTTGAAGTTGGGACGATTTAAATGTGTGAGATTTCAAATGTCTCATTGACACACATCGCAAATTCCTTCATTGCCTGAGGGAGCTACAGAAAAAGGAAAAGTTGGAGTCTTTTAGTTTCACAGTTAAGGCAGCTTTTTTTAAAGTGAGCTAATGATGGAGCATTTGCCTGTGCAGTTGTAACAGAGCAATCTGTCACTGTGAGAAGACTCCTGGGGTGACTACCAAGACATGTTAACTAGCAATGGTACCTCCGTTGTACACGATCCGTTGCTTGCCCCGGTGTTGCAATATATTCCAGCCAGATTCCTGAGTGAGAAATGGGAACGGAATCATGTTTTGAACCGAGGCACGGGCCCAACTCAGCTTGTAAAAGCTGAGGGTAAGGGAACTCTGCTGGGGGAAGCAAGCTGAGGGTCTGACCAATGTTCTTTTTCCGTTCTTGCCCTCAGCATTCGGAGATGCATCTGGTGTGTTTGTCAGGGAGCTGGCTCCGCTCGCGGTCCCCTCACCGCACACCCCGCCAGGTGCTGCGCACGGGACATGCTGTAAGCACACACTCATTGATCTTTACTCCCCCTGATGACAGATACAAATCTGCTGCCACTGCACCTTATGCTAATGCTCAAATGGAAATGAATAGCGTGCACTGAGGAACACCAGGTTGCACTTTACCTGCCTGTATATGTTTATTTGGGAATATGATGCTGAAACCAGCCTTCTGGACCCATCTCCACATCTCAGCTCCAGAGCAGCATGAGATTTTCAGGTGGGTGAATTCCTCTACTTTAGAACTTGTTTTCTTGGCAAAGCAACCAAGATCTCTGAGCTGGAAAAAGCAACCGAGTGGTCTGACAAAATTCTTGCCCTGGGCATAGGACAGTCAGGACCATTGTTTACTCCTGTGTTTTGTTTCAAGGTCACATTTTGTGTTAAATGAGACTGGAACAGTCCTTCAGTTCTGCTGGATGGAACACAATTGATTCAGACTCTCCCATTCCTATCATCCATGATGATGGAGTATCCAACTGGATGCACTGCACGTTTGTAACAGAAAAAAAAAGCCAAAGTGAAACAAGAGAACTGGTTTCCTACCTTTCCACCTTCATTCTGTTTGTGATGCAATTGTTAACAGAATATGGCTGCAAGAAACGTGTTTTAAAAATATGCAGTGATATTCCATGTGAAAGTTTCTATAACAGTCAACAACCAAATCCTCCATTTCATTCTCCAAAGCTGACATCTATGTCCAAATAAAAAAGTGAAAATATGAGTAAACCAAGTCCAATATATCTCATATACTCCTCCAGCTCCCAGAAGATAAGATATTCCATATATCTAATATTTTTTTTCTGTTTTAGGAACTGAAACTCTGGAATTACAGAAGCTGATTGTGAATAATGTTAGAAATGAGAGACCCAATGCCTGGAAACTCTTTCAGTGAAGAAATTCTTCCTGATGTCTAACTGAACATTTCCTAGCACAGCCTGAGACCATTTCTAATCCAGTTGGAAATATGAGGGTGTACTCTAGACCCTGAAAACTGGAACTCAGTCTCCAGAGATTCCTTGTGGGATCACTTCTACTTTATTTCTGTCAAGATCCTCTTCAGGACTGGAAAGTGATTTTCTTTTCATGTCACCCTGCTCTACAACCAAAGAAATTATCTGTTCCTTTATTTGTACAGAAATTAACAAAATCTCATTTTATCTGGAATTTTGCCCCACATCCTCTACAGACACCAACCTCAACAAATTTATTTTTCTTTCCACCCCAGTCTTAAGAGTCTGTTCTAAGCTTATTTGCATGTGTCATCCAACTTCCCCAGTGCTTCCTCACGAAATGATATTTCCCCATCCTGCGCTCAGATAAGCTCTTTGTGTGTTCTACCACAAACTCTCCATTCCCCCTGTGTCCTCTGCCTGAGTTTTTTTTGTGGCTCAACAAAAGACAGGATGGGCCACGGCTTACCTGGTACACTGGGCACCCTGATTGTGGATTTGCCAGGCAGCTGAGATGAAAGAGCAGGGATGACTGCTGTGTTCCTTGTTTTTTCCTCACAAGAATAATTAAAAATTGTTCTCTTCCACCAGCATTTGGGGAAAATTCCAGCTGCCAGAAGACCTGAGGGAACTAAGACCCCTACCCAGTCTAAGATTTGACTGAAGTTGCCTCCTAGGTGTGACTGACAGGCAGATCAAGCTATTTTTATTTTTAACTAGGTTCCTAAGAAAAAATATCACGTTGTAGTATGTTTTAGTCAGAGACTCCAAAGAGAAGATCAAGAACCTTTATCATTTTGCCTCAATTTTTTTATACCATCGTTAATCTGACATTTCTAATTACACTCGACATATTTTGATACAGAGCTGGTAGAGGGAATTTCTTTTTGTAAGGGTGGGTATTAATGGGCCCATTACACTACAGCACTGCTGGGACTTCCAGATGTTACTGTAGTAAAACTAGGTAAAGGTAACCTAATGAAAAGTTTCTCTGAGCTGTAGCACATTCTCACACCTGCAGGGAATAAAGATACTAAAGGTATATTACAAAACTACCCCGAATGTAGAATAATAGAAGCTCACGATTTGGAAGGGACTCACAAAGATCATCAAAGCCTGACTCCTGGCCTTGCACAGAAGACCCCAAGAATCACACTGTATTCTTGCACTCTGTCAGGCTGCTGCTGTGACCACTTCCCTGGGGAGCCTCTTCTAATGAGCAGCCACCCTCTGGGTGAAGAGCCTTTTCCTGATATCCAGGCTGAATCTCCCCTGACTCAGCTCCATGTTGCTTCCTCAAGTTCTGTTGCTGGTCACAAGTGAGATAAACAATACCTGCCTCTCCTCTTCCCCTCACAAGGAAGCTGCAGACAGCAGTGAGGTCTCCCCTCAGCCTCTTCTGGAAGGAAAGAAGCATCTGGAATGGAAGGAAAAGCAATGCTGCAGGGAAACCTGTGCCACCTCGATCTTCAGTTTTCCCAGTTCTCTTATCACTCTGGATCTGCACATTACCTGGGTGTTAGGCTTTGCTTAACTAGCAAAATCATCCCTGCTTTTGCAAGTGCAGAGACACTTAGTGCCTGTTCACACACCGCTTGGTTCAGGCTATCTCGTGTTCTAATGAACATATCACAGCAATAGCTCAGAGCTCCCCATATTTCCAAAAAGCATATGTTAAACAATGTAAGCAAAGAGAAACCGTAACAGGCTTCACTTGTCCTAGCAGTCCATCTGTTTCCTACTCCCCGCTGAGCACATCTCTTTTCCTGGTTCCCTTTCAGGTGCACTCTTACCTTATGTAACGTGCTTTTTATTGGAGATTCATGCTGTGACCCTGTCAGAATTGCTACAGCAGGGGTGACCTCGGTAATGACTGTCCACAGCCTGCCAAGCTAAGTTGGTCAGTGTTAGCTGATTAAACTTTTAACAACATCCCCTGTGCGATAAAGGGCAAAATGACAACTTTGCCCATCGTCAAGGTGTCTGTATAATAAACTAATTAGTAAACCACACAGTCTGTGGAGCTTTTAATGAGTGCTATCGTCTGGCCTCTGTAATAAAAACCCAGTCTGCCCCCTTTTGGGATTCAATTAAGGCACAGACTGTCATATGCTTGGCCTGGCTGATCAATGAATCCATTCCGACCTTTGTCGGAGCTGTTTGCAAGGTCACTGGCAGTGGTGAGGGAAGCCAGCCCGGTGGTGGGGAGACAAACCCAACAGCACCCGACAGGCACCAGTATCAGCTGCTGATGTCCTCCAGGTCCTTTGACACCAGCAGAAGTTTCTCTCGCACAAAGGTGAGCTGAAAGAGAATGTGGCAATATGCACACATATAAAATTTAAATATATGGATACCGGTTCTTCTGAACAGAAAGGTTTCCCTGTTATTTAAAAGTTCATTGGTTCCTTCACATCTGCATATACCTAGACACCTGTGGGGTTTTTAAGCACCAAAATATACTGTCAAATGTTTGCTCTCTAAACTGTGTTTATTGCTATGATCCAGACACACAAACAAAACAAACACATTATTGTAGTCCCAGATTATACAAAAGAGCCCCCTTTTCAGGTCCTTGCATACAAATAATACTTATCACTATACAGTTCTGGAAGGAGTTTATAACCACTGAAATAATTTTTATGGTGCTCCGTTGCAATAAGTAACAACATTTGAATTTCACAGACAGGAAAATTTCTGTAAAAAAAAAAAGAAAATTGTCAGACAGGCAATGACCCAATGAGATACCCAGGCACTGCAGTGAAGGCGTCTTTAAAAGTAAAGGTTTCAGATTTCAGTCCTTTCACCTCTGACTTCCATCCTCAGGAGGATAAACAGGAATCAGGGCATTGTAGGGTGAAGACAAGACCTTCATTATCGTCTGTCCTGACCAGTGGCTAAGCACCTGAGCTCCAGGCAAGCTCTGTCCACAGCCACACTGCCACCACAGTAGAGCCAATGATGCACTTGGTTTTTATTACTGCTGTAGTAGCAGTCTGGAGCCTCCAGACCTCCCAAACATCGCTTCCTATAGCCAAAAAGAAAGCGCTGCAGTAGGTGATATGGCAGGGCTACTGGAGGTTGTGTCCTACTGTGAAATGTGGATGCAATCAGAAGAGCAAAAATTGGATGGAGTTTATGAATTCATTCTGTGCAGGTGAGAACATGAACCTCCAAACCATGAGCTTTCTCTTCTGTCCTCTTCTTTTTTCATTTGAATTGAATAATCTCTCTATATAATTGAATAATATAGAAAATAGTATTTTACAGCCTGGGGAGTAAGGAAGTGTCTGAAAGGTGATTTTTAACTGCTGTGATGTAAAGAAAGGGAAAAAAAATCTGGTCACAATTGTGCTGCTGATTCAGAAACTGAGCAATCTCTGTAGGCATAACCCACTTGAATTCATAGCAAGAGACCAAGTTCTGTTGGTCTTTAAATACCAAAAAAGCAGAAACACTAGGTGATTACAGTAATACAGTAATGATGCCTGGTATTTGCATTCCTGCTATTTGCATTCCATTAGAGGTGGAAAACAACAGAAATGCAGAACTTTGCCTCTTCTAATGTAGGCAAAATAGCACTTATCTGCTCACCCTTGACTATTCAGCAAGCAGACAGCTTACTTACTTATCAAACAAAAAAGTCTATTAAGTACGTATTTTTAAAATTATTCTTCATTATCACTACTCCAGCGACTCCATCCTATGCTTGTCTGAGTCTCTTCCTATTTTTCTCTGGCATTTCTGCATGCAACCAGACTTGCATTGCTTATTGTGATTCCCACCTGTACCTCTGTTGACTCTGTGCTCCTCTCTTGCCAGGACTGTTACAAGTCACAAAACCCTGCTGGTGTTTAAGACACAATTTTCTGTCCACAAACACCTTTCAGCAGCAAGTTCCTAATCCCAGCTCTCTTCTAGNAGTAGGAAAAACAATTAAATGTTGTGATTTTTTTTTACCCCGCTACGGGTAATTCAACATTTAAACCAGGAATATTATATTAAGGTATTTTTTATTGAAACTAACAGAGTCAAATCTGAATTTAGATTTCAATGCCTCAGACTGAAGACAGACCAACCTATATATGTCTCTGTGAATTTTTCACAGAAAATGTGCATTTCAGTACTGTCTTCTGCTGTTTCTGGGATGGCCACAGGGCACTGGAATACGTTTCTTTCTGTTGTATAATTTTTTCAAGAAATAATCTGTGACCAAAGGTAACATAGTTTGATAGTTCTAATATAGATAGTTTCTCTGTGCTGTTGAATTAACCCTCAGATCTTTAAGACAGGTTATAAGTTGTGCCTACATGGTCTCAAGACTCTCTAGACATATATATATATAGGTGAAGAGGTAGGTTATAAGCACATAGAGAAAAACTTCAAAACTTTGCAAAGAAAAAAACAGTGGAAAAGATATACATAGAAGAAAAACAAATTTATGATTAAAAACGTTTTTCATTAAACAATAGCTTAAAACATTCTGTGCGTTATTCTCTCTTTCATTCTTCACCAAGAATTTAAAACTTTGAGAAAATAAACTATATAAAATAATTAGCGTTTCATTGCATCATTTCTGAGTTTCCCTGCTGTCCCTTTGCATCAGCTTCTCATTTTCAGCCCTAAACTTAGAAACAAAAAACATTGTACACTTAGGTGCTGTCAGCCTAATTCTTACCAAATGAACAAAGCTGTTTTGAAAATTTACTGGCCCAGACCCCACATGCAAATCTCAGAGCTTTACTAAGGATGTTACTGCATGTAATCTAATTAGCTCTTGTCTATGGTGAAATTTACTTTTCCTTGGGTTTGCTGATGGCTGGAGCAGCACTCAGATTAATATGCAGGAAGACATCATGGAGTTCAATGATTTGTGCCTCACCTAAAAGTCATGCACAGACTTGGAGCAGTTTGACTTTTTGGCTGATGGAATTATCATGAATACTCATCTGCAGCCTGGCTGCGCCCACTGCCAGAGATGGGAATAAGGTGCTGTGAATGCAGGTTTTCACTGTGCTCAATCTTAATTCACTGTGGATCTTTCCTCCCCAGCCCCATGAAAACCAGGTCTCCTTCCCAGCTGTAGTAAGTAGCAGATGACCAAATAATATAAAATTTCTAGCTACCCTTTTCACTCACATTGCAGAATAATGGAAAATACTTTAGGAAAACTCTCTGAAGATGCATACTAAAGATCAGGACAGTAAAAATAAATATCCCATAAGCTAAATCTTTCTTTTTTATGCTTTGCAGAGGCATTTTGCATCAGCCCTTAGGCAGCTGTGGCTGTGCAAGGTGTGGTGTATCCACAGGGGTGCTCTCTGCACAGAATACAGCTGGGGCAGGCAAAGCAGGTACAATTACATCTGCTCACTAGCACGGGAGATGTGATGTAGGAAGGAGGCATGGCAGAGCATCCTGACTCGAGGGAAGGCAAAACATCTTCGCTAAATATAGATGAGATGAAGTCTTGAAGCTGCTCCAGCTTTTGGGAAGGGCTGGAGAGGCCTGGCTGGCGCCAGGACTGCTCAGAGACTGCCTGGTCCTGGTGAGCCATGCAGGTCCTGGGGACAAGCAGCACCTGATTGTCATGGCAGTGACTGGAAGCTCATCTGGTGATGCACAATGTACAAATCTTCCTTTTTCAGTGCTCTGTTCTCGGACAGACATGCACTTTAAAGAGTTAACGTTTGATAATGATCTCTTTAGGTAGAAACCCATCCAAACATTCCTGTGAATATTCATAACTATTACTAATTTCACCTGAGTTTGTTAATTTGGCACCAGAGGGGCTCTCTAGTTCAGAAGTAGCCATGAGAATTGCCCATGAATTTTATCTGTCAGAAGGTTGGTGAATTGATAAATTATGAGTGTGTCGACACAAAGATTTTGCTGCATTTATTTTCCTTTACATGAATACCGTGTAGTATTTGGTATGAAAGGCTCACTGGGAAACTGCAGCTAGGTAAAAGGCAAAAAAAAAAAAAAAGAGGCAGAAAAGTATAAAAGAATTAGAACTTCTACAAACTCTTCACTCTAGTGTTTAAAAAAAGCTCTGAAAGAAGGCTGCTCACATGGATTTACTGATAAAATCGGGAAGCTGAACTTTTTCTCATGTCAGCTACTGCTTCTTTACAAGAAAGCTTCAGATTTTGCTGCTTGGGTTTCAGTACGAAGGGAACGCTTATAAGAGATTAATTTCTTAATCAAGGTTTTATACACAATTCTGATTTAGCATTCTTGAAATTTCTCCAATCATAGTTAAATTATATTCATCAGTCTGCTTTTTAGCTCCTTCAAAATAACTCTAAGTACAAGAGGCTGTGAATTTCTAAATCTTCAAGAATAAAGGACTGCTGCAAAAGATTTGAGCTCTGATTTTCAGTGGTTTTATCAACTGGAGTACTAGCAGTTGCCTTTCTGTTGTAAAGAGAAATGCCTTATAAAAACTGACTGTTTTAACTTCATACTACCTCAAGAGATCCTATCGCTGTCATCCTTCTAAAACAGAGATACTAAGACTAGATTTTTCATGGGTTTGACAACATTTTTTCTACTTCCGTGCTAAGGCATTGGAGGCTTGATTTTAAAAAGTACAGAACATCATCAGCTCCAGCACAAATCTGCAGCTCAAGAAGCTGCTCAGTGACCATGGAAAAATCATGACCTGTAGGTGCCCTTCAAAGATGGCCTTAGTGACTTGCCCAAAGCCAGCTGGTGAGATATAATTGCTGCTGAAACAAGAGTTTGTGACACTGAAGGGTTTTTTCATGCTATTATGTATTTGTATTGTGATAAAATTGAAAAACACTGTAAAGAGTAGGTCACCTCCCAAAGACATTTTCTTACTGTTGTCCTAGTTTTCCCTTACGTTTTTCCTTCTGCTTTTAAAGCATTACGGCCCTCGTGGTGGTGTGAGATCCACAGCTCACAGGAAGATGTTTGCCTGGAAATCTAAGTTTTGGAGGAGGATTTAGATCCCTTTTGACCCTTTGTGGGTTCCAAGCTGATCCACCAGGGCACTGTGATCCTAGACAGCATTTTAGGACACATTTAACTTACAGGGAGCTTAAAACTGTATTTAAAATCAAATACCTTGCACTCAAATATGTTCTTAAGTGATCACTTCAGAACTCAGGTTCTGGTATGTAAATTTTATTAATGTATTATCTACAAACATCACTAACATATATTTATGTACCTTTCTAGGTAAGAGAAGAAAGGCATTGCAGAATATCCACATCATAGAAAACAAGTGTTTTTCTAAGACAAAATCGCACAGATTTTCTTTTTTGGTCATGAGCAGAAGGGTAAGAACATTTTCTTCAGCAAGACTTAGCAATGCCATTTGCATCACAGGGCAAAAGGTGCAGACCCAGGAAAGCACGCAGAGTGTGCTGCATTCCATGAAACTCATCCCTGAAGGTTTTCCCGGATCGGGGCCTCGAGGAGGACGTTTCCTTTTCCTGCCTCTGAAATGCGGACTTTTCCAGGATTCTCTCCCATCCAGTGTTTAACCACTCTCACTTTCTTCTGAGCTTACTCACAAAGCCTTTATCTTATTTGTCAATGTTTGATATTAAAATAAAAAAAGGTATTAATCTCTGCAGTGACCTTTCTGCTTTATTTCTCCTGGAAGGGGATGCTGCATCTTTTGTAAGTAACTTCAAGGCAAGATATTATGCGGCATTCAAACATATGGCTTTTATCCAGTTAATCATTGTGCATTACCTACTTTCATCAATGTTCAGAAACTTAATTCCAGGATTACTCATTCCCCCAAAAACCCAAATAAGAAAATCAGAAGAATAGACCCAAACAATAGAACTTTTATACCAGGATAATTAGAAAAGGAACCTATTACCCAGGATTATAATTACTGACTAACATATTAAATGACCTTTAACATTTACCTTAAGCCCCAGATTTCTAGAAAACCAGAAAGGTTATGAATGCCATATTAGTAATCTTTAATCTTTATTACTGCTGTGGACAGAATTTTAATGATTTTTAAATAGGCAGCGGTCACTAACATATCCCTATTAAAATAAAAAAAATCTCATAAAAAATTAAATGGATTAAGACTTCAAATGTACCATCATCAAAAGTATTATCTAATTATGGAGTTCAGTGAACAGGCCAAGTGAAATGGTTGGTAATATTAGTTACTTACCACATGGGAATGCCCGGGATTTATGCACAAATAGATTCTGCTTCTGTTGCAACATAGTAATTAAGAATTTGTCAGGGAAATTTGACCCTCTAGGGTAGATATTACTTTGTAAAATAAGAATGGCAGAGCACTAGTCTCCTTGCTGCACATAATTTAACTTGATTATTTATACATCAAAGGGAGTCTGCAGTGACTGCAGTATAATATTTAAGTAGAGGGATATTAGAGAAAGAAGCATCTAGTGAAATCTTTTTCCCAAATCTCCGTGAGAAAATAGAGGAAATTTTCATAAAGCATTTCATTTTGCATATAAATTGGTGCCTAGATTGTGCCTGTGAATTTACTGCTGTCAAATTTAATTTTTCTTTAATTCTTCAGGCCCAGATGTGAAAAGCTCTGTGTGCAGGCTGCAATTTTCAATGCTTACAGGTAGCACCCGGATCGATAATGTGTCTTTATGAGAAATTACCGTTAATGTTATTGAGTATGCATTTTGCTTTATAGGATAATAAGGTAATATGAAATGCCAATTCATTCATTAGGAGAAAGCTAAGTGCTTAAATGAAATGGGTGACAGGTCTGAAAAAAGATGTAGTTGTGGGCAGGAAGTCAAGAATGGATTTTTAATGACCTAATACCAAAAGGTTTTTACCACTTATTTGCATTTGCTTCCTATAAACAATATTAACTTTAAAATAAAAGTGCTTGAATATTTAAATTGCAGTAAGTGATTCCACTTGAAGAGGCTATTTGGAAATGCTGCATTTCTGGGAAACTCTACGCCTGGCCTTTTTGAAGACCACAACGTGAACTCATCTGGTATAAAAATTAAAAAAACCTCATTTAAATTGACAGGCATAAAGTGAGCATATTGTGAGCATGGCCAAAAAGCCAGAGGTTAGCACGTGAAAAACAAGCAAACAAAAAAGTGCTTTAGCTCTTTGTTCAAAGTACAGTGTTACCCCAGCTCAGTACAGTAAAAGTAGCAGGTATTGAAAATAAGGTAAAAGAGTTTGTCAAGAGAAAAAAATCCAAACTAAACCCAGATCCCATTGCTATTGTTCAAGAGAAGACTGCAGCCTCCTCAGAGTACAATACAAAAGAAAAAAAGAAAATAAAAAACTCCTCAAAAAAGTGTTGTTGTTTTAAAGTCTGTTCACAGAGTAAGAAATTAATTGATTTCTAGATACATTCAGTATCTGAAACCATGACCACAAGAAAGAAAATTAGACTTTATGCAAAACCTCACTAGGTTCCTTTTTCCCCCAAGTCCTAATTCACTTTTCTGCGTTTTACAGTTTTCAATGAGTTGTTTGCCCTCTTTTTTTCTGCACTGGATCTCCCCGACATGATCCCTGGGGCACAAGCTGTGCCAGGGGATGCTCCATCCTGCTCCTGCCTGGGCTGGAGCCTGGGGGAGGTTTATCCCTCTCCACGGGGACAAACCCAGAGCCTTCAGGAGATGCCTTGCCTGCCTGGAAGCAGAACTGGCTTTGTTTGGAGCCCTACTCTCTGTTAGAGACACGGCCCCATTCCCTGCTCCTGCCCACCATGGAAAGCCTCCACCAGCCAAAGCCCCTCTCAAACTTTTGGTGTAGAACTGCCAAGTTTTGTCCAACTAACGTAATTTATTAGGATGTAACACAAGACACGACAAGGAAGCAGTTCACAAGCCTACCCAGGGAAAAGCAGGTCCAGGTTCTCCAGTTTTCCTCACTCCCACTGCAAAGTGTTACTCCAGTTCCAGGAATAACTTAACTTTATTAACACTACAGGAGCAGCTTAATGCTAAAGTTTCCAAAGCTGGCCTTTTTTCCTCAGAGATATGGAGACCTGACTTCTATTAAAAATTACGGCATTCTCTTCAATTAGATCAGAATTCAGAATCCCTCAACAATGATTTTCCTGAAGTTTTCATTTGGTCTTTGATGAACTTGACATTTTTGCTCTTCAGCAGTAAATAAGACACTTTATTTACTATCAACACCTTAATACAGCAGTTTGAAAGCAGACAGCTTAGTCTTTTTTTCTTTTGAATAGCTAGCATTGTAAAAACAAAGGACAGATACCAGAAAAAGCTTTAAAGTTCTATTTTTTTTCTACTTTAACTTGGCAATGGCTGCTTTGCCTAAACTTTTTTTTTGCTGATTTTTTTTTTTTTTTTTACTTTTATGTAGGGCTCTTTTTATTTTTTTTTTCTCCCTTGACCTTCAACATCTCAAACTACAAAGAGAGGACTTTCTCTAATGCTGTTTGAATATACTGTATTTTTCTTTTAAGGAGCCTTCCACTGATTTTTATCCTTCAGGGATCAATGGTTTCCTCAGTTCCATAATCTGACAAGCTATAGTAAAAGCAGAGGGCCCCCACTTCCAGAGCCATAAGTGTTAACGTGAGATGGCAACGGATGCATTTTCACACTGAACTCACAACAGCCTAAGGAGAGCTTTAAAGTATCTTAGCCTAAGTCTCTCTCTTTGGGAGGACTGAGATACGGGAGGAACTTTAGTATTATTGTTAATCTGTATTACAAAAGCACCTAACAGCCTCTGCTGAGTTCAGGGCCCCATTAAAAGCAAGGATGGATAAAGCTGGTTCAAATGTGGGCTCATTGCAGCATAACCTATGAATGCCTTTGCTTTCTGGTAGCGTCTGACTCTTCCACAAAAGTCTTGTTAACTTTGGAAAGGGGGGAAAAGAAGGAGAATGGAAATGCTGATTCACTACTAAATTAAGCACTGCTCATTTTGCTGCTACAGTTACTTGGAAGAAACAAAATTTATTGCTGTAATGCAGCACAGTAACTTGATTTCTAAGGGACTTTTTGATCAAAATAATCTACATATCATCACATAGTTCTCGGAATGACTCCTTCTCCAATGTCTCCCTGTGGAGCTTTGCATAGAGCACCAATACTCCCTTCTGCTCAATCACACACTATACAGAGAGCTAACTTTTTCATTTTCTTCAGTGCTTCAGCACTGTTTACTTTGTCTCACTGGCATCCAAACACCTTGACATGTTGCCAAACATTCTTACAGAATGAGAAACCAGGCAGGAGCTGAATCTGGAGCAGCATCCCACACAGGAATGATGTAAAGGGAGGATGGATCGGTGAGCTGAGATGTGGTGGAGGAGGAGGAAGTTGCCCTCCAACACTGGTCCTCCGACAAAAGAGGCTCAGAAACCTGGCTGGTGAGTCTCTGGGTGCTGTTCTCTGAGGGAGAGCAACCATCATCTGCCATAATTCACTTTGTGCTGCCAAGTGTGCAAGGCAGGGAAGTGGAGATGGGCCCCTGTCATGTCTTGCTCTGCCACTATTGTACTGCCTCTAGAATTGTGTTGACTTCGAAAATCAGAGCGGCATCAGAGAGACTTTGATAATTTAACAGTCCTTTGATGTCGCTATAGTACAAGAGAAAGAACCACTCTGGNCGTGCTGACTTCCAAAATCAGAATGGCATCAGAGAGACATTGATAATTTAACAGTCATTTGATATATGAAAGTGTTCACGCTGGGATGGTACAACTGAGGCAATGCTGTCACCATTTCTGATTTGTTAGAATTGATACTGGAGTAGAACAACTACTTCCAAGGGTTTAATGTAAAACAGTTAATGGGATTCAGAGGGAAGATAACGGAATATATTCACAATGAGTCATATATTTATGTCCATGTTATGCAGAATATAACAAATTGCAACCAGATTGTGACGGGTTTAATTTACATATATGTTTCTAACTCCTGTCTTCAGTACTCAAACTGCATGGGAACTCTAGGCACTCAAATTCTACTTCTAGCATCAAAGTATAAGCAAGCCCTTGGNTTGATATATGCCAGTGTTCACACTGGGATGGTACAACTGAGGCAGTGGGGTCACCATTCCTGATTTGTTAGAATTGATACTGGAGTAGAACAACTACTTCCAAGGGTTTAATGTAAAACAGTTAATGGGATTCAGAGGGAAGATAACGGAATATATTCACAATGAGTCATATATTTATGTCCATGTTATGCAGAATATAACAAATTGCAACCAGATTGTGACTGGTTTAATTTACATATATGTTTCTAACTCCTGTCTTCAGTACTCAAACTGCATGGGAACTCTAGGCACTCAAATTCTACTTCTAGCATCAAAGTATAAGCAAGCCCTTGGCTGGGAGTGGCAATCCTGGCAAAAATGAAAGTTCACATGACCAGCAGACACTCTGTGTTTTCTCAGTTTAAGAAAGAGTTTCACTACCTCCCCACATGTCTCCTGTGGACATACAGGCACTGCTCTTGGTTTCTTTGACCTTGCTTACCCTGTTATCACTCAAGAGCATCATCCACTGCTGCAGCCAGGGCTCTGACACCCCAGCTCACTCCAGGCTGTTGCGGAGACCTCGTGCATTCTCCTTCCCACTGTAATTTTGAATCAAACCATTCCTGGGCTATGGTTTGTATGTCATATCCAAACAGCACTGCTCTGAAAAACATGGTTAGCAATGAAGTAGCCCCACTGAAATAAAGGAAGTTGAGAGACTGAGTCAAAGCCTATTAAACTCCCTTGGTATTTACTTCGAGGAGTTTTGGATCAGGATTTTGACATACATCATCTTCTCTACATTGTCTATGGTTCAAACATATTTACAGCCAATTACCAACAGCAACGATTGTAGAGGTTACTGATGATCTATGAGTGCAGTGGGATAATCACTGAGATAAGACATCCCTCTCATCACAGACATCTGGGTAGTCTTGCTACATTGCTACTGTTAAAGTGGTTGTGTAAGTGATTTCTCTTAATAATCTAGTAAGTGCTTTGGAATCTTTCTGAATAAATGGATTTCTGGAGCACATGCATTCCTCTTATTGTTACTTATCTGTCTGAGTACTGTCACACAGAAATAGGGGTTCTCTGTGTTTATTTGGTTTTGAAATAATATATAATCAGTGCAGCTATAGATCTCAATCCTGCCATGGGAAGCAAAGCACTATCTGTTAAAATGTATTAGCCAAATGTATGCAGACAAATGGATCCAACAGCACCTCACCACAGACAGCAAATTCCTCTCGTCCTTTAGGAATGTATGGGGGTGCGTGTGTTTTTTTTATGTTGTTCTTGTTGGTTTTATAAAAAAGCACCTAATCTCATATACAATATATCGTGAAAGTTCCTCTCTCTCATTTGCACAGGCAGTTACTCAGTCTTTTTATATATTTACCTGTTTGGAAATGGGATGCAGTTCCACACATTCCTTCCCTAAAATCAGGCCCACATTAAACATATTTTCCTGAAACTATTATTATCTCCTATGTGTAGTTAACAGAAAACAGTGCAGCTAGTTTGAGTATAATTATCCATAATTTGTTGAGCACTGATGGCATCCATCATTCTTCTGGCAGGAGCAAACTTGATTCCCACACCAAAAAGCTTATCAACAAAATCAAGAAAATTTATAACTGATATTAACAATATGAGCACTACATAACTCCCCAATAATGTCTGTGGTGATTTTTGACTGATATTTGGCCTAATTTCCTAATTTAGGCCAAACAAGCCTCATATGCTAGAGAAATTCAAATTTAGATCCTGACTTTAGCTTATAAGACCATTTAAAATACGTGAAGCCTGGGAGTTTCAGTGAGGGAGAAGTCCATCAAGATAACTGCATGTTCAGTGTACAAGGAGAATTTTGAGATAGCAGTACTTATTTTTTCCTTGTTTTTAAAACCAGAGGTAGGGATTATACAAATATGTAGTCTTACTCTTTTCTGCACTTGTGTGTCTATATCTATACAGCCACTTAACATTTTACATTCATGTTGCAAGTCACATTGTTTTGCGTGGGCTATTGCATAGTTCTGGCCCCAGAAAAGTCTTCATCAATGACTTAAAATTCCAAGTGCTGTCATAATGCAAATAATGCAGAGAGAAAAGAGAAACTGCAGGTGTAAAAGGCAACACACAAAGTTCATTAAAAGAAAAAGAGACTTTTCAAATTTAGTCTAAATTTTCAGTATATTGCAAGATTTCTCCTTTCTGGGTTGGTACTTCAGTGGTTTCAGGGATCCCAAAGGGTGCAAAATGTTATTTAAAGCCTGTATATAACAATAGATGATGGATTATAAAAGACCCATAGATATGGCACTTTGGATCCAGGTTTGGTGAAGGTCTTGGCAGTGCTGGGTCAGTGTTTGGACACGATGGTCTTAGAGGTCTTTTCTAAATGATTCTATCATTCTGTGCACAGCTGTGGGTTTCTCACACCCAGTTTTTGTGTGTGCATATTTTGCTAGATTTGTGCTTTTCTAGTGATTCATAAATGGCAAAATGAAGCTGTTTGCATGAGACCATAAAGACAAAGATTATCACCACCTAACTTGCCACAGAAGAAAAAGTTTATGAACTACAGATTTAATCTAAAAACCCAGGAAAGTCCCCTTCACTTCAGGGAGGAAATAAACAGAAAGTTCTCATCACATTCATACCATCTGAAGGACACCGAAATCTCTCTGACAAAAGCATAGCTCGCTTTTGGTGTCTAAATATTTTCACTTTTACTCTTGCACTTTAAAAGCTGACATTTTGTCCTTTCAAACAAGCACCTCCTGGAATGAGACAATGGAAATTAACAGACAGGAAATAGGCGAGGGAAAGACAATACCTCCACTAAGACAAAAAGTTCATATTGGCTCAGCTATTTTTTAAAATAGCTTCTCATCTGCATGAACTAACAGAATTTATTAGTGTCAGTAAACAGTAGTCGCTGTCTTGATAAGTGGTGAACCAGCAAGTCTGTAAGGCATCCAAGTCCTCTCCCAGTCTCCATCTTAACAAAATCTTAGTTAGATTAATAATAATGCCTGGGGATTCTGAGCTAAGCTTCATTCAGTCTTACAAAATTTAAATTCAGTGTGCAATTCAGTGGGAAATAAGTTTGCAAGATGTCACACAGTTTTCAGTTCGTGTTTCAAGAAACAAGGAGCAAAAGGTAGAAGGTGAAAAATGCATAATATAGTCACTCTCTCTTTTGCACAACAAAAATGTGAGGATTTGAGACAGCTGTTAGTAGTCTCAAACAATTTTGTGAGCAGGCCTTGTGGGGTCTGGCTCTTCAGCAACCAAGAAAGCACACGGATCATTTTTAGTGTCATTTTCTCAGTTACTTTGGCTAGAAAGAATGGTTTCTTGATGCTGAGAGGTTTTCTGTGTATTACTCTGGAGTATCTACTGGACAGGGCTCAGAAACATCAATGAAATGTGAAATAGATATTTTTCCCTACCTCCTTAATTCCACATCCCCCAAAGCATCATTCAGGTTTTAGGTGAAGGGTTGAGTCATGTCCCCTCCATCAACATTTTCGTGGATTTGTTTTCATGCTTCTGCAAACCATTTCTCTTTTCATCACACCAGAAATCAATCACAGGGTTGGGAGAGTTGAAAATATGCTGCTCCTCAAGAGAAAGAACTGTGTGGCTGGAAAGTAATTATACTGGGAAAGCTGCTCTGTGTGGACAAAGCCAAGGAGGTTGCTTAAGAGTGTGACAAAATGCTAAATTGATCTGAGCTGTCTAGTGACAGTTTAGAATTTCTTCTTGGGATGTTCTGTTTCAAGACCTTATTACTGTAACTTCTCAGTGACTGTATGTCACGATCATGAGTTACTCCATTTCAATGTGTATTTATTCTCTGTTAATGTTATAACTTAGGAAATTCAGAAGGATGGAAAGGGTACTTGGTTCTATCCCTAAATGTCAACCATGTAAGTGCTTTGACTTTTATTTTCTATTTGCTTTGGTCAGTGTAAATTTCTATGGGTTTTGCTGGTTGGGGGAAGGGGATTTGGAGATGTGCAGTTCTTGGTTATTAATATTTGACTTTGTTAGTGCTATCTGTTTACCGTATGGCTTCTGGAAAAAGATAGGAAATATTAGCTGGTGAGCCCTTAAAATGCACAATGTGTGGGCACTCTCCTTGTGCCTGCTCATTCTTTGCACTGCTGCTGCATTTCACCAGTGATTGACCATGCAGGGGGTTTGATATTGTTTTTTGATGCTACTTTGCTTTTACTTCATTATTTCACTCTTTTTACTTTTAATGCATTTGGATGGTCAAGTTTGAGTGAATTCCATATGCTTTATACAGGCTGGTTTTTTTTTTTTTTCTTGTTTCTGGAATAGAAAAGATGAAGGCTGTTTTTAGCCGCTGTTTACATTCACAAAGCTGGATCCTGCACATAAATGAGTTTTTATACAAATGCCTGGGATTTTATACAAATCCCATTCCTCTTTTGCTTAGAACGAGTTACAAGACAGCTGTCTCCAAAAGCAGAAAAGGCTGTTGCTAAGAAAGCAATAATAGGCCAGGCTTAAGATCCTTAGCTGGAGTCTTTTATTTTGGGACTTTTACCAAAGGGTGAAGGGGACCCAAAGAAAATATCAAATATCTGCTAATATTGAGGTCCTAGTACTCATACTTGGCAGGGTATGAAATTTGTTTCTATAGGAAATCACCTTATTTTACAGAAAATTGAAGCTGTGTGAAAGCTTTTTTTTGTCCTTTTCTTTTCCCCAAACTGTACATGAAAACTTTTTGGGGGTTGGAGGTGATGGCATATTGTACTGTGAAAAATTGGTTTCTGCTCAAATGCCTTTTGCGGTCACAACAGGATTCCTCACCTCTTCTTGCATGAAAAGACAGGAGTCAGAGGGCGCTTCCCCTCTGGGTTTTTTCCCTGAGATCATTTATGCCTCCAGATCCAGGTCTCAGCCGATGGAGCAGGACTGCCACAGCCCGCCAGCTGTCCTGCAGCCTGCTTCCCAACAAGCCATTTCCCTTGTTTTCCTTATTTTTCCCCTCTAAAAAGTGATTACAAAAGGAAGAGGACGCCGATGTCGGTGAGATTCACTGAAATTCCTTGAAAGGCGGCGGAGACTTTGGGTACCCGGTGCTGCGGAGGAGGTGATGCGGAGCGCTGTGCAGTTGGGCCGGGAAGCCACTGGGTGTCAGCAGGAATGTGAAAGCAAGGCAGGGGCTCCGGCTTTCCGCACAACACTTCACACCGCATCCGTAAGAACTCCGGAGAGGAATTCCTGGCAGAACTTTCGCAGCCTGGACCACGAGTGGTCTTACCCCTGAGTAAGTCAGCTCAGCCTGAAGAGCACGACTCTCTTAGTGGTTCTTCTTCATCCTCGAGCTGAGAGCGGATGGTTAAGAGAATGTTTGAGGGCCGGCTTTTAAATGAGCTCAACCCAGTGCCTCAGCCAGCTAGCAGGACTGCTCAGGATCAGAGCAAAATCATCACTGACAAGGCACAAAATCCTTTCAGCACCTCTGCTTTTCAGAGAGTAACACAGGGTTGGTTTATTCTTGCCATTAAACCAGTTTTGCACTGCTTTCGCTGATTTTTGACACGCATTTCAACAGCACCCACAGATCATGCTCTGCTCTGTGTAAAAGCTGCTCTGTTCAATTAGCTGTTATACCACTACAGAGTAATCCTCTGTTAATTTGGACCTCAACCCCCCTAAAACTCGAGGTTTTTGGGATCCCCAAAAAACCCAGAATAATTAAGGTCTAAAAGTGTTCTTGCCTATTTGCTGTTATTGATAAAATGATCTGGCTGGTTGTGAGAGATCAAAAGTGAGACAGGCAACGCACTCCAAATAGTAAATTCAAAATAAACTCAGCTGCTTTTGAAATATGAGCATTTGTAACATTTTGTGGACACATTGTTTTGGGTCTCAGTGTATGTCTTTAAATCAGTAATGGAAAGAGTAGAAAAGACACTTCAAAAGACATTTTCGGTTCTTTTGAAGGAGAAGATGTCTACATCAGGAAAATTTTGAATATTTTTATCTAGAAACTTCTAGACTCACTACTGCTAAGTAACACCTGAGGATCAGAACCTTGGGAAGGGCAAAGTGTCTTGAAACTGTGAAATCATCAGTGAGAATGGACAGCACCCCTCTTTTTGCACAATTAGGCATTTACCTTCATAGGTATTCTCCATGTATTTCTCTGTAAATAACACAGGGATGCTGCCAGAGTGGATGGCTCCTGAAAAAATGCCCTTCCCCTTGAGAAGCAGGGCTTTCAAACTAGTGGAAGTGAAGTATTAACTCATGTGACACTCCATGGACTGGGCCGATTTAAATAACTATACTTTATTCATAATGAACGGAATGCACTGATTTACTCTCTCTTTTCCCTCTCCTCCCTTTTCATTGCCCTTTTAAGGTGCAGAAGGTCGTTTTAATTCCACTCAGAATTACTTCTCTACAAATGTTGGTAATTCTGACAAAAGCATCACACTTTACTGTAAAGGCACCCAGTGAGCAACACTATGAAGGTTACAGGGGAGCACCAGCAATAGCTCTGTTGTTTTCATTTGCATACAAATTGTCAGCCAGAAGCAAACATTTTCATACGCTGAGTTATATAAAACCTGCTTTTTTGGACTGAATTTTAATTTTATTTTTATCCACAAGAATTTCTAAAGAAGTAACTGTTTTGTTTTAGGGTTTTTTAATGACAGAGATCTAAACTCAGGGTAATTTTTCCAAATGACAGACATTTTGTAATTGTTTTATAAGTTCTTTGTAATGTAGAATTTGAGGTCTAGCAATCAGAGATTTAGACTCCATTATTGCAGGTGGTCTAGAAATGAAGACACTCTTTGGGCCACAATTGCAAAAATATATTTATGACAAGAGAAAAATCAGACCTACATGAAGACAGCAAGTGAGAAAGTGAGGAAATAGCATGAGAAGTGGGGTGTTTTTTTGCATAACAGACTCTTTATCACCTGTGCTGAAACTGTCAAATGATAAAGGAGCCAGTGGAGATTTTAGAGGTGCTGGAGGAGACTAAGATTTTACTTGGGAGCTTAACAGATATGTCTGTGAAGCTGCTTCTGTTTCTTCCAGACTGCAGAGGAGAAACCACAAGCTGAATTACTTCCCCTCCCACCTGTGAGCTTCACTTGCACATCCCTAGCAGTGAGAAGCAAACATTAACAGCAACAAAGAACAGAGGGCACAGAACAACCTGAGTTATAACTTACCCACTTCCTCCCTCTCCAGTGTGGTGTTACACTTCTAAGAACTTCTCACAAAAGCTCTCCTGTTCCCCATGAGATAACAGGAAATGGGATGTGCCTGGTTCCTAACCCACCTGACACCCATTGTGGTGATGCACTTCCAACTCACCCGCGGCAGCTGACACTTTGAGGGGATCAGTAACACCCTGGTGCTGTGTGAAGTGGCAGACTGAGGCTCCTGCCAAAGCTGGAAACCAAGAGCTGGGACCTGGGGAAGCAGGCATGGGACATAAGGGTTTTGTGGTAGGAGGCTGTTGTGTTGTACATTGACTACGTGTTGTGCAAGGCAAAGGCATTTTACTGCTGCTATTTTTCCCCAATAAAAGCTAGTTACCCACAAAGGAACGAAACCAAACTGTAGTATTATACAAATGACTTTCCAAATATTTATCAGCGTTTAACCTGTGACAAATGGTCAGCAAAGTTTAACGTTGCATTGCCTTCTTTTAGCTGGAATTCTAATAAAAATATCAGTGAAATACTAATTTAAGTGGTTTTAAAAGCTTGCAGCATTTTGACATTGTACATTTTATTTTCTTTGCTCTTGGACTGTGAAAGATTAGGCACATCTGCATTAAACAGATAAAATTTTGCTTGGAGAGATTTTATTGTGGTTCTTTTTCCTATTTGTTCTTCCTGGGGACGACTTTCTCAGCTGGCATAAATTGGCAGAGCTCTCTGTTTATGGAGCAAAGCTGTGCTGGTCTACAGAGATTCAAAATAAGGCCTGGAAATCTGATAGCTACCAAAAACCTGGATCTGTTGGATCTTTCTCAGCAAGGTATGTGTACATGCACACTGATTTTCTCCTTTTCTCACTCTTTGAGGCTACCAGGTTATTTCGACTGGACTGCTGCTGCTATCCAACTCCCCTAATTAACTGATTTGTTTTATGATATTTGTAAAGTTTGTCCCAGTTGCTCACAGTGCTCCCAAAGACCTTTCTTTTAGTGTGGCATGCTGACTTCAATGTCTATCCAAGCAGGCCAGAATGACTCGATTTAAAGAATAAACTTTTTTAATGTTTGATGGTCTATGGAGCTCAGCTGTTGCAGGTAACTGTCTCAGAGGAGTGTGTCTGTGTGCACGTAAAATCCAGAATCTTATTTACAGTAATACATAACCTGAACGTGCTCATGGGCTGACCATGACAACATTTGGAAGTTGGGAGAAAGCAGTCATTAAGATGGACCTATTATAGATTTCTCTGAAAAGCTTCTTTAACCCAAACATTGCCAGCTCTGAGCTAAGCCCCAGCAGAAATGTCGTTTTTAGGATCACGTAATTGGCTGATCATGTTTTTTTAAAAGGGAACCACGTAGATTTCACTTTGTGGAAGATGCTTCCCTGTAGCTTTGAGTGGTATCCATCTAACCAGTAAATAAAACATCTGACATCTAGATCTGATACAACCACTTAGGCTCCTTTTATATTCACTGGAGTGATTTCAGGATGCAAAGATTGGAAATATCTAAAACAAGTCAGATGATTTATGAGCTAAATTTGCCCATTCTTCTTTATCCAGTAGACAGGGCACCGAGGATGGCTGGATGAGGTGCAAAAGTTTATGCTGTAGCCATCTAAGTCTCCATGAGGTGAATCTCACACTCACTGTCTTAAATAAACTCATCAGAGTAACATAGCAGGAGTGTCCTTAACAGTGAGCGTGAGCAAACGCGCGGCTCTGAACAGCATCTGTGTTTGCTCAACTTTTCATTTCAATTTGAGCACTCCAGTACATCATCAGTTGAACAAAATAAAAGATTGGCTCTGCAAAGAAGTATATTTTGTGGAAACACACTGGGATTCTTGAAAAACAGAAATCTGGATTGATGAAATGAAAAAATTCATTACATTTGGGATACTATTCTTAAAGTGTCTTATGAAAGGAAGAGGCCTTTTTTTGGTGGATATCAGAGGGACTGGAAGGAAACACATCCCATGTATCCACATGATGTGTCAAGGAACTGCGTGGACCTACCTTTTCAATCTCATTTAAAAAAAACCCAGGATGGAGTGGTACCCATGAGTGAAGTGCCAAAGTGCAAGGAAAAAGTATCTCTGAGTGGCATGGACCTCATTCTCTGACCTGGCCACTTCTACATACCTGAACTGGAAGCTGCTACAAAATCAGAAAGGCCACAGTCCCGTCAGCTGTTGTGCAAGGAATGATTGAATTTCCAACCTTTTGACTGGGACACAACTCTCCAAGAGCACTCTCAGTGTGCAAACACCAGCACGTGAAAAGCATGACACAAATACCTGTCTCACAGAGTAAAAAGGCGTGTTATCTGACTCTGAAGTGAATTCCTAGCTATGAAGACGTGAAGGGAGAGGGGAGAAGAAGGTCACTATGTAGTAAAAGACAAACATATCTGATGCATGCAATCAAGCGGGGCCCGTAAATTAATTTTCAGCTCTAAAAATTGACTATCTCCTGGGGAAATTCTATTATCGAAAAACAAGATATATTCCAATTAGGAGAGAGGTCATATAGAGGGCAGGATAGAAGAGAGAAAAGGAAGAAGACGAGAAAAACTTTACATATTAGAGCTCTAAAGGTATGACCATCACTAAATGGGACAAAGGGGAGGAGGCTGTAAGGAACCTCAATTTGAAATGCCCTTGATTTATGTCATTTTAAGTTAAAGCCTGCATATTTTAACACAGTGGTGCCTTACAGTACTGTGGCACATTGTGTGTACTGCTACCTGCTGTGGATCTGGACCTTGGATCACTGCTCTGTCTCTCAGCACGACATGAAACACTAAGGAGTACATTTTCAAAGCACTAAGTGGGGATTTCACTGCAGGATTCCCACTGAAGTCAATGTAAGATACGTCGCTGAAGCCCCGTGCAATGATTTGAATACTTCTCATACCACTTCTTAGAACTGCCAAAAAAGCATTTCTGGTACTAGAATTTTCCAGGGACTGCTATCTGACTTCAAACTTCTACTTTGTAAATTTTAGACATTGTCAGCTGATCAGCTCATTATGAAATATGTTAATTGTTAGTGGAGAGAATAGGTATCCATAAAATCCTTCACTCTTTGCTTAACAAAATTATACAAACAATACACATTTTGGCACCAGGTTGCCTGTGAAGTTTGTTTTGCAAGATTTTATAGTATTTTGGGTCACAGAGTAGTACTAAAAGTTCTGTGTTAATCTGAAGCTTGCTAAACTTCGGCAAAGAGGAATTATTATTTATCATGCAACCCCTACTTCCACCCCAGAATGCATATTTTTAGTTTTTCAGAACTGTTTTTTTTCCCCATAGAAAATCAGATATTCTGAAATAAATAAATATTATATTTCAGCAAAAATAAATTAAAATTCAGTCTGTCAACTAAATGAGAAGCTGTCATCAGCTCTGAGTAATGGTAAAAATATTGAGCAGGTAAGGGTAAAGCAGGGGGCTGAGGGTTTGCACAGGCAGGAAAAATAATTTTTATGTATCTCACTGATGCAAAATTAAAGATGTTAATATGTTCAGATAAAGAGAACTAAAGGATCACTGGAGCAGACTCCACAGAGAGCTGGTACATGGAGTGAACATTAATGTAAACCTTAATTTTTACACAGAAAATAATAAAATTTGTATCTGTATTGCATACAGGTAACATGCTGAGTGAGCTGAGAAATTTCCTTTCCTTTAGATTGGAACACAAGAGCAATGTGGCTTTTAGACAGAGGTGGGAAGTTTTCCTACCAGTACAGTGCTGTAGATGAGGTCGTGGCTGAAGGCAGGACTGCTGTGGCTTGTTCTGCTTGTTCTGCTTGAAGCTGGTTTAATTTCCTGCTTTCACTGCTGAACCCAGCTTAATAACAAGAAGAAGACACTAGAGAATGTTGATGACAATTTTGGGAGGCGTGAGCAGCATGGAACGAGATTAGAACCACATCTAGAACAAAAAAAAAAAAAAAAAGAGCAAGTGGAAGTACGAGGCTTTTAGCAGCCAAAAAACCCCAGCTGTTCTGCATGCTCTGCACTGAACACGACAAAGAGAAGAGTGACTGTGAGCCACAAACGTGAGGCAGCAACAAGACAGGGAAATACAGGCATTTGAGCTGGAAAGGTGATTAATGACACCGTGCAAGCATCCAACACCTGGTGAGACCTGAAATGCTGTGTGTAATTCAGGTCACCCTGGTACAAGAAATATGAATGCAAATTGGAACCGATATAACAAAGGACCAGTAGGCTGGTCAGGAGAAGGGGGACCCCAGCTCACAGGAGAAAATTAAAAATGCTCCAAGAAGCTGTGTGCCTGTGCTCCGAGCTGCTCTGCAGCACAGCAGCCACAACTCAGGACAGGGCTGGAAGCAAGCTAACATGTCCTTATGTGTCTGGGAAAACACAATAAAGACACTCTCACACCTGCCAGGTTCAGCAGAAAGGAGGGGAAAGACCCTTTACTTACACATGTCACATTCTTATAGAATTCTGAACTCCACAAGGGATTGGAGGACATGTCACTTCCTCCTCAATCCCACTGGAGAAAAAAGATGCTCATCAAAGTTCTCTTATCACAAAAGGAATGAAAAACAGAAAATACCGTTAAGTAAACATCGGCTATTATTTACATGAAACTGTGAGAAAGAATTCCGACTCCAAGTTTAAAACAGAAGGCTTTAGCAAAAACCAGGGCAACATCCTAAGGCCGTGAGGGTGGGTGCAATAGGCTGAGCCTGTTACAGCAGCTGCATACTTTTCAATTAGCTTGACATGTGAGAACAGAAGTTCCCCAAAGTCTTGAACTTTGCTTGTCTAACACTGTGGGTAAAGGATTTGAATATTTTCATAGATATAATAAAAGGATGAATATCAAAGATCTGGAGGAGCTAAAATTCTTAAGATTCAGAGTATTCTGGTGAGAGGTAAAAAATAAAAAGGTTACTAATATCCCCTGGAAAACCTTCAGCTGAAAAATTACGAGAATCTTTCTAAACACTGGTAAGAGCTATTGAAACAGGTTCCAGTAAAAGTAGTGGAGTGCAACTAACTTAAGAAACTGAGTATCTACTCCCAAATGACTTTGTGATGTATCTGAAAAAGATTCCATAAACACATACCTGGAAAACAAGCTAGTCAAGCACGGTCCGACATAGGTGCGAAAAGTCAAAAATATTTTTCTCCAATTTCAATAAATTTTACTTTTTCTGTACCTTATGTTTTGTTAAAATCAATCAAGCAAACGAGCAACCTACAAAAAGCAGAAGTCCTTTTCAGTTTTATCTCTTAGATGGAAGTGAATGATGGGCAGTTTGTTTTCAGCAAATCAGCATTTGAACAATGGAAGGTATTCCACCAGAGAGAGTTGACAAACTCTGGTTTCCTGGCTGTAGATGTAATGCTAATTCCTACAGCTATTTTGAAACAAATATGCTGAAGGGAGTAATGGGGAAAAGCAGCAGCGTGCAGCAGATGTTAAGTCTACCCTTGCAGTCTCTGCAGCAAAGAAAAATCTTGTAAGGAGAGTCAATTCTTACACGTTGCAATTGCAAAACAGTCTGTTCCCCTTATTCAGGGAAAGAAGGAATTACCCCTGATCAAAGCACGGAATAAGGGTCAGATTCAGTAGCAGCAGAAGGCAGACACCTTAGTCACTCTTCTATGTATCTGGCTGGCAGGACCTGTCCCGTTCCTCATTTTCTGAGCACTCCTGCTAGATTGGCTCCATTCTTCTGTTAAATGGGTTCACTGATTAGAGCATTCATATGGGAAATGTGGGTTCAATTCTTTTCTCTCACTGAGCATAAACAAGCCTGCACCTTCCAGGGGAAAACTCCAGCCATTATGCTAACAGGTATTCGGGAATTACGATCTTGCTCAGTCCTTCTTGTTGAAGCTTTGTATGGAATAATAAACATACATTAGACCAAGGAGGAAAATGATCCATGAGTAAGACTTTGTAGCCAACGGGGAGCAGACTTGCACCAGCCTATGTGCAACTACACACGTGTGTAGGTCTGTAGTCACACTGTGATAATTTCCTGGGGCAAGGAGTAGCCCTTGGGTTTCCCATTGCCAGCAGAGAACAGAGTGGTGCCAGTCCTTGTGTTTTCCATCCGCCTCACCTTTCTGTTACCTTTACTTCTAATTCGTGACAGGCCGAGTGGGATGGACAGGGCAGTGGGAGATTCACCCAGCAACACACATCTGGAAGGCTGGAAGGTTCGTGGGGAGTCACAGGTTCACATTCTTTTTATTTTACAAAACAGGAATGAAAACCCAAATCTGTCACTGCTCAGGTTAAATCCTCTGGGCATTTGTCAAAGTGATAAAAAGAAAGAGGCAGAAGTGGCCTTTTCCTTCACCGTGTGCTGGTGGACGTGGATATCAAACTCAACCAGACTCAGNGGCAGGAATGAAAACCCAGATCTTTCACTGCCCAGGTTAAGCCCTCTGGGCATTTGTCAATGTGATAGAGAGAAAGAGGCAGAAGTGGGTTTTCCTTCACCATGTGCTGGGAGGTGGGATGGACATGGGTATCAAACTCAACCAGACTCAGGGTTGGTCAAGGCACAGCTGAGGATCAGAGTTTGACACTCTTCTATCCACTGCTGTTTGAAGAGGTTACTTTGGATGACCCAGCTTTACACTTATAAAGACTTTTCTGGACCTAAGTTTTAGGACCCAATTGCCCTCACCTTAAGCAGCTGGCAGTCCAGCTGGGGTTGTACATTCCTGCAGCAGGTGTTTGAGGCTGAAGGCACGGGAAACAGCAAGCCTTGTGATCTGTTGTGAATTGAGCTCTTAATGAGGGCTGTAGATCTAGTCCTAGGCCCATATCCCATTTTGAAAATGTTCTAAGAGATTGAATAATAAGTCAGTAGTTATCAGTTAATTACCGAATTGTGAAAAATGTCAGAGCAGATGAAAAAATACTCACACAAAACCAATGTATTCATCTCAACAGCTACGTTTGCCTGATAATGCAGTTCAAAATTATTTATTTACGCTCATATTTGCACTGCAGAGCAATAATAAATGTTGTGAAGTATTTTTTTATAAAGAATCAATCCGTTACATTTTGCAAAAAGTCAAGAAGTTGCAATAATGTGAGGCCTTCCAAAATACTGTAGCTGCTATTAAATATTTGCTGAGAAATGGTGAAGAAACCCTTGTTTTTTATGTCAGTTTTATGGGATATGTGGATAGGTAAAATGCAACTTAGTGAGCTTTTACTGTATTGCTTGCTTATTCCAGGCATATAATTCACAGGATCCGAGGATGGATTTGCATATGTTTGTCTTATTACATAAACTGAACAGAGATTTCTTGTAGATATCAAACAAAACCCGCTTGAAATATATTCCTATGGCTGCCAAAAGGGGGTTTGTAATGTGCTGCTGGATTAAACTTGTCAGTGGTAAACAGAATTCAAGAAAACCCCAACGAATATGCAGGAAAGAGATTTGAAGGTGCACTCTCTCGTTTACAATTACATTTTACTGTTTTGTGGGCTTGCTGATGGATATTTTCTTAGCAGCTGGTTCAGGGAGACCTGCCCTGACGATCCTCTCTGACTTGCAGTGCGACCAAACGCTTTATCAAATCAGGACAGATGGCCTGAGATGTGAACCTGTCAAGAGGAAGAAAATGCAGGAGGACAGTGTATCTCTGCTGAGGCAATGCTGCAGCAAGAACACCTGACAACGGGCAGAGAATCTTTTCCCACCTCGGCTTTGTAAGGCATAGCTGTAAGCCATCTCTCCACGACATATTATGTTCTGGCACAGAGACAATAACAGGTAGGGCTCCAAAGAGGTGTTGTGGTTTCATTCACTGAATTTAAAGAAGCAAGGAGAGAAAGCCCTCAGATCGGAAAGAGGAAAAACGAGCAGGAGTTAACCGTGATGTTAGGATTTTTTTTATGCAGTGAGGTAAGAGGCTGGAGTTACCCACAAATCACAGCACTTTGAGAAACATGGGATTTGTCACCACCGATCAGACAAGTGCTCCAACTTCTGCCTCCTGCTGTGACCAGCTGATGCTGGGATAAAAAAGCCCCACAATGCATTTAACTGCACTACTAGAGTAGAGGGAAATGATTGAACCTGGCTGTTACAGCCCAGAGTGTGAGGCCATAATTCCCTTATTTATCCACACTGCCAGAGTTACATTGGCTGAGTGCAATATGACATTTTTTCATATCCAACCCTTCCTGTTGAAGTCGGTGGGAATGTTGAGTGCACATGAACTGCAATAATCATAAAATTAGTCAGACTTATTAAAAATCCACTCACAACATTTAAAACTCCATGACCATCTGTTGAAATACATTCCACACGCCAGCTAGGGAAAACTGAATTAAAAAACCCCAAATTAAAATCAAAACCAAAAACCCAGCCCTTTGTAATTCCAGTCGGAGAACTGAAATTTTAAGCTTAGCCACAGCAGCAGGAGGTACGGATGGCAAGTGGGATGAAAGAGTAGAGATCAGGAAACACAAGAAAATCTGATGCCTGAGTATCATTTCAAAGAACATTTCTTTCAGCAGCAGCTCAGCATAAACAGCCTCTGAACCATTCTTCATCCCACCATTACCACACACTGTCCCTCCTAAATGCTCATGCAACTGTTTGGGTTTTGTTTTGAGTTATTTATAGGCTGAAGAATCCTCTAACCTAGTTCAGATTTAGCCCCAGAAACATGGTGTAGAAGGGAAAGCTTGAGGGAGAGATCAAATGGCCAGGGGCCTGCGCCTCTTTCCTCAATGCAGGCACAAATCAGCTTTTCTGTCAGTTGTTTATATCTCTATATTACTTATGTTACTGTATTAGGTTTTTTTTCTGTTTGTTATGTGTAATTCTTTGTTTAAACCTCTTCAGCAAATAATTTTTTTAAATAAAATATGGAACAAAAAGAGCTTGCCTTTGTGGCTGTGAGAGGGCAGCACTATGAGTGTGCTACCAGGTGAGTTAGCATCTGGGATACTTTTGTTTCCTGAGGAGATTCCTGCAAATAGAAATGTGCTTATCACCTGAAGGCTTCTAAATAAACCAATACAAGGAATCACATATCCCAGCCAGGTGAATTATCTTCATCCATAAGAACAATTTTTTTGCTCTTCTTACCATAACCTCTAAGCTCCACAGATGCAGAGTACAGGAATTTCCTTTAGAATGATCTATAATGGTTGTTACACATTAAAACATGGTAGATTGAATCTGAGACACTTGTGTGCCTCAAAGCTCTGCTCCCTGAGGTATGTCAAGACCTCTAATTAAAATATTTATCCTTATAACACCTAAAGAAGCCAGGAAGGCAGTTATGGGTATGTAGAGTTGGGAAACTGAGATCGGTAAGGTTAGCTCCAAGGAAAACGTTTGTTCTTCTGAGATAGAGAGTAAGTGCAGGAGTTCATAAATCCTCTGTAGATTCCAGTTTGGCATGTGAGAAACTCTAGGAAGCTGTGGTTTGACAAATGTTTTTATTAGCTGGACTAATTTTTACTTAGACTACTGAAGTTTTGTTATGGACTAAAATAAAGCTGTCTCCTCTTTGCTGAGCTGAATTTGTCAGCTCAAGTGAGCATCCCCTATCAAGGAAATCCACCAAGGATCACTGAAAGTCCCAAGGAGCACCTTCCAATCTGTGTACACCAAGAATCCCTGACCCATACTGACAATATTGAGCGTAGAAGAGACGACCTGATCATCTATGACTAAAAAATCTGGTCAGAAATGTTGGGAGGGTTGTCACCATCACTTCTTTGTAGTGTCTCAGTGACTGGAGAACTGTCTAGAAGGTGTGAAAACCGGAGCTGTCTTCATCAGCTCAAGAAAATTCACACCCACACCACTCACGTCCCATTACAAAGTGAAATGTAAATATCTCACGTTCATGCACTGTGGAACTGGAGCTCTCTTATCTTGTGTTCCTGGGCTATTCAGGGTGAGTCTCTGGTACTGCCAGGTCCTGGGACCCCTGTTCCTGGTGAGGGTCATACCCTAGAGATAAGTAGCTCAGCTTTGTTCTTCGTTCCCAAAATACTTCTCTCCCTTGTCAAGTGACTGTTTCATGCAAAATGTATAAACGCTCGTTAGATTGACTCAAGGGTTTCTCAATCTGTCAAATAATATTGGAAATAAACCACTGTAAAACTTAAATTGTCAATCTGTTAATGAAAAAGAAGCTAAAGATATGTGATAACTCTTCGTGCCACAGATATTTTCATTGTGAGATAAGATTCATGCCAGGGTAAACTAGTGTGAACAATACACTTGTATTTGGGTAGGATGGTGAGAAACTTACTTATCCATTTTTCAGGAAGATTTTTTTGTAATTGTTTGTACTTTTGTGGTAGTCTGAAATATTTATGAAAACTTAGCATATTTGTAGAAAATTCTATTCTAGGAACATAACTGTTACTGCACCTGTGGCTGAAAGGGGTAAATTTCAAAGACTGGAGTAAGATATTATGAAAAATCAAAGTTCTAGATGCTCTTGCCAGGAAGAGAGAGTTAAAGCACAAGATAGATATCTGCTATGGTGTGGGATACCTCGTGACAGAATTAATATTTGTTACACTTTAAAAGGAGGTTAAAATTTTTTCCTAAAATTCTTGTTGCAGTAATTTAAAGCAAGAATAATTCCACTTTAAAATGAATGAAATTTTCCCAATTATATTTTTCTTTTCCCTGTGGGAAAATTATGTTTTCAACAAGATGAATCTTTCAGCGTTATTTTTGTCAGTATCAAAAATGCATGTAAAAATGCAGGTAAAAATACTGATCTTTACTATCACAGACCTTCAAGGGAACTCTAGTCCATGTCAGGTTTTCTGTCACCCCAAAACTCGTGGTCACTGTCTTTCCCATCACATGTAACAATATGGAATTCTTAGGATTCATTACCTGAGAAGGGAATGTGGACATTACAGCAAATATTATCTGAAAAGAAATTTGGACTCTTGATTGCTAGAGCTGCAAAGGAACTCTACCATGAGGGACTGCAGTGGCATTTCTAAATAAAAATACTCTGACTTTAGTCAGTATGTTTTATTTTTATTAGTTAAAAACAAAGCAAACTAAGCTTTTTGGGCAAGTGTCAACAATCTGTATGTTTTTATTTTCGTGAGTTGAAAACAAAGCAAACCAACAAAGCCTTTTTGGACAAGTGTTAACAATCTGTATGCATGTATTTATTTTCACTGAAATTTTCTATGAAGTTATAATTTGACCAACTCTGCGTACTTGAAACCCAATAGAAAAATCAGTGTTTGGGTTCCTTTTAGATATATACATATTAATAAATTTAATTCAAAGTTCCTCTGGCTGAAAAAGGTGATAAGAAATAGGTGAGTGAATACACTAAAGTAACGGAAATAGATATTTCATCTGAAGTAAAATTTAAGTCTTGTGGGGGATTGTTATGTAACAAGATAGAAAGGACTGAGGCCTTTTTTGCAACTGAAGAAAATGAGCTTTGCGGGTTTTCCGAGGTCAAATTAGCTATTGGATGAAAGGTTCTTTATCGAAGGGGGAAGAAGCAGATTAACACAACACTGATGTTTCTGCAAAGGAGGCACTTTGATGCCACCATTGTGATGGAATGTTGTGATGTCATCTAAGTCCTTACTTAACCCCACCAGCCCTCTCTCTGAAGACACAGTGCCACAGCCAAAGTGCTGGAATTCCACAAGGAAGAGCTCCACGAGCTACATCCACGATGCAAACCATGAGGAGCTACATCCACGATGCAATCCATGAGGAGCTACTGAGGGACAGGCCTCTGGAAATTCAGCACACAGCTTAAAAAGTGCTGACAGTACGACAACAGCTCCCAGGAGGGAAATGGCAAAGAATACACGTTCAAGAATTCCTCCACAGCTTTCATGTACGTATTTTGCTTTTGTGGGCTGACAACGAGAGATGCCCTGCACTCCACAGCACTTTCTGGAAGCCTCAAGAACATACTTCTGTGTTCTCATGCAATTATTGACATTCACAGAGGGCATGAGGAGAACTTTTATCAAAATGCAGCGGGGATGCAGCCCAGGGACTCTTTAAGGAGACAGGAAGGCTACATAAGCAATTAAAGAAGGTTTTTAGGAGGGCGTGACAGATTGCAGTCTGGTGGCACTACTGTTACTTTCTCACTTACAAGCTGGCTCGATCTGATTAACAACAAAGGACTGGAACAGCACAAAACCAACACTGAAATATGTCTCAGAAACCATGGAGTTTTATGAGGTTTCTTTGTTTTTTCAGGGGCAAAAAAAAAAAAAAAAAAAGAAAGAAAAAAGTTTTACAGAATTAAGTGAAGCACAAAGTCATAGTTCATTTATCCCTGTAGGGTGAGCTAGCTGATATCAGCAGCCTGATCCATGATAAGCAATATTACCAGAATGCTTTCCATTAAAATAAGGTCTATCTTCATAAAATGCTGCAAGAAGTCATGGCACCAATGGTATATCCCATGTAAGGAATCTTGAAGTACCAGTGCCATGGGAAGCAGCCAAGTGGGGCACATAAAAGCTTTCTACCAATAGGGGGTAGGTTGTGCAATGGCAAGAGAAGGTTTTGTGTTTGTCAAACTAGCAATTAAAATTAAAAAAAAAATTTATTTGTAGACTGAATTTTTCTTTACAGGGAATAACTAAAAAATATTAAGCCTGGTGTTGCTTTAATGGAATCCAATTTTAAGGTAGAACACTTAATCCAAGTTGCATGCATTATGAAAGAAATCAAATAAAAATACATGGTACTCCCAGGGACGTAAACCAAGAAAAATTACAAGACAATTTGCATATGCATCTTTGTCATCTGCAAAGTCAAGTCTGAACCTTCTCCCAGCACAAGAAACTGAAGTTCTGTCACTAAATTCAAGGAGCATGGATATAACCCCTTTAGATCTTACAGTCAACATGTATATTTTAATAGATATAAATTCACACCATCCACTGGTTAGAAATCACCTTTTCTCTGTATAGATTTACTGTCTGATGCTGATCAACTTTATATAGATGAAAACCAATGACCTAGAAGCAGAAGAGCTTTACCAGTTTAATATTTCCTCGGGCTACTTGCAGTAACTACTAAAGTAGAAAACAAATAGATAACAAGAAATACAAGATCAAGAAACTGATTAAATAGGGCAATATGTTTGTGTTTAAGCAGGCTCAGCAACCTCCTAGGAATAACTAAGCAGATTCTCCCTTTGGGAAAAGTGGAGAACACCACATCCAATTCGTGACAAGAGCCACAGGAGAGGAAGGGATTTGAAATATCAAACAAAAGAGCATTAATAAAGTTTTAAAGGGCCATAGAAACATCAAGACATTAAGGTGCTAACAGCATTGTTTGTAAACCCCAGGTTAAAATTTAATGGTTGAGATAATCATCAAAACAAAGTTCCGTGCAATGTATAGAAAGTGGCTTTAGAGCAAGTCTTCAGGTATATGAATGGAACATTTCTAGATGGGGCAAGATTTGGGCACAGTGCTCATATTGGCTAAAAAAAGCTTTCACGAGACTTTACTGGAAGGCCTCAAACTTGCAGCACAGAGCCACTGCCTTATATACATGTTTGCCTTTGAAAAAAATACTGCATATATCCACTGAGGGAAGATTGGTGCCTCTGATCTGCACAGAGCAGGACAGAATGTGAGGTAAGGCAGAACGAAAAGGATGCACAGATACTCACAGGGCAAGTCCAGATGGTGCTGCTGGCCACGCACTCCTCAAAAAAAACAGGAAAGAAAGGTCAGCGGAATAAAACATTAATATCCTAATCAGTTTCCCAGTCTTCAGATGGGATTCAGAGAAGAGAATCTCTTACCCAAAGAGAACATAACAGTTAAAACAATAAAACATCTAAACAAGCCTTGACATAATGGAGGATTTTCTGCTGCTCTTTATTGCAACCCTGGTCAGTCAAATACAGAGGGAAGTCAGATAGAAAAACACACAGAAAACAAGGAAAAATTCATTCTGAAATTGATCTCAAAAATGAAAAAACAATTCTGAACAAGATGCTGATCTTTGCATAAAGTTTAAGATGATTTTCAGGGGGTTTTAACTTGATATTTAGATAAAATTATTGCTTATCTCTTTTTTTTCCCCATATAATTAAAGCTTTATTTTCAGTAAAAACCTCAGCATCTATTTCAATAAAAATGTTGACAAAAAATATCGTGGCAGATTCCACTAGAATTTTGGAAAAGATGGGAATTCTGTATGCAAATATATTCAGTTTTGAAAAAAGGTTCAGGCTGATTGTTTTGCAATAAGCACATGCAGTTTTTACTGCTTTTATTTTATTGGAAGAACTTCAGACTATTTCAAAATTTGGATCTATATTTGCCTTTTTGAAATTCAAGACAGCTGTCAGTTTTCATATAAAAAGCCCACCCTCCTCTACTGAGAATTTAACAGTTTTTTAGAGTGAAATAATAAAATCATGAGAAATCTTTGCTTAGGCACTCCTTGTATCTGCCACGATGTTATAAATGTAAATGTACCAAATTTTGATGATTTTGTGCTTGCTGGGTTTGGTTAAAACCTTAATATATTTGAAACGGTCGATAATTTGGACAAAGTCAATGAAAACATTGCTTCCATGACCTGAAGCTTCAAATTTTTACAACATTACTGAAAGAAAATAATAAACCCAAACCAGTTCATCACGAAGATAAAAAGATAAATTAACTTTAGATTCTTAAATCTCTGTAGTACTTAGGAAAATGCAAATCAATTAAAAATCGTATAAAGTTTAAAATTTCAATTAATGAAATTAAAAAGGAATAGCATCCTGCACAGTTGGACATTTAAGAAAGGAGTCGTGTCTAACATATATTCAAGCCTGTGTTAGAGTGGTTACTGGAGAAAATAATCTTTTGTGATGGCAATGATTGTCTATTTAATCTGTCACATGGCATAACCATTTCCAGACTGCCAAATTAATACAGCACACCCCAACTCAAGTTTGCTGCTGCTGTACACCCATCCTGCACTCGCAGAGCAAATAAAAATATTAATGCAAAGCAATACAGGAATAAACCCCCTTTTATCTCATACAGCTTTATTAATTACAAGCTGAATTTCTAGCAAGCTTATGCAAGGTACATGGTGAGGAACACTGAACTGGGCTTTCATTCCTGTTTTAAATAATGTTATTCTTTCTAATTCCCAAAAGGCTGTACATTGCCCTGTGTTTCTTGCAAGAATTTTGCCTTTTGTGATTGTGGTAAAAAAGAAAACATTTTCCAAAATTTTCCAAACCCCCAACATCTTATTCAAGTGAGAGGGATCTCCCTGGCCAACTCTCACCTCCACCTGGATGTGACAGGTCTCCACAGACAGTTCTCTGGTGCCCAGGCCAACCACAAAGAGGATTTATGGTGACATCCCCTCTTTCTCTCTTCCAAGCATTGTCCCTGTCACCTGGCTTTGCCTGGTCGGTGTGTGATTGGTGTCACAGAGAAAGGGCAATGCCCTCTCAAAATCTGACCAGAGCAGGGACACGCCCTCTCTTCTCAGCCACTTCTGCCATGGTCCAGCACTGTGGGCTGTGGGCTTGGGAAGCAGCTGCTGAAGGGCTTCCTCTGATGGGGATTTGCAGAGCAGCGAGGGCTTTCCAGTGGAGATCAAAGAGTCTGAATAGTGGAGACACGTTGTGCGCAGATAATTTGCCAAAGGGAAAACTGGGGAGGGAGAGACAGACAAGATGTAGGTGAACCATCCCAACTGATTTGCGAGCACGTGAGACCTTCCTTTAGACATAAATGGGATATTTGAGTTACCCTCACAAAATGAGGTCCCTGACCTGGTAGAGGTTTAAGCACATATGTAGCTTGACACACATGAGTAGTTCCTTAGGGCACAAGCCTGTTAACATTCAACAAATGAAGCTCTTGCAGAGCAATTCACCCACAATATATTCAAGCCAAATTGAGAAATCTGAAAAAGAAAACAGCTGAGATATGAATATTTAAAACTTTGCTGCAGCAGTGGACATGTGTAATAACTTTTCAAAGAGATTTTCAGAGGATTTTTTTTTAATACTGTACACACAGCACTTGTCCTAAATACATATTTACATTATGGACTGGAAAAGCTCTTTCAGAAACTGTTCTGGTCTTCTGGGTAAATAATATTCCTTTTAAAAAATTATGAATACATATTTAACTGATAAACTAGAATGGCTCTATTAGGCACATCATAAACAATTTTTTTAACTGTCTGGTGAATATGTTTACTGCAGCACAGAAATGAATCCAGATTATTTAAGGTCTGCAATTTATTTTTCAACTGCAGCTCTTCTGCAATTTTAAGCCCCCGAGCCCCCAAAAAATTAAAAATTCTCCTCCTTCCCTTCCTCTCAACACTGTCCAGTATGAAGCTTTGTAGAGGTAACTGTGAGGGAAAACAAGTATTTTTCTGTGAACAGTATCACTGAAGCACTCTGTTCCAAACCGTACATCAATCACTGTTGGCTCCTAGACATATGATTTTAAAAACTTGTGATCCAAACTGTTCTGTCAACGATATGGGTGCTCTGCAGAGTTAGAAAAAGGGATTGGAATAGCTTTTCTTTCTTTTCCCAAATAGAAAATATAAAATCCTAACTGATCCCAAAGAACTTAGTTAAGAACTGAACCCATTTGTAGGAAGCTCTAAAACTTACTGCCAGATAATGTTGGTTAATTCATGAATATTCAACAGAATAGAGACAGTTTTGCCTTTTCCTACTGAGAAAATATCTAAATACACAGATTTATAAAAATGGTGACTGTCACAGGAAAAAAAAAACCTTGAACTGACTATTCAGCCTGATTTATTGACACAGTTTTGTTCAGTGTCTGCACTGTTTGGGAAGTGTAAAAGCCCTGACAAGTTGGTCCAGATATCCACCTTACCTGTAAGCATCTTCGGTCACCATTCTTCCATTACTATTTATTACTTTTAATGTAATTTTTAATGTTTTGCAAATTATCTGTTCAGGTAGATTTTAAAACTTCACTTTGCTTATTTAAAATTACATGGAGGTTTATAGCCTAAGAGATGCCACTGATCTTGGTAATGTGAAATAGAAATAGAAGGCACTGAGAAGGACCAACAATTTCTCATCTATAGGACGGATTTCTTAAAAGGCAGATATTCATTTGCTCAAGATTTTTAACAGCACCACGTTTTTAACAGAGTCACAGTTTCATTTAGGCACGTACATGGGAGAAAAGGCTTCCAAATGTTCCTTAACCAGAAGTTCCCATACTGATATTTTATAGCCATAGTTTCAAAAGCCCTCAACATTCAAAGTGCTTTTGGAAATCTGGCCCCAGCTGTGAGCAGTGACCTCTCCTGAAAATCTGTAGGGATCTGGCATGAAGGCATATGGAACACTGCATTTAGTTGCAGGAATCTTAATTACCAAAAACATATTGACAAATTAGAGAGAGTTCAGAGAAAAGAAAAAACAAAAATGGTCAGGGGACCAGAGGAATTTACATATGAGGGAAGATGAAAAGAGCTATCTATGTATGGCTCAACTAGGGTATAACTGAGAGAGGATGTATGTTAAGATTCCACAAGTGTTCCTAATCTTGTGTGGAGAATGGTGAGGAACAAATTAAATGGGATATGAGGTTATAACTACAGCTGCGAGTAAAGAAGGGAAAAGATAATCTTCTGGGTCTTCAAAAGAGCACCCTGGCGGGGAGGTCAGGCTCTGAAATGTGGTCTGAAAGGAACAGGTTCCATTGCTAGGGCTGTATGAAAATTTACCTGTGGGACGCAGCTCTGAATGCTCCAGAGAAGCCTGCTCAGGTTCCACTTTCAAACTAGATGGTAGTTTGGAGTGGTTCAGGTGAATGGGATTCTTCTTTGGAATAGCTGGAACAAACCCATTTGAGGAAAAAAAACTCACTGAGAATATCTTTTTCAAAGTAAAAAATAGGCATTGAACTATCACATTTTTTAAGGTAGTGCCATTACTTAAAGAGTTATAATGTATAGTTGTTGTGGCCCTGATCTCTAAGGAAATAAACACCAGTCCTTGACCATAAGTAGTATTTCAGAACTGTGGGATTAAGAAGAAGAGCCAACTGTGACCCTTGAGGTCAGGTAGGTCACAAGTACCCTGGCTCAGATGAAATTGTTATCATGTGATTTGGGTACCTGTGTGTGCACAAACCCTTGCAGAGGCAGCAATTAATTAGTCAATATACCAATTAGTCAATATATCTGGGTTTATAATGTAGACAGTCACTACTAAGCTTGATTGAGGGCTGGAGGAATTTGGGCAGGCGGGTGAAACAAAATGATCTGGGCTGCAGAGGGACCTGTGCTGGTTCTCTTGCCCCATTCCATATTACACCTCACCAGATCTTGTGCTTCCTGAGCACAGTGCATGGTCACAGCAGACACTGAACCTCTGGACGTGCAGAGAGCCACAGGGTTTGTCACCAAAAAGTTGTAACCAGCCCTTCAAAAAGCCTGAAGGGGTTTGTACCCGTGAGACCCCAAAGAAATCCTTGAGGCACAGAAATGAGGGAACCCTTCTCCTTGAGAGTCTTGTTTCCCTCACTGCCTCCAACCTCACTGTACGAAGAGAAGGGGTAAAACCACACATCTGGAACAGGAAAAGAAGAATCTATTTTCTGCTTCTAGTTCTTGAAACAGAGATATTTCCAGAGGTGGCCTCCAAAAGGGCACCTCCCAAGGAGATCTGATTATGTCAGCCTCAGGCACTAATCCTGCCACGAGCAGTGACCCTCAGCAGAGGGGTGCCTGTGGGCAGTAGTGGGGCTCTGCAAGGAAGCTGGAGCTGTGTGCACAACGCTCACAGCAGTGTGGTGGCACCGGGGTTCACTGAATTTACTGATTTACTGGGTTTCACTGAAAATTCCTGTCACCATCAGGTCGGATTAACGTCTGCATTATGCCTGCTCCAAGTGGGAAAGAGCAGTCCATCTGAAATAATTCAAATTCGGGGTCATTCTTTTTTAAAAAGTGACTTTGGGCTGGAAGATTCCAAGTTCAGCCATTTTGAAAGGACGACACACTTTTACCTTCTCTGCGTCTAGGCTGTGTTAGGCAGAACTATGACACAAAAAGCTAGAGAGGTCAGATGAAACAGACTGATAAGGAAAATCTGGCGCAATTTGATAGTGAGTTTTTATTCAGCTCTTCCTCTCCTACCTTGGCTAATTTTATAATCAATATGAGTAAATTTTCCTCACCAAAATGTAGTCCAAACCCACAGAACCAACTGCTGCAGGAGGTCATCGAGTCAGATACTGCAGTTAGATTTCAAAAAGGACTGAATACATTTTATGGCCAAACAACATCTGTACAGTCATCCAAGCTAAGGTAATGGTGATGAAATTTCATGCTTGAGTGTGTAAAATGATTGCTACATCACTCAGAAAGGATTTTTTTTTCTTCCCAGGTAGAGGATTACACAATTGAGAAGAGACATTATGAAGAGCTTTCTGAGCTTGGGTTTTTTTAACCTTTCTCCAAAGAGTGAAAGATCAGCTCATGGACCTCACCGAATAATAACTCAGCCTTCTACTTCTTCTCTTCTTAAACATAATGAAGCTCCTAAATGAGATGTCTCGTTTCAGGACCTCCAAGTTTCTTTCATTTTTTCCCCACTAACTGATCTCATGTGCAGGTAAAATAACTGAAGCAAATCTTAGCAGCTGCCAAGGTCATTAATTCACTCTCCTGATCCAAACAGGTGAGAGCTGTGAGTTTGCACATGAGCACAGAGAGTCCTGATCCTGATATTTGATGCAACAGCTGGATGCATTTTTCATGGAACTTGAGTTTACTGTACATCTGGCTTCACTTAATTATTAAGCAAAACAAACAAAAAAATTGATCTTCCGTCATAGTCAGCAACTTAATGATGATTTTGACCATTTTTTCCTGTTTTCATCAGCTCAATTCTGTTTCCAGGACTTAATTGTGGAATGAATTAAGCAGGGACAGAATATACATCTAGCTGGAGATTTTCCTGATAACTTGCAGCAAATTTAATTCACTGGAAGTACATAGGGGAGGAAACTGTGGGGTGGAACGACTGCTGAAACACTTAAAACCTCATTACCACATATCCCCACTTCACCCTGAGAGCTCCCAGCCTGTCCATTATTGTCCTGTCTCTACTTTCTGTGGGACTTTGAAAAGAAAAGGTTCAAAGAGCAAGACTTTCATGCTCCCCTTTCCATGTCAAACACTTTCAACTCCTGATTTCAAAGTGCCACTAGCTTGCTGTTCAAAGGCCTGTGGACACATAGGGGGTGAGATAGGAGGAAAAGGTTGCACTACAAAGCCTGCTGCATTCAGAGCAATACCCAGCTCGGAGATACAAATGATAATACAAACCCAAGTGCCTACCAATAAAACTGGCAATACACGAAAGGAGGGTTGGAAAAATTCTAAACAGCCTCCTTCTGCCCCCTCTCCCACACTGGCACTGTGTCATTATTGGTTTGGATAAAAGCCTAATTTATATTTTGAAGTGCAGCTTTTCCCTCTTTTGCAGCTATGACCAGGGGATTGCAGAATCCAGAGAGAAGCCCAAACCCCAAATAAGTTAACTAAGAATACCTAAAGAAGTTCCTACCAACATCTGAAAAACCTGCCTTGCTCTCTTTGAGTATTCATCTACCTCCCCTTCTCTATCTGTATCCTTTTCATCTGCCTGCCCACAAGATTTGGAACACCATTAATTGGTCCTCGGGGAGGCTGACAGGCCTGCGCTTTTATGACTCGATTCTTTGTATTGTACACATGTGGGCATCTCTCAGGAGATAAACAAAGGGAAAACGTGCTGAAAAGGGGGGCAGAATTTGTATAAGACTAAACGCAGAGCAAACCACCTTCCCAATTTGCCGCTAATATCCTAAATTGCATGAATAAATCCACCCCCCTCCCCTTCTTCCCTCTTCCCCACATCTGCTTCTCTTAATCTGCTTTTCCTGATCACTACAGGCTCATCTTCTGAGGAATTTCACCTCCCATTTGAAATCAAACAGTCTAACTCTTCTTTTGCCCCCCCGTCCCATTCTCCCTCCCCCTTGCCAACAAAACAGTGAGGTGGTCTTATGGGAAGATAAAAAGAATAGTTGATCATAAGAACTAACCTGGAGCCAACACCTTGGTCTTCCGTCCCTTCAGCAGTTTCTAAACCCTAAGCACCTGCAGCTAATTCTCATGGCTTCCAGCCTTGGTCTTGGATTTGCTGAGAGTGGGAGACTTTCTGGCACAGCTTTCACTGCTCAGGAAGAATAAGTTTAAAACCTCAGAGAGTCACAGACACACAAGCCCAAGCTTTAGAGCCCATGTGTGCTTATGCATGTACGTGCCTGGGGAGAGAGCAGTCTGTGTTACACAAAGGCACCAATAATTTTTAAAAATGGGTACTGGCGACCTTGCCTGCTGACCAACAACATGCCAGAATCCCTACAGAGATTTGGTATTTACCAACACAACAGACATGTGATGTGTTCTTCCCTGAGCTGGACATTTACAAAGGAGTTCTGGTTCAAGTCCTCCTGGCCTTACTTACAGCAGTTTTGATAGAAAGACAAGGATTTACCCTGCTTTCAGACCTGGAAACCACTGTGAATTTGTGAATCAGATTCACAGCTGGAAGGCAGGTGTGTGAGTGCTTTTATGTCCACATCAGCACATCCTAAAAATCTGGTCATTAGTGTCTGTGCCTAGAAGCTGAAACAACACAGGCAGGGCAGGACATGGGAATCAAAATCCACCATTTTCATTCTATCTTCTTCTTCTTCCTCTTTCTCTCTTAGCCTGCTTATATTCCATTGGTTAAGTAAGCATACCAGACATAGATGTAGATCTGAAATCTTCAGGAGAGGAGGGGACATGGATCTACACATTCCATGGTTGGAATGGATGCTCTGACTCCTAAAAGTCTGTGTAAAGTCTGGCCCCTTCTTGTCCACCCTACTTTTCAAAAACAGAAGTGGTTGGTCTGAAGGAAAGGGCCTAGGTAACCAGAGTACTGAGTATGGCCAAGGAAGGCACCTGAGAGAAAAGTGGAATTTATCACAATCTTGTCCTGAACTTTTTAATTCGTTACAATAAGGAGCTCCGAGCTCAACATGTCCATTTTTTTGTGAATAATGATTTAAGGCAACTAACTTTTGCTTTAATGAAGGGACAATGTATATGGTGAATGTATTTTGTATTAAACTCTTAATTTGAAGTTCGTGAAGGCAGAATCTGTTATAGTGATATAAATCTGGTTTCTGACTTCAGGGCCCAGAGCCTGTAGGACTATTTGAAGATTTTAGATATATGAAGAGATTAGCTGTATCTCTGACTCAGTTTACATATCTGAAGAAAAATCCCATTTACAGCTTGATTTCTTTTTTTTAGTCCACAAAGAATGTTTTCATTCTTAACCTTTGAATACATATTCAGCATTGGTGTATTGTTCACATTTTTTAAGAAGAATCACGTATACATGGAACAAGCTAATTTTTAAAAATTTACTTCCTTTTTTTCCCAGAGGCTAACCTGGGAAGGCAAATTTCTTCAGGGAAACTAAAGGAAAGGCCACAGTGAGCACTTCACATATGTCAGTTCTCATTCTTCCAAACTTTTACTGAGGCATGGCAATTTCTACCTGGTTTTCATACCCTACTCAACAGCAGGAATTTCAGTGTGGGTTGTAAAACCTGCTTAAGAGCCTGTGTAATTTACCTCATGTTGACTACTCTGTGTGGAACAGCTAATGGTACATGAGTTAATTAATCTATAGCTGCCTTGCCTCCCTGTGTTAAATAGCTGCAATGGCTATGTCTCTGAAAATCTTGAGAAACCTTTATTTTAATTGTTACCAGTGACTTTGTGCAGCTGGCAGAAATAGGCATTTAAATGACAGACTAGGTCTGATTTGAGCCCAGGGTCTACGGACATCTATAATGGGAAAATGTCCCTGGAGAGAAATACATTCCTGCAAGAGCAACGCTGCTCTCAGCTTGGGAAGAGACAGCAGCCAGGCAGGGCAGCTTTTGGTAAAGGTGAAGGGGAACTAAGAAAGGCACCAAGCTGCAAGCTTTTGGCCTGGTGTTGTTCCCACTATGCTGGCCTGGAAACTAAAGGGCACTGTGAAAGGCCCCAGGTGTTAATACAGTCGTATGAAACGCTGTCACTATTAATTTCTTCTGGTTTTCCCTGAAAATGAGCTGAGCAACCACTGCTAAGCAAGGTTTCTATAAAACAAAAGACATAATTTAAATCTATTTAGCCCCAACAACATCCCTGCTATGTGTAAGGATACACACACACAGTGTGGCTGTGAACAGCCACTGAGGGGCAAAGCACTGCCATTCCTGCAAACTTTTGGGATTATTTGCCTCTCCAGACCTCCAGGCATTACCCGTCAGAGCTGTGCACTGAAGTGGCAGTGGGAAGGACAGGGGAAAGTAGCTCAGCTCTGCCTGATATGTGAGACTTTCCTCATTTTCTTCCTGATGCTAGAATGGGGCTGGGAATGCAGATGCATTTTTCAGGACGCACTAGGATTGGTGGCTCTTAATTTCCCCGAAGTTCTAGACTCCATTTTTTTTTTCTGGTTTGAAGACTGTAGTTCAAGGCAGAGCAAAAGTGGCGGCGTGTAGGTTTGCACGCACACTGTGCTGCTCAGCTGTGTGTCTGTGGGCATCAGAAAGTCACGGTAATGCACCTCTAAACATGACAAAGAAATCATTTAAATATAGTTGTTTGTCATTGGCTTATGGCCTATCTGGCATCCAGTTCTAAAATCAGTGTCTGGAGCCTGACTTTCAGAGATTTTGTGCCATTTTACATGAATAAAGGACTTTTCCTTTTAATGCTTAGGAATACATCGTTGCACTAAAATAGTCACTTTTCAACCCCAGCTGAAAATGCCCCTTTGGGGATTCTCAGCATATGGATAGTTACATTGAAAATCAATTCTTCCGACATTCAGAGCTTTCTTTGGGAGAGGTTTATTTGCTCTACTAACCATTTTAAGCCTCTGTGGCACCTTCTTACTCATCATAACTGCTGTGCTTAGTATCTGGCTCATAAGCATTATTTGATTTCAGTACCCTGTACATTGTGTCACTTTTTAAATTAATATAAAAATTGCTTCAGCAGTCTCCTTGTTTGTGTTGGTGTTAAACCTCTCTAGCAGAAATGTGAGGGGTGGTGGGGAGTGTAGGGCATTAGGGATTTGGGGGGCACAGTCCCCATCTCCCTGGAGTTGTCCCTTGCTCCCACAGCACAGATGTTCTCCCCAAGCCACCAGCTACATACCAAATGCACTTTCATCAACACTGGTGATGGAAGAGGTCCGTGGCTCAGTTCACAGGTCCAGTTCCTCTGCAGTGTGCAGGAAAACTTACCTGAGGAGAAAATAAAGAGGTCCAGTGCTAATATTGAGAAAGTTGAATAAGACCGGTTGTGAAGGGTCACACATTTCGTCCTGTTTTTTGCTAAGCCTTCTGTTATAACCTTGGAGTCAGAGATTTTCACACAGTTTCATGTAAACAATAGCCGATGTTTATTTAACCGTCTTTTCTGTTTTACATTCCTTTTGTGATAAGAGAAAGTTTGATGAGCATCCTTTTTCACCAGTGGGATTGGAGAGGAAGTGACATGTCCTCCAATCTCTTGTGGAATTGAAAATCCTATAAAGTATCTGAAATGTAAATAAAGTTTCTCTTTTCCCTCCTTTCTGATGAACCTAGCAGGTGTGAAAGTGTCCTTTATTGTGTCCTTACCGGCACACACACACGAGACAAATGACAGGCCATAGGTTTGCCTGAAACATGCAATTTTATACTAATAAGCCACAGAAAAGATAATGGATTGCTTTCATTGTATGTCTTATAACATTGGCATCTTTTGGCTGCAAGTTTCTCCATTGCTCCAATTCTGTTAGGGGCCAAAGAAGTCTGTTCTTTTAGTTTTCAGTTAAATATTTTCTACCAAAATTTTTTTACTATTGACTTTTCTCATTGGTGGTGGTTTTCTTTTAAGGAGAAGGTCATTTGAAAAACAAAGAAGTTTAGTTGGGGGTTTTCTAACACATGCTGAGTCTCTAAAATTCTCTTGGAATAAATGATATTTCAATTTACTTCTCTGCAGAAGAAGCTGTCATTCCATGGAACTACACCCCCATTTCAAACTCTAACGTTCACTTCATCTGTAGATTTTCAGGGCTTCTTGCCCATTAGAGTAAAAATATGGTTAGTTTTTCTGGAGCTAGTGCTAAATTGCTACAATGCTCTGAAATTGGTCAGTTTTAGATGCTAAGAAATAATGCCTCGTACCACAACTATCTTGAGACACCCTGGACAGGCTACTTTTTTTTTTTTTCATTTGGATGGATTACCACCACCAAGAGAAAAATTCAAGCACCTGTTTTGGAACATATGTTTTATACGGCTACTGCTATAACTTTTTTTCTTTCCAAACTGGTCTAATAATTACAAAGAACAGTATCCATAGAACAACAAACTATTTTTCTAGTTCATGTTTAAATGTCTTACTGTGACCTTCTTCCCTATTGCCATCACTACCCTACTTTTTGGCTGAAGTCTCTTTAAGATGGGCAAGTTACCTCAGCAATTTCACCTCCTCTGAAATCACCTCATTCTGCCCTGATTTATACCCCACGAAATCCTATTGCCCTCAGGAGGGTTCTGCAGAGTGTAAGGCTGGGCAGAGTTTGATCCAGAATGTTAAATACTGGAGCATCAAAGTTATAGGTTTATTGAAATTATTATTGGTCCCCACTGGTTATTTACTTATGCTATATCTCAGCTACAGTTAAATTCTATGCAACAAGGTATGTGGGGAGAAATAAAAGCACAAATAGCAAGTGAGTGCATTGATTTGGAATGGGCTCGAACCTGTTTTTATGCCCCAGGACGCTGCAGAAGTGGAGGGATTTTCAAGGCTCCCCACAAAGTGACCTGAGACATGGGATTCTGGGTTGCCTGAAAAAAAATGTGCTGTAAGGTGAGGGAGCTCTGGCACTGATACACCAGAAGCTCAACTTTCCCAAACTCAGAGGCTGGGGTGGGTGTTGGGACCCCCATCTCCCTCCCTGCCAAGCCTCTCTCTCTGGTGAGCCTCTGCAGAGACCTCAGTCCTTTGAGCATCCTCACCAAAGCAACACCAACACCTCTGATTCCTTCAGCACCCCTGGTAGTGTTTTCCTGAAGATTAAGGGGCAAATCTTGGTCACATCTCAGTTAACTGTGTCTGGAGAAAGACTCCATGCTACATTACCAAAATTCTGACTCAAGATTTTCCACAATCTAATCACAAATTTAATAATTCGGTATTACATACGTACATCAGGCCTTTCTCTACAGATTCCCTCAGGCATGCTACAGAAGTTAAGACAGAATTGAGGAACTAAAATCACACCTAATTATGTACTGTTTCCACACCCAAAAATTTTTGTTCTCATTTGTGTACCCCAAATCACAATATCACTGCAACTACTTCTCAGTCAAATGACCCAAAGAGATTAATGGACGCATGCATCAGTTCTGAAGTCAGGTGCCTAAATGAACACTTAAAATCAAATATTTACACATCAAAGGGATATTTTGTAAAGAGGAGATAAAATAAAGTCAATCCAAGCCCCTCAGGCAACAGTAAAAATACCAAGTCCAGAGAATTTTACGTTTCAAGCTTCATAGAGCTTTCCCTCAGCAGAGTTTGGGCTGGCTGAGATGCTGTAACCCTGGAATGAGCACCACAGACACAGAGTGTACTTGGGAGGGATCAAAACAATAGGAGAACACAGATCCCACTTTCCAATGAATTACCTTGGAACTAATCACCATCGTAGGAAATCTATCGACATGCCAAGAAATTTAAAATTTAAACCGTACTGGTAGAGGGGCCAGAAGAATAGACACCAAAATTCATGACTCTTTTAAATTTACATTATTTCCTTCCTCACAGTATGCATGAAAAAGCAGTGCAGAGTCCTCTACAGGCAACCATACATCAAGTGACTACCCAATGTTTCACTTCTAGAATTTCTGATCTGACATGTAGGCCTTCAATACAACAAAAAATGTGTATCCCATGTATTTTCCTTCATATAAAGTCTTCCTTTTTAAAAATCAAACAGCTGGAGTTAGGAAATACTCCAAATTAAATCTCATTCTTTCACTGTGAAAAGTCAGTAGTTGAAAAAAGAAGTGCATTTTACAATCAGTTCTGTAGCAGTGAATTTTAGGTGGAAGAAATTTCTAATTGAGTGTGAGATGTTCCCTGCTACATTATTTTATGCATGTCTTCTCCATTTGGCCCACACTATCTTGAATTCATACTCACCAAAAAATGAACTTTCAAATTTAGCAATCAGATTTGCTTGTCATAATGAATAGCAAACAGAATGACATGGAAAATGTTTGTCCTAGCAGTTATTACCAACCAGCTTCTCAAGACTTTTACTGGTCAACAAAACATTTTTCCTTCCTTTTTTTGTTGCACTCACTAATCAGGATCCTGTCTGCCTCACAACAGTCAGCTGCCATTGTAACAAGTTACAGGAAAATTATAATGCTTCCTAAGCATTTCCACAGAAACAAATTTCATGTGTGTGTGTGTGGGTGGACAGTAGGAGGAGAATAACCTTGGGAAAAACACAATTATAAACAGCTGCAGCATGCATTAAATGTAATTATGATTGATTCCTATAAATAATTCTCTGTGTAAATTTCCACTTAAGCTGGATTTGCTGTTCGGGTGCAGTGGACATTTCTGCATTAAGCGATTATGTCTTTTTATTATTATTAAAAATACAGATTTTTTTTTCCCCATTTGGGAGAGAAGATGGAGAAAGAAGACTTTACCAGCGTGAACTGCTGAAAATCTGGACTATCACAATTAATAGTTTAACAGCCTGGACATGATGATATGGTTTGTGCCTGAACAACAAAGAAGGATTAAAATGAAAAAGAGTGCATCATCCAAAGTTATTGTCAGCAAAACCTCGTAACACTATTTCAACAAGATAATAAGTGTATAATGATAGATAGCACCTGATCAACCACTATGGAAGAGCTGACTGTATTAATAGGACTTGACATTTGTTCTGTTTAATGGAGAAGGTGCTGAGCACCTAGGTTTCTTCTATGCTAATTGCTTGGTCATTTGAAAAAGAAATCAATACAATACAGCCCTCACAGGAGAAAATCTTGACTGATTCTTTGCAGTTCCTACAGCAAAAATACACTAAATCATGGTCATTAATTCATTTGACTAATTCAACACTTAAAATTTCATTCATTCTCATATAAGATTTTACAACTGTCTATTACATGAACATTCAGTGGCGGTAATGGCAGGAAAGATAATATAAAATGACTGGGACAAGGAAGGATGGTTCTTCTGGAAGCTTTATGTAGCACAAGCCTGATCCCACCGATATTAATTACAGCTGGCCATCACTTCAGTGAGAGAAGACAAGGGCTGTGCATGGGCCTTGGTACATCCGTGTGCTCAGTTCTCATTGCATGTGTGGGAGCTACCGAGAGCTTCTCAGTGCTTAAAAAAAAACCCCAAAATCATCTTACTGCAGCTGCAACACTGATGTGCTACAGCTGACTCTCCTCAGAAGGCTCCAGCCCCATACTCAGTAGTATATTCACAAGAAAAGGCTGGAAGGGACCTCTGGAGATCAGCCCGTCCAACCCCCTGCCAGGGCAGGCTCACCCAGAGCAGGTGACACAGGATCCATCCAGGTGGGTTTGGAAAGTCTCCAAAGTGGGAGACTCCACGCTCTCCATGGGCAGCTGTCCCAGTGCTCTGCCACCCTCAACACAGAAAAGTTGTTCCTCATCTTGAGGTGGATCTTCTGTCCTTTAGTTTATGGCCACTGCTCTTTGTCCTGTCAGTGGACACCACTGAAAACAGTCTGGTAATGTCCTCTTGGCACCACTTTTGAGGCATATACATGCATAAATGAGATCCCCTCTCAATCTTCTCAGGCCCAACTCCTGGAGTCTTGCCTCACCGGAGAGATGCTCCAGACCCCTCATCATCTTTGTGGCCTCTTCTGGACCCTCTTCAGTAGCTCCTTGTCTTTCTTGAACCGTGGAAATCAGAATAGAACACAGCACTCCAGATGTGGCCTGAATAAAGCTGGGTGGAGAGGTGAGGGTCCCTTTCCTTGACGTGCTGGCCACGCTCTTCCCGATATACCCCAGGATAGTGAACCTCTTAATCACATTTATAACCTCTTCTCTTCCACAGGAGCCAATGGCACATGCTCAGAGTTAAGCTTCTTAACCAATATGATGATCCAAGGCTCTCTTTCTACTCTGTGTACCTCCTCAACAATTTAGGTTTTAATTTAGACTTTCTTTCCAGCTTGGATATATCCTTAATTTTTGATATAGAACATATGGACATTGCAAAGTATATCAACATTCGTAAGACAAAATCAGAAATACAGGGACCTGCTTTTCTCATCGGTATCTCTAAAGGTGTTCACGTTTTAGTGTTGTTCATGTTTTACTGTTTTTCATGCCCTTGACACTTTCTATCCTGCTTTTTTTTTTTCTGTACATCTGCAGAGCACTTTATTAGCTAACCAAACCTTCTGTGTGCAGTAGGGATGGGGTAACCATGCCAGAAGCTGATATCTTCCAGCTTAAAAACGTTACTTGTGGGGTTTGTCCGAATTAACACAGTGTCAAAGGCAAAACTGGATTCAAAGCTGAGCTCTGCCTGTGCCTCAACACGGAGCAAGGTTTCCTTAAAAAATGGCTGCCTAGAGAGCCTTCAAAGCAGAGCTAAAACACTGCACAGCTTCTTTTCCATTAGATCCATGGAATATTTTTTTTTTTACCATTTCTACCTTCTCTGCATGGCTGTGTGATTAGCTTGATTTAAAATAAAACCTTGCTTTCCTGATAATAATGTGATTTAATGGCACTACAAATGAGACAGCTTTCACCTGACATGAGTTAGGTTATTTTTACAGACTTTTGTTGCAGTTGCTGGTAGTTCAGGGGCTTTAAGCTCTTCCTGAAAGAAAAAAGCATTATTTGCTCCAAAGTTACAGCAAATTAATACGAACAACCCTGCTGATGTTCAGGTTTTATTTAGTACATAACATACATAAATGCTGTTAAGACTCCACAGAATACTGAAGATTTGTCTGCATGCTTTTCTAACAACAACAACAAAAAAAATAAAGCTAGTACATACTTAACCCCCTCAGGCTAATTTTTTTTAAGGCATGCCTCTAAAACTGCATCAAAATATTTTGTGAATACAGTTTTTTACACTTGACCTCTATTTAGGTGTAGGAATCAGATGCAGTGCAACAGATATAGACTCAGAAGCTATATTTAGCCTTTTGACCATAAACCCATTCCTTTATTTTTATTTTTTCATATGACTGGATTTAAAGAGCTTTTTTTTAAAGACTCCATTATCCCTTTTTAAATAAGCCAGCAAAAAAAAAGAAAAAAAAAAAAAAAAAAAACCCTCAACAACTAAAACCCCCAACCAACAAGGGCTGTACATATTTTGTAAAAAACATTCTTACATCAATCAGGCAAATATACATTAGAAAGAAGGAAACACATTAAGACTCATTTTCCTTTTTCCTGTGCCAGGTTGTTTATCTTGTACTATATATCAGAATGAAAGTAATTCACCTCTCAAAACAAAATATTAAAGAACAAAATATGACTGTGATGCACTTCTGCAGAATACAGCCAAATTTCCATAAAATGTCTGCAGGGTTTTGCACATTAAAATTTCTCTTACTAAAAATGTTTATGGAAATAGGTCATTATGCACATTACTAATAGAGAGCAATTTGTTGCTTTTAAAGGAGCTTTTATACTAATAGTTGTGAATAAACACATTTATCAGACATCCTAAATAAAAACAATGTATACACAGTGCACCTCACACACACAGCAGACATGGATTAAAGGAGTTGCTCATTTGAGGCCCAGTTCTGCTACCGTGGAGCTCGGGGGAATTTTTGGCAGTTTTTGTTAGGTTGATAGGAGATGAATGGTGTCTCAGCTGTGGAAATGGGCTAATGGAAGGTACCACAGGATCCAATAATTCGAGCCCTACCTGCTTCCACACAGCTTGGCCAGACCCACTAAAGCTCCCTCTGTGTTCAGTGAAAGGGAGAGCAAGGGTTAGGGTGTCCAAGCAAAACCTATCCTTTGCAGCCAGAGCTGCAGAGCCCAGGCCAACAAGCCCAGGCCCACAAAAGCATCATCAGTCTATGGAAAACAAAGTAGATTTTCACATCAGTAGTAGCAACTGTGCTCATATGACATTGGAATTCTGTTTGAAATGATATATATCCCATTATCATCACTTGGAGACAATAAAAGAATGAGAACAGCTATCGTAATTTTGCTTGACTTCTGAGGAACAAAGAAGATACAGCCAGGCAATTACACTGTGTAGGTTATCGTAGCATGGGAAGCAACAGGATACCAGTTTAAAACTGCAGGACTCACTGAGGAACATCTTACAATATATTTACACGGTAGCCAGCATCCATTCTCTTAAAAATCTTACTTAAACCGCAGATTAGATCACGTAGAAAGTGCAAACGAAATGAGCTGCTTTAGGAAGATATGTTGATTCCTGTGGTCCCTTGCTTGGTTGTCAGTAAAAGTGAAGAAAATGTAAAACATCTATCCAATTATTTCAGTTAATATACAAGCATTAGGCATTCAAATTCCTAATTAAGAGACAACATGCCCTGTCAGGCATCTGCATGGGCTATTGAACATTGCCTAGATTGTTCCATAATTATCCTGGCTTAATAGCTCTAAAAATGTAAGCAATGTGCATCCATTGAGGAAATGCACTGCTTACCACATGAGGAGGAACAGCACACAGAACATGCTCTGCCACGGTGTGTTTGTGCTGCAGGTTTTTAGTGGAACATGGTTTAATTAACAGCAGGCAGCCTCGGCTTAGGAGCTGGCTGCTGTTGGCAAGGAGGAAATGTAGCTCGCACATCAAAATGTATTTCCATGACCAGGTTTAAACACGAAAATCTCAACTGTTGGAAGTGCTCCGTTTCAGATTCCAGTGTCAGTTAGGCACCAAAAAGAAGAGATATCGTATGCAAAAATATATATTCGTAGTGATTTCAGCATGATACCTTTCAAGCCTCATTTGTTAAAATCTTCTATCTCCCAGCCCCATCAGCCAAAAAAAAAAAAAAAAAAAAAAAAAAATCCCCGAAAAAACCAACAAAACAAAACAAAACAAAACAAAAAAACCCCAAACCCCAAACCAAACCAAACCAAACCAGACTTCCCTCCCAAAAAAACTCAACAACAAAAAAACCCAAACCAAAGCAAACCAAAAAAAAAACCCCAAAAGCCAGCATCCTCTAGGGCAGTCATGTTGTCAAGGAAACAGATTTTTGCCATCTTCTATGATTTTCATTGTCAATAAATTTACTACGATTTCCTTCTTTTTAACCCTGATGCCTATGTTCAAGGTTTGACCAAAGCTGCCTTAAATGGTGCAGCCATAGCATCAAGACGTCTATTCTTTCATACTTTCTGGCAAAACTGGGCAAATCATGGATATATTCTTCCATGTAAAGTCTGCAAGGAGCACAAAAATGAAGTATTTCAGCTCTTTGGAATGGATTTCTTCTGCCCTTTAACCAGTAGGTTTTGATTTGGAAAATAATATGTTTTAAGGACTCCATGTACCTTTCTGTTTCTCTCTTCTTTTTGCTTTGAGTAAGATAGAAGGGAAAAAAGGAAAAAACAAAGAAAAGGCCATTTTAAAAAAGGTAGTGGAAATGTGAAGAAATTTTAGAACGGCTTAAAACATGCAAACAAAACCTATTTTTTCAGCACTGTCTTTGTTTTAGCTAAACCTCTAAGTTAAAAACTCAACAGCTCCTGGTCAAGTTTCCTGTTAAAATCCCTGTACACGGATGTTGCATGAGATGCAGCTTCTTCCAATCCACCAGATGCAAAACTAAAATGTGTGAACTTGGCAACTTCAGGATGTTTCATGCAACAGAGTGAAGGAGATACCACTCAACATTTCTCTTGAGACTACCAGGAAGAGTTGAAGCAGTTCTCAGGTTCCTTGTAGACTGCCATCCTGTAAATAAATAGCATGAATAAATATTCTTACCTGGGACAGATCTAGCAGAGTTGAGTTGATTCAGCTGGTTTAATGTGGATTTTCTTCTTCTTTTTTATGTCATGGTAGGCATAATTGACGTAGAATCTAATAGTGAACTTCCATCTCATTAAAATAAAGATTTTTGCCGAAGCATCTCACATCTATTTGCCAGTTCTGGTGTGAGAAAACTTTTCTTTGTTCTTCTAAATGGGGATAACTGATTTTGAAAAAATTTGGGTATTTGCCTCTTCTTTCCTGTCCCTGCCCTTAAATAACTAGAATTCTACAGAATTCTATATCAGAATACAGTAGGCCTCAGATGTGTATTTTCTAGCCTGGAATCTGACACCATAATGGGTATTAAAGATGCATGCTTTTTTCTTCACTGGATATGTAAACTTTTTATTAATTAGACAGGGAAGTAATCATCCATCTGCAGGTATTAAAGGCATGTCAATCCAAATGATAGAATTAATAACTTATATTTTGGCTGAACTGTTCCTGTCAAAAGACAGATAATTACAATTTTTAAAAATATCTATATATAATATTATTTCATGTTTTAATGAAATTGAACAATGAACTTTAGACAAGTTGAAATGGTATATTTAAAAACTATTTTTAGGTCTCAAATCATTTTTCTTTCCTTTCCTCTTCTAGTACAAAATTTTAAACTACATCTCATTTTTGGTCTCAAACCAAAAAAAAAAAAAAGCTTGATTTTCAATATAATAAAATTTATTGTTCCTCATGAGATCACAAGATAATTCAGGCACTTAACAGTACAGGTCACTTAACAGCATAGGTCATTTACCAATATTAGATTATTTCTTCCGTGGATAGAGGTAACCTTGTGGACTAAAGTCCATAATTGGAAAGTAAATTGAAATCAATTTATGGTTTTGGGTTTGATTTGGGTTTTTTATTATTATTATTATTTTTCTACTCTTCAAGGTAGCAGTAATGTGAACATTTCACTTTGGATCCCTCTAACTTCTGCACCTTAAGGACTCAGGAGGTCTCCTGAGGAGGGGTGGGCCAGCATTCACCCTGGCACAACATTCCTGGGACACAGACCTGGCTTTGCCTCAGGGATGTCTCAGGACCTTCGCCTTTTGAGCTCAAGGCAAGTGGACTGCACTCTAATTGCTCATTAATACTGAGGACAGAGTTAAGTATTCCCATGGTAAAAATTTCGGGGTACTTTGAAGCTTTCTTTCCACTGTTGCCCTGGTTTTTTGCTAAGCCTTCTGTTTTAACCTTAGAGTCAGAAATTATTCACACAGTTTCATGTAAACAATAGCTGATGTTTATTTAACCGTCTATTCTGTTTCTCATTCCTTTTGTGATAAGAGAAACTCCTCTAAGCATCTTTTTTTCTCCAATGGGATTGAGAAGGAAGTGACACGTTCTCCAATCCCTTGTGGAGTTGAGAATTCTATAAAATGTGACATATGTAAATAAAGTTGCACTTTTCCCTCCTTTCTGCTGAACCTAGCAGGTGTGAGAGTGTCCTTTATTGTGTTTTCCCAGACACATTTCGCCATTTTTTTCTTTTCAGGCTTGAGACGGAGAGAACCCATGGAACCACTACAACAATCCAGGGATACTTGGTTGGAAGCTTTGCACAGTTTTTCTCCACAGGCTTAGATGAGGGAGGAGGGGAGGTAAGATTCAGTATTTTGGATGTATAACTTCAGCTGCAGAAATGAATATATCTAAACTCAAAGGCCAGGGGCAGCCAAGATGCCCCTTGCTGTTGTGTGGAAGACAGTTCTACACACTTCGTCCCTTTTCTAAACACAACACATTGGGTTGGTTTTTGCAAGCCACTACATTATTTGCCTTCTCAGGCCCCAGCCTCTGAAAAAACCCGTTTCATCTGGATTGCTAAAGAGCAGATTCTCATAATCACTCAGAGGAGACAGCTCCCAAGAGACAGCTCCAAACAGCTGCTTCTTGCAGCTGGAAAGTTTTTCAGTGCCAGTCCAGACCTTCATGTAGTAAAGCTCTAATATTCATGAATAGTCAGTTGATTTCTGTAGGAAAGTTTGGGTGCCTCACTGCATTGAGTCCTATAACAAACACTGCAATAACAGTTTCCTTTTGTAGGTAGGCAGATATTAGAGCCTTGTGTCCAAGGCTTATACATGCAAGAAATACAACTCATGTGGGGTTCACAGTCTCAAGGTTGTTGGTTGTCCCTGCAATAAGATTCATCAAATTCGGCTAAGCAATTTGGGGTGTGTTTGGTTTGGTTGTTTTTTTTTTTTTTCCTCTAAGGCAGACAATTTACAAATAAAAAGGTAAAAATTACATAAGATATATGGGTAACTTTGAAATGACAGTGAAGAACATTATTTAAAATGAGGCTCCACTCAAAGCAGCTAAATTAATCTTTAAAATGAAGAATTCCGGGGACTATAGTAAGTACTAGGTTTCACCCCATTTTTTCCTTCAGACAAAATACGTACTGCCAAGCACAAACAGAGAAAGTTGTTGGGGCTTTGCTTGTTTGTTAGTTTTGGTTTGGTTTATTAATTCATTTTTCTTTGTTTGTTTGTTTTGATTAGATCATTCAAAGTCTTATTTGCTCCATAAACTGCAGCTATGTAAAGGTCCCTTTGGAAGATCAAAACTTTTCCAAAATCAAGAAAAAGGGAACAGCAAAATAGTTATTAACGGGCAAGAGAATTCATTACATTTTGTATTAAAGAAATTTGTTAACTGGGTACCTTTTAAAAGAGTATCATGACTGCTCTTTGGAGGTGCAGAGTCTGCCTTGTTAAGTATTCACATTTACTGACTCATTGTTTATAAAATCAGGTGTTCCAAAGACAAGAGGTATTTTTTACAATAAGCAATTCTGTAATGAAACAGAGGAATATAAATCAATTTATTAGATATCATCTGCATATGGAGCTATGAAAAAGACCTCAGGAAAAAAAAGCACAAGACTGCTGTAATTTGTACTGTGGGGAAGCATATATAAATATCTTCAGGCACCATAAATTTAGATGGTTTACCTGAAAACATTAGTAACTTCTCCAGTACAAAGGGTGAAATGTTCCACCCACAGTTTCCATACTGCATTCTTCCCAAAATATCTCTACTTCCAGTAAGCATAAATTTTATGTTTGGATTTGTTAAAACTAATAAAACAGGGTAGGAAGCAGGCTAGTTTTTTTTTAAGGGATGCAGGTGGGAGCCAATAAAATAGGATTCCAGAGGCACCTTCATATCTTCTTCATATCTTTGTACTGTTACCTTTCCCTACACTAAAAAAAAGCCAATTGCTTAAATGTTTTGCTAAGCCCTACTCACCTCTTGGGTGTTTCAATGGATTTAGTTGACATGGCTCCTTCACAATCAGATGTATTTTCATACGCCTATAGCTTGTTGATTACAACCCATTTCTCACACTCGACTCCCCTGAAAAAAGGGCTCTGTGTCAGTGTGCCTCTCACAAATCAGGCAGCAGTACAACTGTGCTGCTTTCCTGATGAGCCCTATCAAGCCCATTTTTGGAAATGACGTAAAATAATACATTTCTCCCTTTTTTCCAGGCAAAGATATTTTGTATCCTGCCTTGTATTATGTCGCATATAGTCTTTTCAGAGTGTCCCATTCTCCTTTTCCAAAGTATGCTGTGGCAGATGAATACATCTGGACTCTGAATCTCATTTGGGGAAGAATCAGCAGTTTAGTGGTGGCCATCTTTGTATTCATGAGGGTATCATGGGAGTGATGCGCCAAAACTGTGTTATTGTGTTATTGTTTTCTTGGTAATGCTATTTCTGGCTAGTTTGAAATAACCCAGTGTTTCTAGACACAGGGAAACCTTTTGAATTAAACAGGTGCATTGGCTGGTTGTGGAACTATTTAGTAGAGGAGAATCTGTAGAGCTATTCCCTTCTCTGATGTTCCTCACATAGTTCTCCCTTGCTGATGACAGCAAAGTCACATTGCCCGGGTGTGTCCTGCCTTCAGATGTAAAAGATCAAGATTAAAAGAAGAGATGGGGACCTATAAACAAAACCTGATGGTTTTTCCCCTTCAGCTTCGGCCTCAGGTGCACGATGGCCTGTTGTCCTGCTTTTGCTAAAGCCTTCTGTGTATAATATGGAATCAGAATTCTTTCTCACACAGTTTCATGTAAACAATAGCCAATAATTACTTAACCATATTTTCTGCTTTTCATTCCTTTTGTGGTAAGAGAAAGTTTGATGAGCATCCTTTTTCTCCAGGGGGATTGGAGAGGAAGTGTCATGTCCTTCAATCCCTTGTGGAATTGAAAACCCTATAAAGTATTAGAAATGTAAATAAAGTCTCTCTTTTTCCCTCTTTCTGTAAACCTAGCAGGTGTGAGAGCCTCCTTTATTGTGCCTTTACCAACACAATGGCCTCTAGCAGTGACAATCACACCACAAAGGAACTCACTCCTTCTGTGACGTTGCAATGGTTTTGCTTCACAGATCAGATAATAAATCATTGCATTTACATTGTAGTCTCCTTCATCTGTCTTACCACACACTGGTGAGAAGTGCTGAAGCACTTTTCGAGTTCTGTGGCCTCATCATACCTCAGTGTGTTCATGCCCAGTGACCCAAGCCATCTTCATTGTAGCTCTGAAGCCTGTGAGCAATTTTTCTCTACTGAATTACCAAATTCAACAAATTTTGAGTTAGGCAGTTTCTGTGTAAAAAATTAAGTGAAGGGACTACAAAATTTTAATCAACCCTTTCACTCAGTTCTGTCTGGTGTCTGATGTTCTTGTTTGTTGCACACCACTGATATCCAGCACATTATACTTATGCTAAATTTAAGTGTTCAAAGTGCATTGCTATTCTGCCTTGTGTGTGAAGAAGGGGGATGGAAAGCAGGGTGAGAATAAGAGGTATAATTCCCTGTACACTGAAATACTTCCTTGTACAAGTCTTCTTTCTTTGTGCCTTACCTGAGAAACATGGTTGACAATATTATTTTCTCCCTTCAGTCTATCTAATATAAATACTAAATTCTACTGTCAGGACTATTAATTCTTACACATCAGAACAAGGGGCCTGGGCCAAAGCTAGCTTTTTCTCTGCTATATCAAAAAAAAAGTAATTAGTGGATAGTTATTTGCTTGTCCTCAGGAGAAGTAACATAAAAACATCTGCAGTTACCTCAGTGCTTTCTTTCAGATATCTCGATAAAACTCGGAACTGCCAGAATCCCTATGGACAACTCCATAATACACTGCTGATATCCCGAGGATGACACCCAGTCACAGCCAGTATAGTAGCCCATTGTAACCCGATTTTTGCCATTAAGCAGTTCATTTCTATTATTTTCCATATTGTAACAACTTAGAGACAAAGGCATTTTTGTATTTAATATGGCAGTGGGCTGGTCATGATAACAGTACATAGTGCTGCTATAGCAGTAATAATGGTAATTGAAAGAAGTCCCCAAACCTCTTATTTAAAATAAATCTGTAGGTATACATAACATAAAAATAGAAGAATATATTTTTATAAAACATCATCTATTTGTAACTGTGAATTTAAATATAGGTGTGCATATGTTTTATATTAAAATATACAGAAATTCAATTATAAACATTGAAATGCTGCAAAAATAGCCCAAATCACCAGTTCCTATCAAACTCATCTCAAATCTAATAAACTTAAAAACAAGGGCATGCCATTAACAGACCTCTGACTATGCAAATAACATGTAAGATCCTGGACACGAAACAATGAGATTTTATCTCCATAAATCTTTTTTTACTGTACTATCATCTTATGTAGCTTATTTTGTTCAACTGATAAATAGAGTTGGTATATCACTGATTATATTCTGTAATTACTTGAAGACACGAAGGTCAGACTTGTGTGTTTAAGCATGCATGTGTCCTTTCACTTTATTTTTGTAATGCTGTTAAAATGTTCTTAGCTGAACGGGCTGAGAACTAGAATTTCTTCCCTCTGTCTAAAAAAGAACAAGAATGAATCATACTCTTAGTGTCAGTAATTTGCAAACAGCAGAAAAAAAAAGTGCATGGGGAGCACCTGTGTTGGTGTAAGTCACTTTAGTGACAGAGAAACTTCTGTTAAACGTCTCTGTCTAATTTGAGATCATACATATAGACAAGTGAACCAAAGTACCAGTGTCTGCCCAGTGAAGCTGCTCTTAATCCCTGATTGAAATATATCTGGTAGCAGAACATATTTATGAAATTTTCCTTGTTTGACAAATGAGACCTCTCAAGGCACCTTGATTAACATTTTAAAAAAAAAAACCAAAAAAAGGGCAGAAGATTTCGGGCTCCTCAAGTTCCCTCTGAGACTCTGGATGCAACCAGACCTCATCCTTCTCCAAAGTCATAATTCACTCTATGCTCTGGGCAAAGACTGGTCTGAGAGAAGTTCTCATAGCATTATACAAAATTCTCTAACCTGGCCTTTGGAGAAAAGTGGGAGGCCAGCTGAACCCCTGTTCCCATGTGTATTCACAGAAAAATGCTGTTTAATCATTAATTGAACAATTTAAAAATAAAACCATTTATTTTCTCTGAGCAAAACAGAAGTGTTCTTGCCCTTGTTCTGCCAGATGTACACAGTCTAGTAGATTTTTCCTGGGTGGAGGTACTGGGGGACTGAGATGTAACCTCACAAGCAAGACTGATGGATATAGGGCTGTCTGGGCCCCTGATACAGCCTCACACTCTGTATTTAGCCGTGGTCTGGACCTGTCCTTAATTACAGCACATATGAATGAGGCAGAGGAAAGATGTGCTCATCTCAAGTTGCTCGTGATGAAAGCACCTGTAGATAATACTTAGAGATACAGGGAACGAGCAGGATGGGTATAGAATGGTGCTTTTCCTTCCAGATCAGCAAAAAAATGCAGGACAACTATAGTTCTAAGCCAGAGGCTGATTCTGTAATAAGTTCAGTTGGACTTTCCTTTCACCGGTTTCCCAGAATTTATTTTGAAGCCATTTTATTTTTCTGAATGCTACAATGTCACGGGGCAAAAAATAATCCACGTATAGCTGCAATTTGCATGGAAAATTACTTCCTTTAGTGTTATATCTCTTTTGTTGTTAACATAAAGGTCCACTGGAAACAAAGATCTTTGATGGCCCGTAGGTGTGATTAACTTCTTTTGCAAAGCATGAACAGAGGAGGGAAAAATGCTTGCTGGATTTCTAATGGAAAAGTGAGATCCGTGGGATCCACATAACACATTTGCCTGAAAGTTCTTTTCTGTTCTTAAGGAAGGCTGCAGATGGAGACTTATCCATAAGTCTTTTGCATAAGCAAACAGAAGCATTCAAAGCAGTCAGTTGTGGGAATGACAGAGAAAGATGTTTTCCAGCACTCTGACAAAGGAAGGTGCCATCATGCAGCCTGGGAGGCAAGTTTGCAAAAAAATGCTGCGGCTCTCAGCCTTCAAAACATTCCTAATGTGTCTGCAGAAATGTCAGGAGCACAAATGACAAGCATTCTGTGTCTTCTAACAAAGAGCAGAATACCAAAACCTATAATTTTTGCAGGGAACATCCCTTAAAAGGTGTCTCCTTCTGTTTGCTCGTATGGAACAGGTGGAGGGGAGACCATGCAACGGAGAACACGTGTGGAAGGTGTAGGAGGTAAATCCAGGATGCCTGTGGGTTTTAGGAAAACACCTGTGTCTTACTGAGCACCCTGCTCTAGCACAAGGTGTCCCTGCCTGTGGCAGGGGGCTGGAATGAGTTTTAGAGGTCCCCTCCAACCCAAACCGTTCTGTGATTCCGTGATTTGTGGGACTTCTGAAACCATAATGCTGGTGTGCAGCCTGCAAGTTTGCCCCGGCTCTGGCAACTCCATAATGCAGAGGATGCTTGCTGCCTTTCCCCCACCCTGCAGGGGTCTGCCAGCCCAGCTGTGCTCACCAGAGCTGGAGGCAGGCTCCCTCCCATCCCTGCACGGCTGCTGGGGCCTGTCACTGCCCAGACGTGGCACTGGGCCAGCCCCAAATAAAACATGAACCTCGGGTGGGTGAAAAGCCCTCTTAATTCCAAATCTGAGATGCTCCGGGGGAGTTTGAAATTAAGCAAAACACATCTGCCCATTCCTCATTATTGTTGTTGTTGTTGTTGTTATATCCTTTCCTTACGCTAATCCACATTTCTGTTCCACATTGTGAGTATTCGAGAGGCTGGAAATAGCCATTAAAATGCGATAATGCTTAAAATTCTAGCACATTAACACTGACATTTTGCCTTCTAAACAATCTCAGGTAATGAAGGTCAATACAAGCAAACAGTCTGTCTATGGCCCTTCGTTAGAGGCTTTCTGTGCTCGGACTTCACAGCAGGGGACTGTCAGGCAGCGTTTTCCTCTGTGCGGCTTCTCTCCAAGTGCTTGCTGCAGCTGGCTTCAGCATATGGTAGAATATGAAGATATTTTCTGGGGTCCACTGCCTCAATCACTGTTTAATGATTAATTACTGCAGGCTGGTGTCAGGGTGAGACATTCAAGGCTTCAGGCAAAAGTCTTAACTATAGAAAATGACAGCAGGCGGGATTTCGCCAAAACGAGCAACTTTGCGCTGCTAGTTCTAATGACTTGCACTGCCTTTTGATCCATTTGTAAACAGCAAGATGGTGAAAGACTGAAGCTATCAGGCAATAAATGCCAGCAATAACAAGAAATTGTTCCCAGAGAGAGTCTTAGGATGTTTGGTCTTGTTGAGAAAATGTTATAAGTAGATCTCTTGAAACAAAGTGGGGACTTGTGTGCTACCTTCCCTCGGACAACCTCCAAGCTGGAATGAACACAGCCTCCAACTGCCGGGACAATGAAGATGAGTAAGAGGCAGAGGACTGAGGCCCACAGTAGCTGTGAGGGTGAAGAACTGAGCTTGGAAGCCCCAGCTCCATCAGGGCTGATAGTATGGAAGTCAGAGTGCTTTCTGCACCGTGGCTCTGCAGCTGGGACCGACCTTGTGGGGAGCTCCTGGACAGCACACAGCCCCTCACCAGGCACCAGAGAGCAGCATCCCCACCAGCACGGCCTCCTGGGGCATCGCTGGGGGAACTGGGGTGTGTTCCCATGGCCTACAGGGATATTAGGGGAGATGGAAAACTGCCCTCACCTTACCCTGTGGTCCCACATTGTGCACAGCCCCACTGAAGGACAGACCCCTTGAGCCTTGACCTCATGGTCAGCAACCCTCCCCTCCAGTTACATCAGCCTTAAATTGATGTAATGAGGACATAAGGGATCAAAGCTGTTTAAAGGCTTTTGTTCAGTTCATTTAGAAATGCATCTTAAACCCCATTAATGTGCTTGCGTGGCTCTGTGCGTGTATCAAAACTACCCATAAAGATACAATTATCTCCCACCTACAAAGATAAGAATTGTATGTGTGCTTTAATAAAGCCCAGGTTAATTTTCTTCAGATTGCCCTTCATCAGAAATGCAAAATGAGTGCAAATTATTCGATTCACATTTAGTATCATGTTGCAACTGCTTTGTGCTTGTGCCAGTGAGTCTGTGGAGCAACAGAGAATAAGATCTTTCATCTCAAGTGCCTTTGTCTTTGATGAAAATATGAAAAACACTTTGAAGAAGGAGTGTTTCGGAGTGGATAGCTTGTGATTCCATCTTCCTCGTGCAGCGCCATTACAGAAGCCAAAATCTCACCATCTTCTTCCAAGTGAAGGCAGAACTGATTAGCACTGGAAATGCTTTTGGTGATTTGATGGAAATATTTTTCATTCCCAGGGAAAAACATTATCCAGTATTGCTGGTTGTTGAAAGCAGAAAAAAGTTTATGCTTTTGGAAAAGAGATGCAAAAGAAATCACTTTCCTTCCTTCTTTTAAATCAAATAATTTCTACTGAAGTAAAAAAGAAAATCCTGTAGAGTGTATTTGTTGCAGGAAAGGGTAATTTTTGAGGAAGCAAAATGGACTCACTTTAGATGAATTTACTGCCTTATAAAGGTATTTTATTTTCATGAATTAGATAAATTTTTCATGGTGCATAATCAAAATGCTTTTCTATTCCTCCCGGTTACAGACTATGAAGAAGACTCAGTTGTCTACTAATAAAAAACTAATTTTAGCTGCATCCAATCTTTAGTCTTTTTATTATTATGGGAAGAGAATGATGGTAAGTGAGAAGCAGCAGATAATTAATGGGCAGGTTACCTAGCTTATACAAGTCACAGTGAAATGCAACATTATTTGTCAGTTTTTAATGTGATATTAACTGGTGATGGGTGAACCACAAAAGGCTGAGAGACTGCTTGGATGATCACCAGAAGCATAGATGCTTATTTAAAATTTATCTGAGTGTCTAAATGCTGTAGAGTTGGGATTAACATAGTGGAGGTCTCAAGGTAAAAAAGGGTGATGACATAAAAGGCCACACCTTGGAAATGAGACTTTTGGTACTTCCATGAGGACTGGAAATACTGTGAAAACAGCACTCTTCTTTCTTGTTTCTTCTAATAGAAAGCACTAGAGAAGACACATACAATAAAGTTACTTAGCCTCTTAAAGTCTCTAGAAAAGCCATGAATTGTTAGCTGATATTAAAATATTAATCTGCATTAGTCTGCATATGTCTAATTTAAAAAATAATATAAATTCTTGATAAATTAATGAAGCTTATTGAAACCAGATGTTTTTTTTTCCTAAGCAGCACCAAAAGAAAACTTGCTATGCAGATGGAAAATTTTAGTCCAAAATAGTTTTTGTGATCTTAAAAACAATTTTAGAGAACAAAACCTAGATGGAACTTCAAGGCCCACCAGACACAAAGGCACAACCTGTATAAATGTAGATAACTTCCAAGATGAGCCTCTCATTGTTAATGCAGACAGTTCCAAAGGCAAAAGCAAACAGTATTTGGCAGCAGGAACTTTTAATGAGAATGTCATTAAGGAATTCAATTTACAGACCACAAAGTGATGCACAGCAGACCCAGCTGACTTCCCTGCTTCTCACACCTTCAGCTTCCATTAAACATAAAGAAGATTTTTTGGATGAGCTAAGTGTGTGCCCCCAAGTGAGGAGCCCTTCTTGCAGAAAATCACAGATTTGCCAGAAGGTTGCTATCAGCCTCTGGCAAATCCTCACCATGGGCGAATGATTTCTTGGATACCACCTCTACTCATCCTCTGTGAAACCGCAGAAGAACACAAAGACCCATACGGAGTCAACATCCACCATAAAGAGGATGGGAGGAGTTTGACCAGAAAGTACAGCCCAGATGGAGTTTTTGTACAGGACCAAAGGGCCAGTGCATTCAGGCTTAGAGAGCCTGCTTTCACATGGCAAAGAATATGAGTTATCAGTCTAGCCAGGAGCAAAATCTGTGTCCTTGCTCTCTAATGTTTGTAACTCCGCCTGCTGCCACCTGGAAGCTCCTAATATAGCAGAAGAAGGACGCAAATCAAAACAGAGATGAACAATGAGCATACAAACGGATCCTAAACTCAAGTTGCTGTTATTTTGGGTTGGCAGAGCTCATGATTAGCATCATCAGACGCTATTCAGGTTTATGTCAGGTCAGCCTTAAATCTTCAAGTAAAAATTAAAGGGAATCTCAAACAGTAATCATCTTCCTTTAAAAAGAAAAGAAAAGTGATTAATATGCTGTTGCAATTGCATTATTGTCATTACCTCGTGCTTTAGCTCCTCCACTCCAGAAATCATCTAATATCATTTTAGATTACCTAGGGATGCTTCTTGTTACTTATCTGCCATTTCATAAGAGCACACAGGACTCTCAGAGGTCATGTCACATCTACCAGCACTGAGGTGATGTCCAAAACCAGCTAGGTTGTCTGCTAAGTGACTGGATATGTTTAGAAACAAAATGGCAAGAGTGTGATTTTTCTGAGATTAAGACTCCGCAGCAGCCTGAAAAAGGTAGAGTTCTTAAAAGATTTAGGTGAAGAGTAGATTTTTGGATGCCACCCTATGAAAGAATATATGCAAGATCTCTGATCTCATTTAGTTGAGCTGGCATATTTATATCCCAAATTTTATGAGGCTTGAGCTTTCAGAGTAAGGGTGTTATGATGAGTTAACACCACTGCTTAGATTGTTCACCAGCCAAATAGCAAAATTTCTTAATGTCATTTTATGGGACTTATAAGACATTAAACTAAATATGATTGCTGCTCCATAAAACAGAACAGTTCTCCATATACTGTATGTATGCAAATACAACATCCTATCTCAGCCTCCAGTGCCCATAGTAAGTTATCCTTAGAGTTTAGACTGAATAGCTATTATTGGTTTACATGCTCCTATATCTTTGCATTTCATATAACTAATAAAGGGAGAAGCTTTTGAAAAAATGAAAGTGATGCCTTATGTGCCTGACCATGCAGCTGAGAAGCTTTTCTCTTTCAGCAAAAAAAGTACCTTTGTCCAATTGAAATACATTTTCAAAATGCAGAACAGGTGAATTTTCGAACCCAGGCAGGTGGGATATTTAATGAATGGCAAAATTTTCTTTTAAAATCCATTGTCATGTGAGGCCAAACATTCACACGGATCCATGGACAAGGTAAGCAAGGTATCCAGAATCAATAGATCACACTAATAAAAAGAATACCAGGTGAAAGTTTAAACATTGTCTGAAAAAACCTCTCTGCCAAGAATGAGAAATAGGGCTTTTATCATAATTAACTTCTCTATAACTTTAACTTCTAAGCATATTGTGCGCTCTTGCAAAGAATATTTTCATCTATGTGGATCCCAGTTCTGTTTCTGAAAATAATTTCATCCTGTTTGCTACAATGGGAAGAGCAACTTTAACAGCAGACCATTATTATAGTCCTATATTTGATGTTAGATATTGAGCATAAAATAATTGTTATTGTTTTCCAATAAATTCCGTTTTGGGATGCACTGAATCTGGAATATTCACCAAACAATGCCTGAGCTGAGTGTTATGATTCTGAGGGCAGAAAAATGCATGAGGCTTTTAAAAGCTAGGATTTTGAATGAAAGAGGAAATGAATCATCAATTTATGAAATCACCAGCATATGAAAATTGCCAATTAATGAATGCATAAGTTAGATAAAATCTGAAAAAAGTCATGTGTGCTAGTCAAAGTAATAATTCATACAGCTACTGATCTTGGCAGCATTACAGAGGTAACATTTTTACAAGGTTAAGCTGTCTTTGAACTTTTCTATTATATATTAGATGCAAACAGACATTTCCTCTGTATCAAGCATATGTGTCTTTTTGTTCCTTTACTTAAAAATTATCTCAAATTTTGACAACTGTAAAAGAAAAAAGTCCTCTTCATTATATTTTACTACTCCACATCATATAAAAAAATAGATATTAAGCCAACTAAGTATTGTTCCAAGTTCCCAGCCCTTGAAAAGATTGACAAGACAACTTTGTGGATAACCCCTTGAGAAAGAAGACTATTTGCCATACATGTGTCATCTCTTTTATATTCCTCTACTGCAACTATTTAGCTGTTCTTCCAGAGAAACTCCAATTTTGGGGCTTTTTTTCATTAGCCTGAGAACAGAATCCCACACGCTGGAGAGCTGTGCATGGAAAACTGTAGAGATGCATAAGTCAAACTGCCATTAGACTCAGAGAAAGACTGTCCCTATATATGAAATTTAGGCAAATCTGAGCATAGGGGTCATAAAATTCATTCCATATCGTCTTTATGCATTAGTACAAAAGTTCAAGTCTTTGATTCAGTTCTTTTCAGCATTAGTGGCAGCTATTGCTGCAAGGAAATTAATAGGGCTATCTCACCAGCTTCAGTAGGAATGTGCTCCATCCCTAAACCCAGTCCCTAAAGCTCTGCTGAAACATAAATGTCACTGTTTTGAGGGAATACTCAATATATTTTGTCCTCTGAGGTACATCAGTCTCTGAAGCTGCTACAGTGAAAGTTGATGGAAACTCAGGAAAAGTTAGTTGATACTTCCTGAATATCTTCAATGAGAAAAAAGAGCCCAAAAGGCAATTTACCTTCCCCCACTTCTGTCACATTTCCTTTTGGCCAGTTTCTGTGAAATAATCTGTCTGAAATCAGTGGTGTAAGAGATCTGGATCAGGAGCTTCCCAAGCAACTGTCCCTGGATGGGAAGTTTCAGTGTGCAGGGTTATGATAATTTGGGGCCCATGCAGTTCCTTTCAGCAAGATTCCCAAAGGACTGCAGCATCACACCTCAAATTTTAGCAGATACAAGAACCCAGATTTCCATTATTTCTTCATCTTAATTGCTTAAGCTCATTTAGTTCAGAAGTCCTAAAAACTGGTAAAGCTAAGGATTTTTCAGTGCTAATCACATAAGAGTCTGAGACCTCAAAGTCGTGTTGTACTACATATTTTCTCTAAATTTGATACATGACCAAATGATAAGCAATCTATGTTAAGGACAATATATGTGAATAATAATTTTTTTCTTCAATTACATGGTTTCAGATAAACAGGATTCAAGTCTTGTGTTTCGAGAGTCTGACTGATCTCCTTCACAAAACCTTTTCATTTTTCTCCCCTTTTGATAAACTATTTGTCACGCCTCTTTGTTCTAAAATGAGAGTAAATGTTTTGCTTTATAATCTTACTTTTTTAACTAAATAAAAGTTGCTGCATAAAGTTTTAATATAATTCTAAAATATGTCCTTGTAGAAGTTGCCATAAACGTCGACATTTTCAGCAGCATGAATTTATGATGACACTGAATTTTTACAGCACTATAAAAGTCCATAGTCATGATGACATCTACAGCTGCCTTTTCACTAAAATATAAGAAACTATATTAAGACACATAGTTCAACATTTCCACAGACTTTAAGGGAGAAATTGTATACACCAGCAAGTACTCACAGCACTCTCAAGATGGAATAGATGTAACACCCTATGATTATTTAGCTGCTAAATGTTTTTATATTGAAATGGAAATCAGCAGAGGGTTCTTTTGTTCCTCTTTAGTTTTTATTTTCTTCTATTGATCAAGGCAAAAATTGTACTTAAAGACCTCAAAATAAGCTTGAATTGAAGTAGTATTCTGCCAGGTAAAGGTCACCTGATCAGCTGAAGTGCCTCAATGCACGCAGGATGAGGAGAAAGCCAGAGGAGTGAGACAGGAGTGCACGTGCCTGCAGGGCTGTGATCTCTCTGGCATCGCAGAGATGTGGTGGGGTGGCTCCTGTGACTGGAGAGTTGGAATGGAAAGGTACAGGGTTCTCCGGAAAGAAAAGGCCAGGAGGATGAGGAGGGGTTGTCACCCTCTAAGACAATGACCCTCTGGCGTGCAGGACATTCCACATGCACGAGGGGAGGGATGAGGGGACAACCGGGAGCTTCTGGGTCAGGATTAAAAGGAGAACATGGTCTCATGAGATCCCATCCAGAGTACTGCTCTGGAGCTCCCAACATAAGGACATGGACCTGTTGGAATGGGTCCCGAGGATGATCAGAGGGAGGAGCACCTCTCCTATGAAGACAGGCTTCTATTAAAGAGCTGAGGTTTCAACTGGAGAAGAGAAGGCTCTGGGGAGACCTTATAGCACCTTCCAGGACCTAAAGGGGGCTTACAAGAGAGCTGGAGAGGCACTTTTTACAAGGGCATTCAATGACAGGGCAAGAGGGAATGGCTTTAAACTGAAAAAAGGTGGATTTATAGACTGAGAGAAGACTTTTTACCATGAGGGTGGTGAGGGTGGTGAGGCACTGGCACAGGTTGTCCAGAGAAGCTGGGGATGCCCCATCCCTGCAAGTGTTCAAGAACAGGCTGGATGTGACTGAGCAACCTGGTCTAGTGGAAAATTGTCCATGGCAATGGTGGTGTTGGAATGAGGTGATCTTTAAGATACCTTCCAACTCAAACCGTTCCATCATTCTAGGATTGTAATGTTGTGAATTTGCCCTTATGTAGCCAGAGCACCTGTTTTTCACTTTGCAAACCAATAAAAAGTACCTCAAAGACACCAGAAACCGTCATGTTTTCTGTAACTAAAATGAAAATGATGCACTTCTATGTGGGATTCCAGTAAATATGCACTTAAATACGAAATTAAATCCATGAAATATTATGAACCATAAAGTCCTAGACCTTGGGCAGATGAGTGTGGATCATATTGCATGCCAGAAACAAAAACTGCAACAAAAGCATGACTGTACTGGAGGTGCTGCTCTTATATATGGTCAAGTCCCAAACTATGGAAAATTTGGATTAAGGGACGTCTTAGGTCTTCCGTCATTCATACGAATATTTAATTTAAATGAAATATTTCAAAGGCTTGAATGTTTCCATATTCAGGCTATGGGTAAATTAAATATACCACTGGATAAGACATTTCCTGATTATCACAAAAGGACAAGTATGGACCCAACTCTTCCACCAACGCACACTCAACGATTCCATTGAATTAAATATGAGTTACATGTTACAGAGGGACTGAGGCAGCCTGGTTTAATTAGTGTGAAAATGTCAAGTCCCTGTGTACAGTGCAAACCTAAAAACACCCAGACAGTTAACCCTTTCATTGCTATTGAACAATGTGTACAAGTCAAGTTAGAAAACCTCAGAGGAATCAAATGAGCCCAAAATGACCCAGCATTTCTACAGGAAAATTACTAGGAAAATAAGTGTCCAAAAAAAACCTTAAAAACGCTCAAGCAAACAAAGCAATGTCTTTTAAAACTGCTCTGAATTTAGCCCATCAAGTTCATTGTTAAGCAGGTGGTCAGATATTCAATATCAGTGAGAACTTGTTAGTTTTCATTGATCTGGAAAAAAACAAACCATTTAGGGCTGTCCATTTCCATGGGAAGCTATAGTAAGAAAAAGCAACTCTTAGGTTTGTCCAAGAATCCCACTGGGTTTGATGTCCAAATATTTGACTGAAAACTGAAGCTATGTATCATAAAGAAATATTTTTGCTGAATCAAAGAGTGGGTTTTTTTAATCAGATAGTTAAAAACCAAAATTTAAGGTCTCAATTTTTGAAAAACGAGCTGTATGGAGAATTGTCTCCATTTTATAATGTAACTACTCTAATAGTGTTGTTAGATACCTAGTCTAGAAACACTTGTTATTTTTTTTTCCTTAGAGGAGCAAACTTACATTTGCCAACACTGTGGCTACAGCAATAGGAACCCCTATGGAAGCTGCTGAGTGGGGCTCCTTTTTCTGAGACACTGTCCTAAAGCCACATCTTTCCACAGTGGTCAGCCGTCCCAGCACAAGTTCTTTTTGACTGAACCTTCTCAGCTTAAGATATATTTGAGAGTATCAAGGAAAACTCAGAGTACAACAGGAGCCTATCCTCAATTTTGATGTAATTCTTCAGTATCAGGAGTTTTTAGGCGGAGTTCCATAGTACTGATGCCAATATGCAACCAGATATAGTGCAGAAGGAAAATTATTTAATATCCCTCGGCTTAATTGGTGGTTTTCAGAATTAGTTCCAAAGCACGTGAGCACAGACAGGTATTTCCAAAAAACCTTCTCTAGGATGCAGGAACACTGTCCCCTGGTAATTAAATCCTAATGAGTCACCTGGGCCAAAGCAGCAGTGACAGGACATGAGCTGCAAGAATGGTTCAGAAAATAGACAGGATACAGAAACATCTGGATCCCAATCACTGCACCAACAGCCCAGCCTTTCCCCTTGCATGTTAATCCTTATAGGAATGCCCTAAGTGCAGAGAAATTCTAGAAGAACAGCTCCAATGTATTTAGGGCCTTGTGCCACTCAGCAACCAGATGAGATGATCATTAGGAAAAGAATAATTGGGGCACTGCATGGTCTCTGAGGAATTAAGTATTTTACATATGTGGGGGGAAAATGTATACATCTGTAGCTAGCATTTACATACAAAGGATTTTAAATTAAGACACTCCATTGGCAAAAATAAGAGTGCATGATGCAGAATTCCTCCATACTGTTGCTTTCGGCTTGAATCAAACAATTGGAGTCAGATAGCTTAATTAATATTACAAAGCTTTTAATCACAGCACAAGTTAGTAAGATATGGACAGACATAATTACATGGCAAAAATTGTCTAGGCTCTGCTGACTCCAATATTAAGATATTTCCTGGGAAATGGCAAAAAACAATGTCACATTATTTCTCCAATTCATTAATAAGCATGTTTTTTGCACACTGTTCTTCATGGTGTATTAACTTATGACAGGGGTCAGGGCTACATTAAATTATAGGATAAATTATTATAGTTAACAGTGCTATTTGACAGCTTCTTAGGTATCTGCTGCTCTTAAGCTTGTTCTGCATAGAATTATTTTTTTAACAGCACAATAAGGAAAACCTTGAATATTAATGCATTTTACCTTGACTCCCAACTTTTTGTTATCCTTTGCCACACAGAGCAAGCGGTGACCAGAGAGACCTCTAAGAAAAAAAATAAGTGATAATAGATCAGATAGAATTTAGCATTTATAGTCTCTGAAGGTTTATAATACCAGTACAAGTTTGTCCTTCCTTCCTCTGCTTTCAGGTAGTATCTGCCCTCAGTTTCTACAAATTCAGGGTGGTTTGAATACAGTAAAAATCTGGCCCATGGTCTTGAACTTCAAAGTCTTATATGAAAACTTAAAAATAGACCAAATATTTTCTTGCAAGAGAGTTTGCCACAATATTCAAGGAAGATGAGATTCACAAGCAGGTAGCAGGTATGTTTGAGTGTTCTTAAGGACTTTTTCCTGTTCTGTATTTTTGTTTCCAGCATTACCTATAGCTTTAGACTCAATGTCCTCTTTTTCATCCCTGTGCCTGTGAGCTGTACTCCCTCTCTGTGCTGGTGAAAGCACAATAAAGGACACTCTCACACCTGCTAGGTTCAGCAGAAAGGAGGAAAAAGAGAGAGGTTTTTTACCTTTAACATATTTTATAAGATTCTCAACTCCATAAGGGATTGGAGGACTTGTAACTTCCTCCTCATCCCACTGGAGAAAAAGGATGCTCATCAAACTTTCTCTTATCACAAAAGGAATGAAAAACAGATGATTAAATAAACATCGGCTATTGTTTGCATCAAACTGTGTGAAAATTCTTTGACTCCAAGCTTAAAACAGAAGGCTTAGCAAAAAACAGGACAACACCTCTCCTCTTGTTCCTCACTGCATTTTGTTTCCTGCAGTCACAGGTGCCTGCACAGAGATGGAGAGACCATCCTCTGCCACACACTTCACATGCAACCACCCCTCTGAAATTCTTGCCTTCCCTTCTTGCCTGTGCACTTTGATTGAGTCCTAATGCTGCTCCTTCCCATGACATCTCTGTCTCTAGGATTCCATTTGACTGCTGAAACTGATTTCTGTGCCCCCTTTCATGCCTCTGTGCACAGGACATGTTCTCTGAATAAACTCTTTACCAAGTCACATCCCTCAATTAGCCAAACCCCAGTGTTATTGTAGCCATTGTGGTTATATTAAGGGCAGATCTGTGATTTCTTTCTTTTTAAAATTTTTTAAAATGTGCTTTATTTGTTGCTGATTGCCACAACTCGTGGTTTTCTTTTTTTACTCTTTTCTTTCTTTCTTTCTTTCTTGATGGTATCCGAATTTGTATGTCTTCAATGTGCACAGGTAACCATCAGTCTCAAAAGTGGTGCCTTTGGTAGCTGCTGCCTTTCAAAATTTAAGAATTAATAAGAGTCATAACAAAGACAAGCACAACTGTGAAATTTATGGGTGTCTGTAAAAAACCAAAGTTTGACACAGTTAGGGAAGAATCACATCACAACATTCTAGGTAAAAAGAAACTTTGGAAAAATGGCTTCTCAAAAAGAGATGAACCTATTCCAAAAGACCCTGAAGTCAAGAATGAGAAAATTAAAATTCTCAGACTTACCCTGAAACTTGTTTAGGTGCAATACAACAGCCACAGAAGACACAAATGCCTGTAGACAGTAACAAAAAAATAAATAAAAGTGTGAACAAGAGACCACAGTTAACTAATGAAGCTCAAGAGGTCACTGAACCCATTTAGGCACTCTTCAAGCAGTAGAAACTGAGCCAATGACTCCTCCAGTAAATTTACCTTCCTTTCTTAAGTCCTTTTCTTATACTTCAGTAATCTTAAGACTTTAGCAGAGTTTTTTCACTCTTAAAATACAGTCCAGTGTTAGAAACACAATGTTCGAAAAAACAGGGGTGTGACAGGAATAAATATTTTGCAAATATTCTATTCCATTGCACAAATGTGCCTCAAACTAAATTCGACAATGGAGCAGTTTAACCTGAATGATCCATCCCACTTGACCTTTCCATGGATCTCTCTAACATGACCAAGATGAAATTAAATATAGAGAAGTACAAACTTTAGCTCTTAGGAAAGAGAAAGCAAATACACAGCTACAAAACAAGGAACGACTCCTAAAGCATTGATATAGAAATGCATTATGAACAGAACATGTCAACTGCTTGCAGCAACAGAGGGGTAAATCTCATCCTAAAAGGTGTTAGTAGGAATGCTTTACCTAAAAGACAGGAATCCACTGTCCTACTCTTTCCAAGATGCTGTTCCCAGCTGGCTTCCAGACTTTAGCAAAGATGTAAGTTAGCTGGAGATAGTGTCAAGCAGAATAATAGAAACAACAAAAAGTGGAAAGGTTTAAGAAACTACTTTTTGTGTGTGTGTGGAAAACAAAAGGTTAGGATAGGACATTCCAGTGACTATGCAGATGAAGGTTATCCATTGTCTATTTTCATACTTGTGGGAGACACAGAAAGAAATGGGTACTGGCCAAGCTCAGCTATTCATTTAGATGGCAGTAGATAGATGACAACTCTTCCATGGAAAATACAGCTGGTTGGTTCAGCAATGCCAAAGCCACTTTCCCAGACCTACAGTTAGCAAAGGTCTCCTGGTTTATAAGTGAACTGAAATTCAGGAATCCAGGGCATCGTATTCCCTGCAGAGCAACCAAAGGGAAGAAGTGGGAACACCACGGAAATAAAGCAACTGCAAAGGGCAATCTCTGAATGTGAAGTAGAGCAGCCCTCCAGCCCCATCCAACACCAGCTATGATTACTGTCCCATGAATACCTTTGTCTCTGAAAACGTGTAATATTGTTATTTTCTGTTCCTGGGAGGTCAGGGAGTTGGGTGTGGGAGTGATTTCTGCATGCCAATCCGTGATGCAGATTCCCTCAAACTGTACTTTGCATCGAGCAAGAGTTCAGCAAACAAGGCACATCCTGAGATGGAGGTTTCTGCATAATCTGGGATTTCAAGTGCCAATTCCAGACAGCATCGTGAAGGTTACAGCCTATTTTCCAAATCATTATTCAGGGTTACTTTGCAAGGCCACCGATGTCTAGACCCTCTTTGCTGGACAAATAGATTTGAGGAAAAATTGGTAATTGTGTATTGAAGTGCACACAGAAATTCAACAATTAGCAGTACAATGAAAACTGGCTGCTTTACATTAGCAAGACGGCATTAGTTATGAAGCCAGCAAATGTCCTATTGTGCCTCAACACAAAATTAGTCCCTGATATGCAAGTGATGCCTGCCTGTTTCAAAATCAATGCCCATGGGATGTGAAGGAAGTTGTCCTGGAGACTTTTTTTTTTTTTTTTGCTTTAAGGCAGTGGAGAGCTGAAAAGCTAAAATCTGTGCGCAGATTTTGAAAAGTCTTTAAGTTCAGAAATCAGATTTTGTTTCACACTAATCTTTCATCTCAACGGAAACAATACTGATGATTGGAAAAAACAGAAAATTGTCAGAGTGATAAGAGGTATATTTGCTCTGCATGGGGAGATTTATACACTTGCAAAGTTACTGCAAACTATTTCAAGTATCAATGCAGAAACCTTGTAATACCTTGAACTGGACCTAAAGCCCTTTCAGGGCATGACAGAGCTCATAATTTCTGCAAGCCAAAGATTTCTGTCTGTGGTGTTAGGTCTAGCCTACACAAAGTTACATCACTTTAATTAAAAGTGCGTTTTTAAATCAATTTAACAAGCCCATGCAAACCCTATGTGGGCACTTTTTATTTCAGACTTGCATTAATTTATCTTAAGTGAATTCCTTCCTGACTTAAGCTAAATCAATATAAGCCAGGACAAAATCAATTTAGGAGTGTCCAAACAAGTGTTCACATCGGTTTAACAAAATCGATTTATAAAGCGATTCAAATTACTTTGGTGTGACTTTTGTGTGAAGACAAGCTTGGCTTAGCTAATTTCCTCAAACTAGACATTTTACAAAACCAACCAAAATGAAAAAACGTGGAATTTCTTTTGGATCCAAGGTTATTTGCATTGACGAATTCACCATCTTCAAAAAGTTTATGGCATTTGAGCAAAAATTCTGAAATGGGTTAGAAGCACAGTTGCCAGTTTGGTTATCAGAAATTTTTCTTAATTTATTCATGTACATATGAGCTTGGTGAAAGACAAACAGAAGTAGGAAAATACCCAGGAAATAAGATTCTTTCTAGATACTCATCCCTAAATTTACTGTGTCATGGGTTTGAAGAGCAAAACATTTCCCTTGAAATCTGACATTTTTGAGGTGCAGTGGGAGAGATTTGGTCTTTATGCCTTTGGAAATACTAGCCTAGAGTCTGTGAATTAAAACAAAAAGCAAAAAACCACCAATCCACAAAAAGCAGGGTTCTAACAAAGGCTTTTTGAGGAAGGAATTCTCAAAGTGCTAGAGGAGCGCAACCAGATCAGTGTTTGAAATATTTCCAAAGAATGCAAACCTTCCTCTCCTTATTCAAAATAGTTGATCAAACTAACATGAAACGTTGTCAGTTGTGTCAGGATGCATATTAAACACTTGCAAATGACAAGATTTTACATTAATCAGCTAGATATAAATTCTAAAAATGTGGTTTAGGAGGAATTCACCGTCTCATTTCACTTTCTGAAAACTGCACATTTCTCTGTGTTAGCTGTGAATCCTAAAGTTTTTTAATGTTAACAGGCCTACAATTAACTCGTAAAAACTGAGTTCTTGTCTACACACTTAAAAATTTACGACCAACCTTGCAGTATTACTTTTTGAAAAGCTGAGTCTGATTTGAAGCTTTTACACGAGAAAATGGAAGGTTATCAGGAAATGGAAACAGTTTTTCAAGATCCCAGTACTCCAAAGAGTGGTACAAATGAGCTGTCCTCACAGTGCTCTCATTTGTTTTAAGAACAAGCAGGAATGTTTTCAAAAAGACAAAAGAGAATATTGTTAACAGAATCAGTGGCAGAAGGGTCAAGTTGTAGCATCTAATTGCGGGTGTAAGAAATGTTAATTGTGGGCTCGGCACTGCAGTTCCACAGAAAGCCATCACAGTCCTTGTTCAGTGTCAGTGAGACAGATCTGAGAGACGTTTCTGATGCATACCACAGTCATCCTTGCAAAAGCTCAGGATGGTGGGATAATCTCACCAAAAAAATCCATTCAAAATTAAAAAAAAAAAATTCTGTCTTTACATCCATAATATTATGAATATTTTTTAATAGCATGAGTTTTATATTAACAATACTACTTTATTTCAAAGTGGGGTCAATAAAATAAATTTGAATGTAGGGTATTGTTCACTGCAGATCCATAAATCTCCTCTGGGATGGATGTGCTATGAATTGTCATCACAAAGAGCCCACAGCCACATTTCCACTCATTCACACACTAATCCTTTGGCCTATGGGAAATGGCCTTATCTAAGATACAAATACTTTCCTGAAGTTTGGGCTGAGCTTTGCTCTCTGCTGAAGTAATTGCAGGTTGTCCGTAGAAATTCAGTTGGTGCTGTTACTTCCAATACAGAGGAAACACTGGGAAATACATTGCTCTGGAGTTTTTAACCAGCTGTATAAATGGGAGGGAGAGAGAGAGAACCTCTGCTGTTTCACAGGCCAGGCACCATTTTAGATCAAGGCTGTGCTCTGACTGCGTGTCTTCTCCTCCCTCCCCTCGGGTTTCCTAAGGTACTTCTGTCTCCACTGATGATGCCAGAGGGCAGCAAGGTGGGCCTCAAGACCACCAAGGGAAATAAATAATGACATCATAATTTATACTTCCACCTTGCACGTGTCAAAGATGGCTGAGCATCCCCCATGTCCCTGTTCACTGCTTTGCAGAAGGGACACAGCAGTGGCCTGTTACTCTCAGGGTCCAAAGTCTCTGCAAAGATCAGGCAGCACCTGAATTTGTGCCTTAAATGACAACCAAGAGCCATGAGTTTGGTGTTCTTCAGAATGGACCCACCAGCTCACCTTGTCTCCTGAGAGAGGAACTAGGTCAAGCTTAACTGACCCAGGGAGAGATGCTGCCAAGCACTCCTTTCCCAGCCTACAAAGACATGAGGCTGGGGAGGTAGGAAAAAACCAAAGAAAAAGAGAGAGAAAAGCTAAAACTAAAAAGAGAGAATGACACTAAGACTAGGCTGTTACAATTGAGTAACTATACTGTGTGAGAAACAGCACATCAGGAGAGGTAGAGGAACTCTGGCTGTGCACAAACTGGAAACATTTCTGCAGAATATAAATATTTTTAAGCCTCCTGGTGAAAATAAATGATAACTCTGAAGGAAGTTATTTTGTGAAATCTGTGTTATTTTAACCTGGAAGTAGTCTTTCTGAATGAAGTCCACACCACCTTTCTCCTGGCCACAGGTTTCTGTAAGACCTATTCCTGCAGAAACTGGAGCAACAGTGAACTTCCATACTTCCATGAGAGCTACTCCTTTACTTACAGAAAAGAAAAAAGAGGTTTTATTTTTTACTGCAGGGTGTGTGATCTCTCATGTCAGAAATCAAGGCTCTGCTCTTAGAGTGAGATACGGGACCGTGGTATTCTTGTGTGCTGGGTGGAGCAGTGCATTTGTTCTTGGTTTTGTCACCTTTTTCACACTGCTAAGTACCCTTTCTGATTTCAAAAGTAGCAGTAATTTTTTCTTCAGTGCTGTCTGCTTGCTACCAGAGGATACAGGCAAACTGTGATTTTTTAAAAGAAGCTATCCTTTGTTCACTCTGCTTTTATGTAAATTAAGCCAATTTGAGTAAAGGTACACAAGTGGCAAATTGTTTTTTGTTTGTTTTTTTTTTACGTCTTCACTGAGTTCCTTTCTTGCTTTCTTGCTATTTTAATCATATTGTGTACCTATTATTTTTAGAATCTAATTTTGTCTGATCAATATTGCTCAGTTTTATCACTGAAATTTCTTGAACCTTGCTTGTTAATCAGGTATGTAAAGCACTTTGTATAATGTCTATTCATGACATCTGCCAGTGATGCAGAGAAAAATATTTTTCTACCCCAAAAGGTTTTCAGACATTATAGAGTATTGGCAAAATATGAGAACAAAAAAACAAACACTGAAAGACAGAGAAATCCAGATGAGTGACCAGCACAGCAGAAGTGGTTGGTCATAAAAAATGAAAACCCTGGAGATTAAAACTAGTCTCTGTCAACTCTTCATCTTGCACAGTAATTGAGACTAAATTTGGTGGAACACACAAGAACCTTCCATAAACCCCTGGTGTCTGGTGGGAGCTTCAGGTCTGGGCCAAACAAAAAACAGCAGAGAAAAGCCGTGGGAAAGCCGCCTTTGCAACCTCGTGTTGTGCAGGGCGGGTTTCCTCTCTTACCTTTTAACCTGTCTCGGGAAGGGGCTGGCCCTGGAGTACCCTCTTTCCAAGTTTTGCAGCTTACATGGATCAAACATTTGTAACAACCTGAGTTGGATAGGGCCCTCAGACTTACCTGTGTCGATGCAGTCATTTGGATGATTATTTACATTTTCCTTTCTCTCTGTGCAAGCACTGTTGTGGCACACAGGAATCAACAATAATCTTCCTTCCATAATTCTGTAAGCTATTTTGCTCAGTCTGCTTGCCAAAATACTCACTCATGAATATGCAATGAGGTGGAAGAAATATTTCTTTAAGTTTTAAGCCCCTTGGGCCTTTAATCTTGAAGCCTTTTAAATCCAGGATATGATTTTTTTGTGCGTATGCATGTAGATGTGCTGAAGTGTGTGTATTGGTGTCACTTCTCTTAACTTGTGTGCATACTTGATTGCTGGAGGGCTTTCATTCTCATTTAGATATATCATGTACTCATGCACACGTACTGCAAGGACACTTTTTGCCTATTTTTGATAGTATGGAAGAGACTGATTACCCAAAGCATTTCCTACTGAAGATACAGGAAATAAATATTGATGCACTTTGTAGTAGGGGAAAAAAAAGTAAACGAAACTTTTCAAGGGCACCTGCCATGCAATGACCACAACGTTATCTGGAGTGTCCAGCCTGACAGCAAGTTTTGGTACAGGAACACACGACAACTTAGGCAGTGATCAACGGGAAAGCACATGTCAACAAAAACATTTTCAGGACAAGCAGGACACATTTTTAACTGGTTTTTATACCCATCCTGTGGAGCGCTGCTTGACTTGTTGGGCTCTGGGCTGATGAAGAGGGGGGAGCTTCTGCATTTGCTGCGTGCAGAAAGGTGAAGGGAAGAATGCAGAGACTGCCGTACCTCAGCTGGCAGAGAGCTGCACCTGGGCCCCACGCCCTGAGCTGCTTGAGGAGGTGTCTCCCTGGTTTTCTCAGCCTTCTGAATTTACATTCTTTGGAGTCTAAATTCTCAGTTTCATGTAAATAATAGTCAATGTTTACTTAACTATTCCTTCTTGTTTTCATTCCTGTACTATGAGAGAAATTTTGATGAACTTTTCTTTTGTCCAGTGAGGTTGGAGAGGAAGTAACCTCAACTTCCAATCCATTGTCAGATCGAGAAATGTATAAATATTGAGAGAAAACAAACACTTGGATTCATTCGCCTTCTGACATCTCAGTGTGCGAGCGTGGTTCTTTCTCGTGTCCTATAGCCACAAGGAGGAGCAATGATGTTCCTGTCCTGGGGTACTCGATCCTTCCCATTGCATTTGGATGCTAAACTGAAGTTTTTGACAGCCCTAGGCTCCATTGAGCCATTTCATTGTCCAGCCTGCCTGGCGGAATCTCCTGCCTAAGAGCTACTGCACTCATCCAAGGGTCGGGATGTCAGTGACCAAGACCTTTATCCAAAACTGGCGAGAGTGACTCCTTCAATCCACTTGGATCTCCTGTATCAAGCTATATTATTAATTGGACCAAGGTTTTGAGTATATCTGCATCTTCCAGTTATAAGTGACATCAAAATGGAACTCAAAGCAGTTTGGGAATGTCAAAATTCCCAGTTTTGTGCTTACTGAAATTAGACATGAAAGCATTGAAGGGGAAGGGAATCCAGTGGTTGAGCTCTTTGCCTCAGACTTCCAAGTAAGTTATGGTGCTACAAAATCACAGTTTTTGAGCAAATAAACAACCCTACAAAACTAAGTTACTACTTCTTACCGAGAATTACTCACCAGTCATATGAACACTTTGCCAAGAGACAGTTCTTGCCCAAAAGACTTAACAACCTAATGCCCCATGGAGTTCTGCTCTGTCTGGAGAATATACCATAAAAAATAATTATGAACTGGTAGTACAAGTTCTATACTCTGAAAGTGGTCCATATATTTATTGCAGCAATTAAAACTTCAGCTTTTGTGCTGCCTTCTTCCACTTCCTCCCTTAAATTTCTGGCTCTCCGGATTCTGTTTACTGACTTGAATGAAAAGTAAGGCATGCACTAAAGCCTTATTAATTCCTCACAAAAAGGAATTTCAGAGATATGCAATCAAGCATACACTGGTTTTAGGGGAATGTGGAGATGAGAGATTGGATGGAGTTAGATGGTTAATTCAAAAAAAGACATTATATTTGTCTTCATTTGGGGAAAAATGCAATTTTTCCCCCAGAGGTAGGGCTGATAAAGTTGCTGGGTAGATTAACAATATGTCCAGTATGCCCCAGGAATCTGAACTGGGGAAAGAAGAAAAAAATTGTCCTTATCCGTGAATTATCTCTGTGGGTTCTTGCTCAAAATCATACATTTTACAAATTGGGTAGAGTAAGGAAAGCTCTTTCTCCCATTTGTTTTTTTCATTTATGGGTGTGTGAGTGCTCCTAAGAAGGGGGTAGGAGAGAAAAATCTAGAAACAAAGAAAGGAAAAGAAAGAGATGTATCTGTCTGATGCTGTTAGATTAAATTAGACTATAATGATTACTGTGTGCCTTCACAAAAGACATTTTGTAACATTTAAGATTTCTGCTAATTGAACGAGGTACATTACCATGCAAAAGAATGTTAGTGAAGGTTGAAAAGGACAAACCAACTATTCTCGTACATCACCATAATTATGCAGCCCCATGTTCGAACAATTACATTTATGTAGACCCACTGTTAAAATCAATGTTACTTGTACAGCTAGTCCTTAATCAATGGAATCAGTCAATTTACCATGGTCACATCCTTCTTCTTAATTAAGACAGTGATATCTCTGGAGCGCAGGGTCTCAAAGAGATAAATAAGTACAGAGGTTGGGAAATGTCAAAGAGGTGACTCCCCGATTTTACTCTCAACGAACTTGGGAGGAAATAAGACAGTTCCCTCAGTTCAGGGAAGCAGCACAATCTTCTAAAGAGATGGCTTAGCATTCATTAAGAAAAGAGCAGGTAGCAGTGTCTGACAGAAATAGCACTAATGAGCAAAGGGCTCTTTCAACATGCATATCCTTCATAGCCATAGTCTGAATTATGAAGGTTGTGCCACCTAAGCCAATTTTAATTAGAGCGAGCATGGACCTCTTTGGACAGTTAGCCTTTCTTTCCAAAATCCATTTCAATATGGTGTCATTTTGTTGTCATAATCAAAATGGCAAAGTGATGGAATAACCTACTTAAAATGTCTGTGGTGTTAAAGCAGATATGGCAAACGTCCTCTAATGACACATGTAATAAGGGTATTACCTAGAGGACTTTGACAGTGTGTTCCGTGTTGTCAGCCTAGCTGGAATAATGATAGAGGTCTCCTCCGGAATAGGACATAGGTCTTTAAAGACCAGATCTAAACTTCCTGTTCTACAGGTAAGCTATTAAACTCCCGTGTGCTGAAAGAAAATAGGAAAATACAGATCTACTGAGCTGCCAAGTGCTGACGTGGTCATAACTCTGGAGATTTTTTCCCTCTGCAAAATATACTTGTACTGTCAAACTAAAATTATTCAGTCCTGCTATAGAAAAACACTCATAAAAGACTACTACATAAAGGGAAACAAAGCTTGGAGTAACTTGCACTTCTCTGTTTACAGAAGAATGACCTTTACAATTATTTCTGATAGCACATTAATTTGATATTTACAGTGTAGTAATAATAACAATGATTAAAAGAATATAATTCTGTTCACAGGGACCTGCAATGACCATCTAGTCCAACTGCCTGATCACTTCAGGGCTGGCCAAAAACTAAGACATGCTAATAAAGGCATTGTCCAAACGCCTCTTAAACACTGAGAAGCAATAAACAGTGAAAGGACTTCTCCTCCTGGAGTACTTTAGGTGTTCTAGGTCCAAAAGTGAAGGTATTAAAGGTATTAACGGGCAAAAAAGCCACTTAACTGGAGCTTCTTACTCTTTAACATCAGTTCCAATCCATGACAGATTTCTTTAAACATACATGAAGTCAGTCAGTCTCGGTGGGTTCCCATCTGTTTTACCAGGTATTTTGGGGAAAGTTGAAAAGTCTGGCCACAAACATTTAAACAACTTTTAAAAAAATGGGATCCAGGAGTCTATATCCATGTGCAAGTGCTGGAGAAAACACTTGTAGTAAGCTCAAATCAATGACTCCATAGAAAAGCAGCAGAAGGCCAAGAGAAATGTCATCATGATGCAAGTGTACTGCTTCCCATACCCAAACGAGCACCTGTGTCTGGACTCCAGAGCACTTCTGGCAAGGAAATACTTGAGTTTAGGGCAAAATTTTCAGTTTTGCTTCTTTTCAAAAAGTAGTAAAACAAAAAAATATTAAAACCCAACTCAGTAAAGAACATCCCCATCTGAAAGTTTGGCATTTCTCTCATCAATTTGGCTGAAGGACTCAAAAACCCCCAATTGTAGAGAAAAACCCTGAAAAACTTACTGTTCTTTAAAATGTCATCTGAAAGAAATTCATTTATTGAAAACCTGAAAAGAAAATCAAATTCTAAAACATGACCTTTTTCTCAGAAAAAACATTAGAATTTTTGTTTGACTTACACTTTCCACAGCTAATAAGAATCAAAATAAAAGTGAGTATATTAGAGGAAAAGCAGGGCTCTTTTGTAGACATACACAGTTTAGTTGTAAATATTTCCTATAAAAACTGAACTATATTAAAGTTTTAATGGATTAAGACTATCATGGACAGGAGCCACTGCCCTATATTCAATTTCTATTCTGTCCTACACTCCCTGCATCCTATTGTATGATCATTGTAGCAATCACTGTATTTCATGGCTGAAAACTGGAATATTTTCTCTCCCTTCAGGTGTACTGTTAAATTTAATAAATTAATGTCTTAAATGTGCTTTGAGAATTTCAAGGCAAAGTAGAGAAAGTTAGTGTTGTTAAAAACTATTGTCCTAAGACTGAGGCAAGAAAAATTCCCTTATTTGGACTACATATAAAATCATGCAGATGTTTAAAGTTTGCTGCAGCAAAAACAGTAAGGAAAAAAAAATCATACCACCACACAAGAATAAATAATTTGACTTACTATAGAATAATTCTTCTTCTCTGTCACTCTCTCTCCATGTTATGACTTGAAACTCTGTTTAGCTCCTCTAGAATTATTTACTTTTGCATTTGGGGTATTCTGGTGGAAGCCAAAACTATAAACTCGAAATGGAAGTGATTCAATATTTGGGGAAAATTACAATAAAAAAACCAGAATGGTTTTCACAGTGTTTTCTGCAAAGGAACAGCATTAGAAGGAAAAAGCCAAGAAAGCTGCAGGGATTAAAGAAGATATTTTATAAATTTGAAAGCAGCTGTTCAGCCATATGTGCTTACCTTTTCATTTTTTCCCAGCTAGCACTCCTTACCCTGGATCTCTACCAGCCTGGCTCGTTTTTAATCCAGCGCTATCATTGCCTGAGTAACCAACACCCTCCTGATCTCCACAGTAGAATCAGCAGTAAGGAGGCTTTGCTCTGCTAGGATAAAACACACAAATTCTTCTTCTCCTTTAATTTATTTTAAATCCTGCAGGTTCCAGTGTGTTGGAGTATTTCAAGATCATGAATTCCTTGAGAAACTTGGCCGTGCACCTCACAGCCTACGGCCATATAACAATGCAGCCATACATCTGTCTGAGAACCCAGAATGCTGTGCCCCCATTCAGTAAAGAATATAAATATGTGATTAACTTTTATCATATGTTTATAACTTTGCCGAAGAGAGGCAATACAAAGTAAATGTTTGCCTACTTTTTTCTGGCAACAGAACCTGTTCGGGTTTAAATATGATGTCCCTATAAATTTAGGCACATGCTTCATCACAGACAGAACTATGAATAAAATAACCAGAAATGAGAGCCAAATATTCTCAAATGCTCGTGAAATTCCCATTCAGCTCTCAATATCACCTTTTGGAAGAGCTTTCCATGTGCTATCATTTTGCAGCTACCATCTCAGAAGCTGCTAATTTACGTGGTATGCTGTCAGGTGTGTGTTCTCTTATGTCAAGAAGATATTTCCTATATATTAATTTATTTCATACTGAACTTCGGAAAGCCCACTCATGCTTTTTTCCTTCTGGGTACTTATTAATAGAAAAATGTGACAAATGGCAGAACTACAGCCAAGATAGCATATTTAGAAAAGGAAAATGAATCACTGCACATTCGACAATGGATCATATCAAAACTGTTCTTAGCCTCGCATACTTTACATTCAATGGTCACTCTTTGAACAAACTACTGCCTGAGCTATAGGCTCCCCAGCTCATTCATCACAGCACAACTCTACCTTCTGTTTTTCAAGAAAATTATAGAAAATGGAAGCACAATAAACCCAAAAAGCCGGAAACACAGATGACGCCCACGACAACATTAAAAACAGAATACTGAAGGTGTGCAGCCATCCATTCAACTTACAATTAATGCACCTCAAGATAGATGTCTGCTTTTTTCTGATGCTAAATCCATCAGATAATCCATAAGAAGAGCACAAGGCTTGTAAGAGTCATAGGGCACAAATAAGAGAGACCAGGGATGGAAGAACTAGACAGAGAAAAATCAGAAATATATTAAATATTTTTATATGGAGGCAAATGTGGAGCCGCATTATAGAGCAACTCGTGATTCAAATACAGTCACAACACATACACAAAGTCCAAAATCATGTTCATGGCTCTTCATGCATCCCCACAATGAAGTAACAAAAACTTGTGATTCGGATGCTGAAGTGACTGGAACCAGATCATGTTCTGACTTTGCCACTTAATGTCACCTGTAATCAACTCCACACAAATTAACCCTCTTCAAAAAGCTATTTCTCTTCTAATTTTTTTTTAAACTCTCCTGCATTCTACACATCCTGATTCTGGCCCTGCCAGAAACATTACTGCCAAAATATTATGCCAGGTCTTGAGAACTTTCCAGCCAAGCTGCATCCTCAGGATGAAAAAGTTATTTACTGAAGTTCACTTAATTATCCATATTTTGAAATGCTGAAGCAGCCCTATAGTTGAATTTAGTCCCTCTTAATTTTATTTTATTAATGTATATTAAAAAACTGCTCAGAAATCAAATTTCATGCAAAAATTTTACCTCCTTTGTGGTCATATATTCTTTTATGGAGTATGAGACATCTCTAGTTCTTCTGGTCTTGTATGCAACAGAGGGATGTTAATCAGAAATGCTTGTAGAACATCTGTCCCAATTCTACAATCCAACACCCACAAAACACCTTTAAAGAGCCTGTAACACACTCAAGACCCATAGAAAATGAACATAATTACAGTTTAATATGCCCCAAAAAGGTGATTGGAGAAATGAAGAGGACTGAGAGAATAGTGTGACTGCTTCCAGACCTTAGCAGTATTCTGGAAGAGTAAAAGGAGCTGCTCAGTATCACCTTTGAAGTGTTCTGGTAGTACAGTAAATATGACACGCACGAAACCAAAATTTAAAATATGGCTTTTAGCTTTAGCTCTAGAAGCAAGAAACTGCTGTTTCGATAGCAGTCCTTTAAGACTTGTTACTTGTAAGGAGTTCTTTGCCATGTTTCATTACAGAGTTATAACTCTACCAAAACAATTTCGAGAGTGAATGTCAAACATCCGAAAATAGTTTTGTAGAGAAGAAAGAAAGGCCAGTGTAACACAGTTAAGAATGGTCTTTTTCCTCTTCCCCCTCCCACTGTCTTCCCATCACCCAGAACACTGAATATGTATGGGCTCAGCTTGGGCACCCTACAGAATAAAATAGAATTTATGGAGATATATGGCCTTTCATATTCAAGGTATCTCAAAGCACTTTATGGAGCAATGACTTGGATAATGGAGTGACTGTGTTGGCAAACTTGACTCTCATTATACCCTCAGCAATAGATCATACATAGTCAAGATATCAGAACAGTGAGAAGTAGTAGAAATGCTGGCCAAAATATGAGGCATACATTAAAAAAAAAAACAGAACCACAAAGGAGTCAAAAAAGATGCCTACCTCTTACCCAAAGAGGGCAATATACAGCATCATTTGCTTGCTCAGAGTAACTGATCTGATTGCTTCTCTAATGGAGACTTCCTGTGTCGTTTAAAAACAATATTCCAGAGAATGTTTTTTGATGTCATATACCATTCTTTTACAAAAAAGGTTGCATGGTTTAGAAATCTGCTTGCATGATCACAACTAATCAGATAAAGCAATTGTTTCCAAACATCATATAAAATGCAACTGCGCCACTGGAGACCTCTTAATCAGCAAAGCTACACTGGGAGAGGTGCAGAAAGCAATGCTGATAGGACAGCGTTATGGGAACTTTTCTGTGAGGTCAGCAGGACTGGCAGCATCTCCAAGGTAACTGTAAAGAACAGATGAGTCACAGGATGCAAACAGCAGGAATTAGAGATCTGCATGCATGTGCAGAGCCGTGATCCCATTGGGAGCACAGAAATGTCTGGGATGATGAGCCGTGTGGGGCTATGAGATGGTGGAGTTCAGGCTCATGAGAGAAGAGGGACAAGGACAAACAGGAACATTACCCTGCAATTCAGGAGGGCAAATTGCCCTGTTCAGGCAGCTGATTGGAAGAATCCCTTGTGATATGGTCATGAAGCAAGCAGAGTTCCAGGAGAACTGGTTAATTATGAAGGATCATCTTCTGCAAGTTCGGGAACAGTGCATCCTAGTGCACAGGAAAACAAGCAGATGCACATAAATACTGAAAGGAGACACATTCCTTTCTTTGGTACCCAGTGACTGGCCAAGAGTCGATGGGCACAAGTTGAGCTACAGCTTAAATATAAGAAAAAAAATGGGGGTCATTGGGAAGAGGTTGTCAAGAGAGGCTGGAGATCCTCCATCTTCTGAAGATGTTCAAAATGCAACTGAACACAGCCCAGAGCAAACTACTCCAGCTGACGGTGCTTTGGTCAGGGGAGTTGAACGAGATTTCCAGAAGTGCCTGCCAAGCTCTGCCATTCTGTAATGCTGCAGCTCGTTGAAAGTTAAAAGAGATCACACTTATGAGATGATACCTGTGAACACCTGAGTGACAGTGAGACACAGTCACCGAGACACACAGAGGGGTTCAGCAGGTGTGTCCACACATACATTATGTCCAGAATAAAAATAAAGCCCTAAGGTATGAATTAACTTCCTCAAACACAAAATAGTGGCCAAGGGCTGGGTCAGTCTGCTACTCTTAAACCCATGGAAGGTGACTAAGAAGATAATGTCTTGGATCCTCTCTCAGTCATGAGCAGATAATTGTTTTGTTTCTTCCTGAAAGTGTAGGATCTACATTTCAATTTCACAAATTTCATCAGTTTTACAGCTCTGTTTACCTCCTATCTACTCCTGTATACCTGGGGAATGACAGTGCAATGATAATTCACAGAAGAGGACCCCAGCTTAAGTCAGAGATCTACCTTGAAATATTTTCCCTGGGGTCTAGGATGAATTTCTACAGGATGAGAAGGGGCTTAATGTATATCTGACATATTCCTCCCTTTGCTGCCCTAAGCTTTTAAGCCCCTGTTCCAATGAGGTTGTGTCAAACAAAGTGCACCCTCCAAAGTCTCCTGTACAGAAGCACCCAATCCCTATTTCTTGCTTTCCACAGAGAAAACACTGAAAACCTATGTGGACCCTCCACACACAGATCTGTGGGGCACTGCTGCCCTGCCCACAGATGAGAAAAGATCAAATGAAGAGTAATTCATATTTATAAGGAATCAATTCTAGCAAGAAATTGCACCAAGAAGCTTTGGGCTCAAAGTAGTGTGGCTTCCTGCTGAGATAAGAAGGAGCGACTTTGTCTCTAACCAACTAACTAGGTGTCACGGGTGATGTTCTTGCTTTAATGCCTGCCTTACACGTGGTGCCTGATAACTGCAGGGATAAGGGGATAGAAATGCATGTCACAAAACACCACCAGCCTGTGAGCGGGATATGCATAAATGAATGGATGTGAATGGCTCTTTTCTAGGCCAACAGTCTTCCTGTCGTTCCTTCATTATGTCTGAGAGTAATCTTCAAACATGCAAGTCTTCCCTTGAAGAATCCATTAGCAAAGGAAGTGTGTAAATGGTTCTGTGTCATTAAGAGGACTTGACTTTGAGAGCAGCTTATGCTCCTTGTGAAAGGGTAAATAAATAAAAGTGCTGATTTTAAAATTAGTGCTCTACTGTACAGAGCAGAGGTGGATAGTGCAAGATGCAAGGATTCGTGCACTGGTAAAAATATCTCCTCATCAGTTTGTCTACAGGATAGTAAAATGGAAAAACATTATTAACCTAGTGTCGACTTTGTACATAACTCCCTCAGTAGAAGTCTAAACTGCAGACAAGGCTTATTTTTGGAAGAGCTGGGACATCTTTGATCACAGAACATCAAGCTGGATCTGGCTTGATCTGGTTTGAATTGGTTGGATCCACTTGGAGCCACTTGGATCCAATTTGACATCTAAACCAAGCAGGCTGACAAGCCTTTGGGTTTCCCTCGGTCACTACTATGGACAAATGACCAATGCATGAGCAGTCCCGAAATGTGCTGAGCATCTGTTGAATTCACCTGAACTGAGACAGCAGAGACTCAACTGAGACAATAACAGGTTCCTCACCCTGATTTTTTTTTCCTCTTAAGAAGTTCCATACATTTTCAGTAATAAATAAATTCAGTAAATTTCAGTAGTAAATAAATTCAGTATTTGGTGTCCAAAGAATGCTGTCATTTGGACTTTTCTTTCTTTCCATAATTCTGTATGTTCAGTTCCATATATTTGTAGACAATTGTGGACTGCTAAAGCCATCATGTTCAGGATGAGAGGAAAAACCCCACCTCTCCTATCAGAATTTTCATAGCTGCCATATTACTTGTGGTTATCACTGCTATGCCAGTTATTACAATATTAACATATTTATACGCCATTTACTACTCAAATGTTAATAAAACAAAAACAGAAAATTAAGAATGGTAAAATATCCCATTTTAATTTTTTTTAATCTTTGATGCAGACTTTTTTTGTAAATACAGCAAATGCTTCCAATTATATTTTAACAAGCAGTTAGGAAGAGGTATGCCTCCTACTGGATCCTAAGTGACTAAAAATGACCTACTTTAATTTTATTCATTATCTCTAACTGTTATTAGAACCTGTATTTGACATATGTGAATATTATTTGATCTTTTCAAACCACATTCATTCTCATTAAGAGAGCCCCAAGACATTTTCTTTCAGAATATTTTTCAAATATTCTGAGATTTTGCTTGTTATGTGAAATGTGACAGCACTTTCAAGTTCTTTATTATAGTTTTTTTTCTACGGCAAGAACCAATTATCCCTTCCCAGTACTAGTGTCTAGTTTTGAACTCAATATTTAAGCAATTAGTATCTGTATCTGTAAATTAATACATCTATATTGCTAATGTAGTTTTAATCATACAAAATGAGTAAGAACAGCCTTTTCCAATGTTGCTAAATGTAAAGAAATGTTTATTTAAGTTAAAATGAAATTAAACTAGGAAAGGACAAGCAATGGATATAATTTTTTATGGCACTTCAGCTTTTCTTTTTCTGAAGAAGACTTCTTAAAGGAACACTACCTTTTTTCCAAGAGACTTGCTTGTTTTGCAGAAATAAAACTTATTTTCGTACTTTTGCACACAGTAATTGCTGACTATATAGACAACTTCATGACAGACTCAAATACATTAAAGAATTTGAACTTTTAATACAAAAAACCTGCATTTTAAGTTAGGAATATGCTGAGTGCTATGCTGAAAATGTTTCAAGTCAGAAATTATATTTAGCTGTAATTAAGTATCAGGGCTATGAGTTATTATGAATACACAGTGATTGATATAGATTTTACTGTTTGTTAGAAAGCTCCCTTTTTGGGAAGTATCTGTGATATTTCACTAGATCAGAGAAATGAATCTTGATATGTACAGATGCATCAGATTTCAAAATACATTTCATCAGTAATCTACACAAAATAGCTCTTCTGGCAAATGAAAACTAATTTCTTCATTTTGTTTCCTTATCTTGCCTGCAGAAAATGAGTAATAACAAAACTGCACTACACAGATTTGAGTTCATTATTACCTTCTTATGTTAATCACCAATTAACGTTTTCTTTCTCTCATGAATAAAAATTCTATAAATATTTTAGGTCCACTTGCTGATATGCTGATGGATGGGTTTATCTGACCTGCAGATGGCTGTTGTTACATCCTATTCATATTGAGAGCCTCGGAATGTCTATCCAGAAATGCTAGAGAAGAAAATAGAAAAGTTGAGAACGAAGAGAAAAACTACTAAAATTGCATTGAGTCTGCTATTCAGATCAAATTTTGTGTAATACTCACGTCATTACATTCCTTTTCCTGATGTGCAGAGATTATTCTAATGCTACACTTACAGCCAAGTGAACGAGCTGATGAGAAAAAAATCAAGAGCTGGCTTAATGTTTGACTATTGCAGCTAGAATTGCCTTAACTCATCTTTGCTAGATTGGTGGGAAAAGATAAATGCAAAAATTAGTTCAGGTAAAGCTTTTCCCAGGAGTTTCAAATCCCTAAATATGGGACCTTTGAGAGAGGACAGGAGGTCTGAGTGCTTGGCAGACTGAATTCAGGCTGAATGAAGCAAGGCATGGAGAGAACGGAGCAACATCCGTGCTTCGAATTTCTAACTTTGTTTAAGTCAGAGATCTCACCGCCCAGCTCCTGCTGTCATTAAAACACAGACATAAGCAAGGTTTTATCTTAAACCCGTTCAAATAATGGTTTTTAACATGAGAAAACAAGGCTTATTTTTCTTAATCTTGTTCTTAGAAACAGTTGAGCTCTTTTATCCTATTCAGCCTGAGGCAGATATTCAACCCAGAAAATTTCAGCCGAACATTTGTGGAGTCTGAAAAAGTTACAAACAGCAGAACAGGTGTCTTATACTACAAAGCAAATGTTAAGCAACTAGAGGCATGGATGTTCCATCTAAGATGTTCCACTTAGGTCATTCATGCATGGACAAAAATATAAACATTTTGTAGCCTTCATTGCAAAGGGAGTTGCATAAAACAGAACCAACCAGGTCAAGCCAAAATTAATGTTGGATACTAGTACTTAACACAATGAAGAAACAGAGGAAATATGCTTAGATTCAAGTTATCCTACTGCTTTTAGGTGCACATGAACCATGGCATGTAAAGATCAGCTTCTAATTTAAATTATCCCCAGTGACAATTTAGAACTCAGTTCAGGCCACAGAGAAAAGGCATGAATCTTTTGGTCAGTCTATAACAAGCTCCATCCTATCCTGAATTACATATCAGCTATTACTGATACAAGATGGGAAAGTACTGTAGCATCATCATGTCCTGATCCCATTCTAATGCTAAATACTCCTATTTTCCCTTTTTTTTCACTCAAAAGATATTTTCACAATCCTTGTTGATGGCGAAGTGGGCTTGCATCCACTGGTAAAATTCTGGATATCTGTAAGAATTTTAATATTTCTATATTCTGTTACTTACCCCATCTCAGAGAGTGTAAAGATGTTTTCCAGGGTGCAGTGTGAAATCTATTACTTCTACTTATATGACTAAAATGCAAAACCGTGTTGAAGAAACAGATGCAAATGTAAAAAACTAAAAAAAAGAACATTTTAAACTTCTTGTATACAAAAGTTACTACGCTGAAAAAAGTATTACATGCAAAAGTTTTACAAAAAATTCCAGTAGACTAGGTTTTTTGGGGTTTTTCAGAGGGGTGTTGTTTTGGTTTGGTTTTTGGTTTTTTGTAAATTGGAGGCATTTCACTCTTCCTTTAAATGTAGATTTTGACTAAAGGAATTCTGACTTTTTTCATCACTTTTGTACAAAGTTAATAACTTTAGCTACACTAAGAGCATCTTCAAAGGCAGAAAGCCCACGGTTTATTTAAGGAGCTTAATCTTCCCTGAAAATTCTCTTCTCAGCCTGACGCTTTGTACCCAGATCATATTTGTTTCACATGGGCTCCGTAACTTTTCCTACTCTTTCAGAAAATGCATCTGTGATCAATGGAAAGATGATTCTTCAGGTAGTTCTCGATTTGCTCCACGGAGAAGTGATGCCACTGGGTAGGTGAGCTGGTGTATTTCACACAGAATCAACGAGGCTGGAAAAGACCTCTGAGATCAGAGTCCAGCCTGTGACCAAACACGTGAACCAGACCATATCCTGGAGCCTCAATGTTGCCTCTGTTTTAGATCACATATATAGTTATCACACTATGATTTGGCAGTAAGGAAGACACTGATCACTTTGACAAACCCAGGAAGAGGGAAAGCTTGCTTATTTTTGTATTGCTACCATTACTGACAGGATATGATTCTATGATACAGGTACAAATTAACTAAAGGGGTTATAAGGCTACCTGGCTGTTTTAACATCTCAGGTCCCTGCTCATCCTTTATGCCATTTACTTGTCTTCAGATCAGGACATGAACTCTTCAGCCAGAATTTCATACCGTGTTGGTTACTCTTCCAGAAGATAATCTTTGTTTCTATAAATTGCTAAGAAATAGCTGACTGTCTGCTGGGACTCGAGACATTATTCAACAGCTTGAGAAAAGGACGGCCTACCCTCCCAGAACTGCAGAGATGTGGAAGCGAAGCAGACAGAGGGGCAAAGAAGAAGATGCTGTGGTTGAGACTGTGATTAACGCGCCAGGAAGGCTGAGCAAAGCGGCCACTGGAGCCACCTCCTGGTGCTACAGGACTCGGCCTCTGGACTGAAGTTGGCTACAGAAGTTCCTGAGCCTCCTTCAGCAGGTCTCCTTTCAGCAGAAAGGTGAGGCACCATTTTCTCAATGGCTCTCTTTAGCTCCTAATGAGGAACTGCCTGCATATGTGCAGAAGAGCCTGGAGAGCTAATCTGTGTTGAGAGGTCTGGGGCTGATAGGAGTGAGCGTGAGAGTAAAATATATGTTTCTTAAGGAATGCAGCCACTCTGAATAGCACTGAGAGTTCTTTATCTCCTATTCAAATCATGATGATCATATTTTTAAAGATTACATCAATTTTTAAGCATCATTCATCTCTACCTTCTGTTAATTACAATGTTCTCTGCCTAGTCCATATACATGCAAAACTGCAGTTTGCAGTTTGACAGGATATTATTGAACAGTATGTGAATTGGTTTAAAAGTAACCAGATTTGAAGCATCCATCAGTCAGTAACAGTGCACTCATAGGTCACTGCAGCTGTCAATTTCAATCAACTCTGTAATTAAATACATCACCAATATAGATTTTGTGTAAGAATGTCACTTGTTCTTCAGATGTCTGCTGCTAGGACAAATCGCACTTCAGTGTCTTTGAATGTGCCTTCTAAATACAGTTTTTTAAAACAGCATAACATACCCATCCATCTCAATCCAATTTGCTGAATAGAAATTTGTTTAACTAATACATAGTCTAAACACTGAATTAAAAAACAATATGTGTGTTTCCTTTGCTGTTTAAATGAATGCTGTAATGCTACAGTAGATATTTCATTGCTTCTCTTAAAACTCTTCTGCTGGTATTTGTTACGCAGAATAAAAAGAAAGAGCAGTATGTCACAAAAAGAGAAAAACTGTTCACATCATCTGTAATTAAAATTGCTTTGCTTCATGTTCAAAAATAAAAGAACAGAATCTTCAGACATGAGGAAATAAATCATTAATTCTAATTTTGCTAGGGATAGAAATACCAGCCATTTTCAAATTAAAAAAAAAAAAAAGGAAAGAAAGAAAAAAAGAAAAACCCATTTAGTGCTTTTGAGTGTCAGATTCTTCTATTATACTTGCCACTAGATTGGAAAAGTCTGAAACAAAGCTGAATTACCAAATATATATTGCCTGCCATTTGATTTAATCTTCAAATAAGCTCCAGGAAGCAGGTCCCTGGACAGTTAATCTTTAGTTTTGTAGCCCATGCACATTTTCAATAAGGTTACCAGGGAATTAGGCCCGGTAGGGAGGGGAAAGGCATATTGTCTTATTCTAAAGACAACTGTGGAGATCCTGCTAGCAAATTATAACTCCCTTAATATAAAAAACTTTATTAGCTAAGTCCCTGCTGCAGTGAAACAGTAGGCACTCAGGAGGGGAAAGTTCTTCATGTTTTCTCCCTGGAAGCAGATACTTGTCCGGTTTAAATTATATAAACTGTAAATATTATAGGTATAACACATTTTAAGGTATTCTGCAGCCTAGACAATGCTAAGGAGGCTACAACTGAGGATTCTAAGGGGAATAGTAATGGATTGAGGGGGTCAGAGATTTACCACATGCAGTAGTGAGGTTATGGAGGGCTGGTTTGCTTCCCTCTTTCAGGAGCAGTACACAGGTTTGTGGGAAACTGGCTCCCTTAACGACTGCACCTTGAGCCAAGAGGAAGCTCCAGAAAAAGTGAAATACATAAATAAACCCAGGGCTTTATTTCCTGCCTTGTGCCATCCCCAGGGTGTGAGTGAAAACCTGCAGCAATGGAAACACTTTGGAACTCTTCAGAATGTTTAGGTCTACATTCCCAACTCAAAAGCATGTGATACAGGCAAATTTTAAGATAAAGACATTTTACAAAGACATGCAACACAAGACATCACAGTAAAAGTCCGGCTAAAATATCCCAATGTACTTGTCTTATGAGAGAAATGTATATGTCTAGTAGAATAGTGGAAATATAATAATAATAAAAAGGAAGAGGATATGGAATAAATATACTTTGAACAATGGCAGTTTCAGGAAAATCTAGAGAAAGTCTGATAAAACAATTTTTTAATAAGGTTTGGAGGGGTAAGGAAGATACAAGACAGCGATTGCATCAGAGTGGAAGTTCAGTAGCTAATTTGCAAGAGTCATTTTGGCATTGGCTCTTCAAACAACTGACAAAACCTTACTATCAAATTAAGGTTCATGTAAACATGTGTCTCATTTAAATGCTGCAGTAGCTTATAGTCTATTTGCATTTTCTAAATTGGCAAGGTAAACAAACAAACAAACAAAAAGACACAAACCCACGCTAAGAAATATAAAGAAAAGGTACTTTGTACTCAGAGAAACTTCAGGGAAATACAATAAATAGAATGTAATGGGTGAAAGAAAACTTTATCTAACTCATAAATCAACAAAAACCATTGTGTTTCACTAAATATTCTCACTGTTGCACCACTGGCAATGTTAAGGCTGTAGCTTCTGTCTGCAGTCTCCTTTTATCTGTGAACTTGATGATTACATTTTTTACAATCCCATCAAAAATACCATCATGCTTCTTACCGAGCAATGAAATTATTTGTCGCAGTTTCAAACGGCTTCTCTCTTACATGAGGACAGCTAGGACAATGTCTCCTTCCCATCCTCACTGCCCTCTTACCTGCCTTTGAAGCACTGTGCCACACTGCTTTTCAAACTAGTCTCTTGTGGCCTCACTGACCCTCTTCTTTTGCACTTTTCTTCCCAGTTTTCTAATCATTCCTACAGCGTGCTCCTTGGCAAACCCTCCTTATCCTCTTCCAGTGTCCTACTGGGCGCCTTTTCCTCCTGTCCACTTTTCATCCCCAGGTAATCTCCTATGCAAACAAAAGCTCAGTGAAATGCAACACTGACCCCTAATCAATACCTGAGACGAGTCTCCATCTTCTCATGGACTGCAAACTGCACCTCTCCCTCTTTCTTCTCCGCTCAGGCTATAAAGGGTACACAAGAAAGGAGGAAGTTGTGCATTTCAAAACGTAGAAAGGATGAAGATGGGCCTCAAAGGAGTGCCTTATTATCATCTGTAAAGCCACCTCCTTATTCATCTTCCTGGTCTTAAAATTCACTTGTGTGATGCCCACGGAACCTGATAAATGCTAGGTCCCAGCTGCCCTAAAACTGCTAGTATCTCTCTTTGTCTTCTGTTCCAGAATTCAACCATCATCTAATTGGGTTTATTTTTAATTTTTAATGCTCCTACTGTAAAATCCCTAGGGCAGGAACCTCTTTTACGTTTGTACAGAGAAAAACAAAGCGAAATACCAGATTTTGACTCCATCATACAGGGACTATGGTGCCAGAAAATGTTGATAATGCACACAGCTCAAGCATCTGTATCACAAAGAATTTCTGCTTCCTGTGAAAAGACGTGTGGAACTGGAAGAACAAACAGCTCTGACTTTGGGAATGTGCCAGTGCCTCTGAAAGGCACTTTTCCTTAAAAAAGACACATGTGCCTTCAAGATCTGACACTTGGTAGAAAAGGCCATGGCGAGAATAAAGGCAATATTAAAATATTAAGAACTGAGTTCCTCCTCCGAGGAGTAGATTAGCATGGTCCATGTGGACATATTACCCAAGCCCACCTTCACACGGCCCCAAAGACTTGATTTTCTTCTATCCTCAGACATGTTAAAGTATATTATTCTGCCTCAGTGCCCCAGAGCAAAATGTGCAGGATTCAGACCATAGTAAATAGATTACTGGAGAGAGGAATTTAAAAATCCGTGTGACCAAATCATGAGAACCTAATCACTCTACAATCCAACCAGAGAAATTTGAATGGTGTTTCAGGCACATTAACCTCAAATAGCTGATCTGAGCAATTTTTTTTTTTTTTNCATTTTTTTTTTTTTTTTTGGTCATCAGTAACAGGTGATAACTCAATTGCAATTTCTTGTGAGTTATATTACACAGTTCAACATATTTGAAGGAATACTTCCATCAAAATTATAACTCAGCATTTAATATGGAATAAAGAAAGGGAGCAGAGGACAAGATATCCAAATTTTTCCTGGTCCTTTGTTTATTTTTAGAAAGATTTTACAGGGATTGATTAAGAGTGACTGGTAGATAAGGGACACTTACAGTGCAGGATCTCTATGGGAAATGATGGGAATAATGCAAGAAACCCTGCTATTATATAAGTACTGTTCAGAAAACCTGCCACTGCTGTCAGTGAAAGAAACCCTGCTGCACTTTTAATTATAATTCTACACATAATTCTTATTTCTAAGATGTCATACAAGTAAACATAACAACGGTACCGTGGGAGCACCTCCACAGACACTGGCAGCTCTTAATGATTATAAAGACACAGAAACAAATTTTGCCATGATAGGTACCAAAGAGTGGGATATTCCTTGTATGGGTGGAAAGAATACAAGAAAAAAAAATCAGAGAAAAGCAGAATCGGGAGATTCTTTAAAGGTCGGTTTAAAGCTTGGAATTTCCATTTTGGAGCACATATCATGTTTTTTTAGATCAGTTTTGATTCTGAATCAATAACAACATACTGGTGAGCCAGATACTGATGAATCTCATACAGTCACTAATTTTTGTAAGACTGTCAAGGTACTTTTGTTTCAGGAAGCACCAAGAATGAGAGATTTCAGAGGGCAAACTTTCAATATCTGCTGGATGACACCCTGTATGTTCCAACTCTGGTTCACATTCCTCTTCATATTATGTCTGCCATGCAGTCAGAACAAGAGGTCTCATTTATTTTATTCCACTTAAGTAAAAATTTATGAGGGAAATTAATTTTGTGTTAGGGTTACGCTCTGCTTCTATAAAACTAAAATCCTTTAGTCTAATCTTGACTTTTTAAATCATAGATGATGGTTAACAATCCAAAGTCTAATACATCTTGACACAAGACATTGCTTCAAATCCAAAAGTTTCAATGGTCCATTCTGAAACTAAAATGCTTTTTTCCCTACAATATCACTACAAACTTTCTATATTCCCACAGAACATTTCAATGTTGACAACAAATTTTGATCAGATTTGCTCCATGGTAAAGCATTATTTTATGTTGTTCCACTAAGAAAGTGGAAGTTTACACTTTGGAGAGACAGTGACTCGCCCTGAACATGTACAACTTCTGAGTGTTGCAAAAAGCTTTTTAAAGAAATGTTCTAGATAATTTATCCCCTGTAAGGTAGCAAATATTCCTTGAGAATGTCATCTTGAGCATTACAGTGCTTAGCCATTCTCTTCCAATATCACACTGCGATAAATAAAACGGGCAATGAAACTTCCTATGACTCTCAAAGGTGAAATTCAGCCTTAGATTGGCAACCATAATAAATATCCATGATTCTTAGGTCTGGTTAACTGACCAGGCACGCAAGAAAGTGCAGGGGTGTCGAGCCTCCACAGTAAGGATGACTGGAACAGATGTAGTGCTGGGAGACCCCACACTACAGATTTTTGATGCACACTTCCAGCACAATAAACAATGTTCACTTTCACTAAGATGGACGTGGCTTTAAATAAAATCTTCTCAGGAAAAAAAAAAGTAAATCAGGGATTCCATCTGAAAAAAATTCTCACCTGATGGCAGATGGTTTATAGTATATATCAGGGAAGCAACATTTATTTTTCTCTCTCCCTACCAGACATTCCAAGAGCCAAGGATGCCAAATGACACAGAGAATACTTTGTGTTCTTGATCCCAGGGGTCATGTCTCCTCTGTGAACATTTTCTTTCAGGAAAGTTTGGCTTTCCTGACACATTCTATGATTCTATGATTCTGAAATGGAAGTATTTTGTTTGAGTAACACCCAAATTTTAATACCTCAGGCCAAATTTGAACTTTGTGGAAGGAAAAAAACATTGTCTTGCTAATTGCCTTGCCTCCAAGAAAGACGGAGAGAGACTATTTACAAGGGCGTGTGGTAACAGGACGGGGGGAATGGCTTCAAAATGAAAGAGGGCAGGTTTAGATCAGATGTTAGACAAGAATTCCTCACTGTGAGGGTCGTGAGGCTGGAAAAAGTTGCCCAGAGGAGTTGTGGATGCCCCATTCCTGGAAGTGTTCAAGGCCAGGTTGGATGGAGCTCTGAGCAACCCGAGCTAGTGGAAGGGAGTTGGAACTGGTTGATCTTTAAGGTCTCTTCCAACCCACCCATTCCATAATTCTATGATTATATGAAATGTACCTGGAAGCAACTTAACAAATCAGAATTAACCTGCTGAAGACAAGTGCTACTACCCTTCTGTTCATCCATTCAGAGCGGCCACAAAAGGAAGCCTGCAAGCTGCATAGTTTCACCAAAACTGCATATGTTTCACCAAAACACGAGAGGAAGAGAAGCAGAAAAAAGAGGGGTAAACAGGGAAGGTTTAGAAAGAGTTTGTGAACAGTTCCTCCTACCTCAGGTGTTCCTCACAAAGTCGTGCCTGGGAGGTGCTCAGCCTCCTGGAGATCCTCTGCCAAAAAGCAGCGCTGGAAGAGAGGAGATGCTGATGAGTAGAGCTGGCATGGATCTGGTTCCCAGCAGCTCTCATGAGGCCTTGCAGTTTTACTGTTATTTGACTTTCCCAAAAGGAAAACCTGCCTCCCCTAAGCAATAGGTCTGAAAGAAAATGAGGTAAAGTCCAAGATCTTAAAGAAAATGAGTTCACCTCCCAAATCTTTTAAGGAGAAAGAAAACATAAAAACAATAGAGAAGAACCATTTAGCAAAGAATCTGCTGCAAAGTTCCAATTTTTTTAATATTTATTGGCCATATTCAGAAAAAAAATTAAGAATTAAAAAAAAAGTCAACATATTACACACTTTGACATTGTCAAAAGACCCAATTTGATTTAGGCATTAAAATCTCATTTTTTAATAGAAACTCAGAAATGGACTTAGCTAGACCCCTTCAAAGGAATCTTTGCTTCATTTTTTAACAGCACAAGGATAAATGAGAAGCTTATGAGAAGCAAGACTAACGTGAAATAAACATATTTTTTCAGTCATGGCAGGAATCAGAGGACTGCAAAGTTCAAAAAAGGATTTCTTTTCTCAAAGTGGATATATATGTTTTGTTCCTTGAGGGTCTCATTTTAACTTCTCAACCAGGACTACTCGTAAAAATACTGTAGGTTTCATTAATAAAGCTACAAAAAAAAGAAAAGGTGATAGGCTTCTTTAAGTGCTCAGGACTTGCTGTGGAGATAGAAACTGTCCTGTTCAAGCAGCCAAGTGCTGCTTGGTTGTGTCCTGGACTGTCACAGGATCTGGAACAGAAGCCTTTATTTACCTTCTGAGTAGTCTGTAGTGGTCCTACCAGAACCAAAAAGTAGGAACTTCATCCACGAACAGGAATTAAACAAGGAATCAGCTGTGATAAGAGATGGTTTTCATTTGGGGCAGAGTCACAATAGGCAGATGTTGCCCTGTTTTTTGCTAAGCCTTCTGTTTTAACCTTGGAGTCAAAGAATTTTCACACAGTTTCATGTAAACAATAGCCGATGTTTATTTAACCATATTTTCTGTTTTTCATTCCTTTTGTAATAAGAGAAAGTTTGATGAGCATCCTTTTTCTCCAGTGGGATTGAGGAAGAAGTGACATGTCCTGCAATTCCTTGTGGAGTTGAGAATCATATAAACTATGATAAATGTAAATAAAGCTCTCTCTTCTCCTTTCTGCTGAACCTAGCAGGTGTGAGCGTGTCCTTTATTGTGCTTTTACCAGCACAGGCAGAGAGAATTTACACAAAATATAACTCATCATATCACCACACATTTACCTCTGCTCTGAGCAGGAGTGAGCTTGTTCTGTGCATGGCTCAAGCTGACTTGAAGCCATTTGCTGACCGTATTCACTCTCTCAGCAAAGTTCATTAGTTTGGCTCCATGCTCTACTCATATGTCTGCACACCTCTTGGCTTGTGCTCAGCCTCCTCAGAGCACAGGGATCCAAAGCTCACACCTGGCTGAAAAATGTTAGGTACACATATATCATATTAGGTATAACAGAAATATAATAACAGAGGGATAAACAAAATTACACACTGAAAACAGCATCTTCTGGTTTTGTCACCCCTTTGGTACAGGACAAGAAATACACTAAAAAACCCATTAAAGATGATTTTTCTTATAATTTGAAGCACATACAGTTTACAGATTACTAGATTAATGACAATTTGACCTTGAAAACACCTCTATCTGCTGAAAGAGCAACACTCCATCACCTGTTTTGATTCATTAATGTATCATTTAACTTGGTATGACACATGTTCAGCAGTTATAATTACATTATGGCCTCCCTATTACATCAGCTCTGCTCCAAGTTTCTGTCACCACAAGTCCAATTTTCAACACAGAGCAATCCAGTGCACTCTTTCCTTATTAGTGTCATCTTTAATGTAGCACAGAGTCTGAACCATTACTTGGCACTGAGAGTTTAACAGCAATTAACCCCTGCTCTATCCCCAGGGAGAAGTACATCAGCAACTTGCCAAAACACTGTAAACAAGCTGGCCAAGATCAATGTAAAACCATGCTGGCTGCAGAGCACCTACTGTATTAATTTAGGATTGATATAGAAAAAGAGAAAATAGTCTGCATGAGATTGACCTAAAAGGATGGCCCACACAGGTTACACAATCTTCTGTGGGCTGAAAAGGGAAAATTCTAAACCCCTAGTCAGCCACCTAATAAACACAGATTCCTTTCCATCTTGGCTTTTATGCTATGCTGATCACCATAGGACTGGCAATGATCACAGAGAATAAACATTTATTACCAGATAATAGGTTAAAAAAGAGGAAACAATGATTTATTTTTTTTTTAGGGGATGAATTAGATACATTTCAAACTTTATCAGTAAACAAAGCAAAAAAGGATGAAAATGCCAAAATGCCAGCATCTCTCTGTTTCTGGTTATTAAACAGGACAATACACACCAAAGCCTAAAGCAAAGGTGGAGGTTCTTCCCCTGCAGAACCAAAACAGAGCAAACCAAGGACAGTGGGACTCCCTGGGGCTCCCTCACATCAGCTTCCCCTGGGATTGCATCCCCAGCTGTGCTCCAGCAGGACCACACAAAGCAACTGGGGCTGTTAGTGCAGAACAGGGATGGTGCTGGGTGTGAGGGGACCCCTGGGCACTCCAAACTCTCAGGGGTTCCTGTGTCCCTGTGTCTGCACTCTGCTCTTCACAAATGGTTAGGCAGAGGCAGGAGCAACTCTGTCCTTTGTGACTAAGCCAAACTACAAGGCAAAGACTTCAGTTAACACACACAGGTGAATAAAACCCTACTGAGATATCGTTTATGTTAGTTTAACTGACCCATGATGAAGTATTCCATCTTCGTTTCAAGGGATGGTTTCTGGTTTTGTGACATCACAATTTTTACCCTATAAAATTTTGATTTATTCTCAAGCCAATGTCAAACTAGAAAAACAAAACAACCAAACAACAACGCCACCCAGGCTTCCAAATAGAAATTTACCCACAAAGACTTCCTCTGTAAAAAAATGGAGACACATGAGGAAAACTCATGTAAATGAAGGTTTCCAAAATCAGATGCTTTTCAGAAAGACAGTAAAAATCATAAGAAAAAAAATCTTCCTTCATTAATCTCAGTCCAGAGTGTTAACTCTAAATAGAATCAGAGAGTCTGATCCTGAGGATGTGGACTGCACTGCAGGACACTTTTCCTGGTTGTCATCAGCTGACGGTGGGTCTGAAAGTTTTTCATATTTGGCTGGTTGAAATTTTTCCTGGAGGGAGAAGATGAAGAGAGGAGGAGAAACATGGTAATCCCAAGTGACATAATTTCTACACCTCTGTCTTTAAATCAAAAAGAATCTGTGGTCGCAATTATTTGCAACATATGACTCATGGAACAGACTTGTTCCACCAGTAAAAGGGAAAAACTAAATAGGAGGAAGTACAGACCTGAAAAGTTTCGTTAGTATTTTTGACTTATTGATCTGCTGTACTTGAAGGAACAAAAAACTTGAAGTTTAAGCATGAAGATTTTGAAGTCAGTTTTGTCAAAAAGACAAATTTTACACTTAGGAAATAAAAGCACTCGTAGTGCAGAAGACCTAGAATATAAATTATTTGGAAAAAGAGTGAAGGAACTCTTGTATCTGAATTTTTCATAACACTGGCTATTTGTCCATTTTCATAAACTTATCAGTGGGAAGTTTTAAATTGGGTACTGTTGACCAAATTATAGCAACACATGTAGAGGATTAACATGTAAAATACCTAATATTGATCTATTAAGTCTTAGGAACACCGGAGTGTGCCAGTTTAATATTGCTTTGGTGTTGGACATAAGTTAAATGCTTATCAGTCAGATGATCAGTCAGTAAGATGAAAGGTGCCAGAGGATCTTTCTTTTTAGACTTTGCAGATTTGGACTGAAAATTCAAAATATATAAACATAAAGTACGTTCTTAAATCTACTAAAATAAGTACTTAAATCTACTTGAATCTACTGGGAACTGCCATTGCTTTCACTTTTGAAAAATCAGGCTGCAATTTGATCCTTCAGTTCTGAACTTCCTGAACAGCCACTCTTAAGACAGTTGCTTTAGTTTTAGTACATGATAATTTAAAAGCTCAAATACATTATTACCTCCTGAGTATCCACTTTGTTTTGTGCTCTGCTACATTAATATTCCAAGTAGAAGTGTGGCTACTACTTTTATTTAATTATGAGTAAAGAAAAAAGTTAAAAAGAGGAAAAAAATATGGTACTACTAGGTAAGAAGTGCTAATTTGAGTGGAAAAGATGGAATGGACTTCATCTTCCACTGCTAATCCAGATATAAAAATTCAAAATTGTCAGGTCTAAAGCATGGCGGTTTTTTTTCAGTTCATTAACAAAAAGGAGAGCATCTGAAATTTAGATTCTAAAACCAAATTTAATTTGTGCCTGAGTATGACTGCTAATCAAGGTAGATCCAGTTCAGTGCAAAAAATTCTCAACTGTTATAAAGTAATTACAGTATTTGCTTTTCTAGTTAAGTTGGAAAATTGTGATAATAGGAAGAAGATTGAATAGAAAAGAGTGAGTGGAAATAAAATGAAAATTATGAAAAACAAACAAAAATCCAGAGGTAGTTTGGAATGCAGAAGAGTTCTTCCAATTCAAAGGCTTTGACATAGTTTCTTGTCTTAATTATTGCAAATAAAATCATGAAAGACCTGAAAGACCACAAAGAAGAAAAGATGACTGGGAATAGTATGTGGACAGTCAATTAAATACCAACATTACATTAGGAATGGAAAATCCAGTGCAGATGCAGTTGAATACAGTGATTCCGTGTGCCTGCCATTTTTCACATGCAGACCATGGGGTTACTTTATGCCCTTTATTGCTCTCCTCACCTCTTCCTTGGCAACAAAAGTGTTTTCATCACTATTCTGTAAAACCATGCTTGGCTGGTAGCTTTTCTCCCAGGGGTACTTTGTTTTACTCTGATGTAAACACAGGTGAATTTCACGCTGAACTGGCACGAGGAGGGTAAAGAAGAGCACAGCTGTTTTGCAGCAAACATTCCTAGAACCTTACATCCACTTCAGATTTCACAGCAAGAGTTTACCAGCACCAGCCTAAAAAGGAAACAAAATATCTTTATACAAGCAAAGACAATTTTTTTCTGGAAATATGAAGATATTCTATTTCGGCCTCTTTGAAAGATGCTGTACAAAGTACTTTATATCCCTCATGTTATTTTCATACCCAAAATAAGTTTAGAATAATGAATGGATAAATCAAACTGTTAAGTCCTAGCTTAAAAAAAAGTCAGTAATTTATTGGCAATAAATGAAAGCTCTGCCTAGCTCCTTTAGTCGACTATCTCCAAGTCAAGAGTCACAGATGTTAAGAGCTGCTACAATGCCAAGTTAATTTCCTGAAAATGAGTGCCTGAGGTTGGATGAAGAAGAATCTTACCAGTGTTCAACACGACTGATAAAAAAGAAAAACAGAGCTTAGAGGAGATAAAGGTAAAGGTGATAATTGTGGAAAGAAGGAAAATTGGGGTTTTTTTCTTTCCCTCAATAATAGCTCAGCTGATCATAAACACCATAATGCAGATATTCCTGAGAAATGATTCCTTGGCATGCTCCTTCTTTTTTCCTGTGCTCTCTACAGGGGTGACATTTCCATAAGACATCACAGAACTCCCACACTGCACCATAGTTCTTGCTTCCAGAGGAAATCTGGCTGTTTTATACACAAATAATCCATCAGCCCCACAGGTTGGATTGGGAATTAATTAGGACAACAGGGAATCCCTAAGGATACCACCACAACAAACCAAACAATAATATTGAACCAGCTCATTACTGTTTCTGGCCAGTTGAACAAACTGAGATTTTTTTTTCAGGTCCAAAAAGCCCAAAAAATAAATAATTTGGGCTTGGATTTCCTGACATAAATTGGAAAAAAAAATAATCTGCAGAAGTAAGGGGTTTTTTTCTAAAAAAAAACCCTTTTTATTTGAAGAGAGGTCTTTTTATGAAAGTTTCTGACCACTTTTATCACTGGTCTTCTTCAAACTTCCTTCAGGTATTTCCGGATGTAAGGAGTACTGCAAAACCTCTCATCAAGGCTGGAGGCAGGACAAAATCAGGGCTGTCAAACAGTCAATACCCAGACCCAAAACCACCAGAGAACCACTTGGTGTGACCTCTTGTACCAGTTGACCCAGACACCCTTAAAGTGGGACTGATTTCTGCTTGGCTGAAAGTTATAATGCACAGCCACACGCAGGCTTGACTCCAACACTCCAGTCCATTCTTTTCCTTGCCATTCTAATTTCCAAGATAAAGGGATTGTTTATATATCTAATAAGAATACATGTAGATTTATCTTCCTGCTCCTGGTGTTGTACTGCTTGTTGCTCTTATTTCAGGTATCGCTTATATCAGTATCTCTTCAAGAAGGAGTTTACATGCTGTAATCAAATAATCTTTAATCTGTTTAAAGAGCTGGTATTTTATTTTTAACACGCTGCTGCCAGGCAGTATTCCCAGTCCTTGCATAGTTACAGCAGCTCCTCTCCATACTCTGGGACTTGTTTAGTCATTCATAACTCTGAGAAAGGGCTATAAAAGAGAATCAGTAATGCGTTAAGCCAGCCAGATAGCAGTGTAAGTACCAAGAGCTGAAGAGGTGGGAATATCACTCCAGAGATCATCAAAAAAGTTTCAGTTTGCCTCCTTTCCCCTCCAAAGACAGAGGATGTTCAGGTCACATTTCAGACCCATAGTTTTGCCACCACGCACGTTGAAGTTCAGTACTTTTGCTTTGACTTTCATCAAATGTTAGAGTCAGCAGGTATGTCTTCTCACAAAGTCAAATTACAGTTTTGGAGAAATTCCTGGGAATTGAAACCGTGCAGTTCTGCTCAGCTTTATCCTAAACTGTGTCTGTGTAAATCTTCCCTTCTTGCAATTCTTCCTTCCTCATTACATTTGAGTCTTGAGTCACTGAGCAATTGTTTCAGACTCGGAATCTAAAGTATTTCTCATCTTTTCATCACTCCGATTGGTGTCATCTATAATAAAATAAAGTATATTTCCAAGAACTAAAATATGAAATTACACCATGAGCTAAAACCAGAAGTTAAAGAGCATGTAGACTTTTTCTGTTCTTCCTATCTCAGTCATTCTCCGTCTGAACCAAGGAAAAACAATTGGCACAACTTAAAAAGGACTCTAATAGTGGCCAGTAGCAGTATATATCTGGAACCTTTCACCTTCAGAATGGATTTGGTCCAGATTGAGAGCAATTTAAAAGATATATTGACTTCTGGATGCTTAGTGACCTGTGTAAAAATGAATTAATAATCCCAGCTGTTTCCTATAGGACATCACTAAAAGTGTCAGTGCTGTTGCCAGGCCAAACGGCCCCTTCATTGAAAGGTGTAAAAGATTTTTCACTTCATTTATCAATACAGCACGCATAAATAGGTCACAGACCAGCCAAAGAAATTGAAATCTTTCCAAGTCCCTGGCAGATTTTGCTATATCCTGCAATCCATCACTTAATCCACACATGTAGGGACAAGCAGCCCGTGTATCCATGTGTGAGAGACTGAGTTGGATGGCAAGTGACCAACTTCCTCGGGCTACTGACAGGGCAAGATTATTGCACAGCCACAAACTGAGAGTGCTGGGCCTCTCTGGAATGAACAGACAGGTACAGCACAGAGAAAAAAGTGAGGGGTAGACAAAACACTGACTTTCTTTCCTACAGCACAGCTGGACAGTGCAGCGAAACTCATAATTTGTTGTTGGCAAACCAACCAATTGCTATTCAGTAGAACACAGGCTGTACATGGAGGGAAGTGATAAATTTCCTGAAGGGAGCTCTTGGAGGTGTCAGGGATAGGTCAGAGAGAGAAGAAACATCAGCACTTGCACTGATCTGTGGGAAAATTCAGGTTTTACTGAAAGAGCTGTTCAGTTATAAAAAGAATGTTTTGGCATGTACAGTTTTCTTAAGCTATTTGCAGATGGTTAAAGATACATTAGGATCCAAAAATTTAAAAGTCCAGTGAAAAATGAGTAATAGTTCAAATCAACATCTGTATTTTTTAATTAGATAAATGATTTTTAAAAGCTCTCACCCAGAAATGGGTTTTACATCTCTTTTTCTCCCTTTTTAAATTTTTTAACAATTAACTTGAGCTCTTGAGGCATTTGTCCTTTTCAACTGAGGTTAAAATGAGAAGCTGGAATGGGGTGGCAGAAGAGCTCATATACCACTTGCTTTCCTATCCTCTAAACTTCAGAATAACACAAGAAATAGCATTTGTCAGCAACACCTACAAGAGCCATCAAAGCAGGAATAGAAAGAGGATTTCTAGGTTTCCAATCAGCTTTTAGCACATTTCCAATGTGGCTGTGGGGACATCACTTTTTTCTGTGTGTAGAACAAAGAGGGCAGCTACTCAAAACTTATGTGCAAAAATAAATTCGTTTTTGTTGGTGAAACTATCTCACACCCTTTGCAAGCCACACATGAAAGACACTACTGACTATATATGTATATTTTATCAATAGGATATTTATATTTATATTAATAATATTGATAATAATATTAATATTTGATGTTGATATTAATATTGATATAATATTAATATTGATATTATTGTATTGCCATAATTATCAATATCTAGTAACTAACAGAGCATTTCAAAGGATTTATGTATGATATTAAGCTGCACAAGAAGAGGAAACCCAGAATTTTATATTATGGTTCAAACTATATGATAGCACTGAACCTCCACTGGAACCCTGAAAAAAGAGATTATGCCTTAATCCTTTTTTCACTCTGCATAGGGTTTTAACCATGAATAAATATGGGTCTTGTAACTTCAGGCATCTTCAGACAGTAGATTGAAAACCTCTGTTGCGCCGGTGAAAGCCCAATAAAGGACACGCTCACACCTGCTAGGTTCAGCAGAAAGGAGGGAAAAGAGAGAGTTTATTTACCTTTAACATATTTTATAGGGTTCTCAACTCCACAAGGGATTGGAGGACATGCCACTTCCTCCTCAATCCCACTGGAGAAAAAGGATGTTCATCAAACTTTCTCTTATCACAAAAGGAATGAAAAACAGAAAATACGGTTAAATAAACCTTGGCTATTATTTACATGAAACTGTGTGAAAATTCTTTGAGTCCAAGGTTAAAACAGAAGGCTTAGCAAAAAACAGGACAACACTCTGTCTGACTGCTGTTAAAAGCTCCTGTAACCATGTGAGGAAGACCACAAGANTCCAATGTGACTGTGGGGACATCACTTTTTTCTGTGTGTAGAACAAAGAGGGCAGCTACTCAAAAATTCTGTGCAAAAATAAATTTGTTTTTGTTGGTGAAACTATCTCACACCCTTTGCAAGCCACACATGAAAGACACTACTGACTATATATGTATATTTTATCAAAAGGATATTTATATTTATATTAATAATATTGATAATAATATTAATATTTGATGTTGATATTAATATTGATATAATATTAATATTGATATTATTGTATTGCCATAATTATCAATATCTAGTAACTANGAAATCAACATTGACTATTGTTTACATGAAACTGTGTGAAAATTCTTTGAGTCCAAGGTTAAAACAGAAGGCTTAGCAAAAAACAGGACAACACTCTGTCTGACTGCTGTTAAAAGCTCCTGTAACCATGTGAGGAAGACCACAAGACTCTTCCAGGTTTCACTCCTCTTAACCCAAAATAACTGTCCCAATGAGGCAGATTAGTCCTCAAGCCTAGATGAAGGTATCTCCACTGAAGCCAACTGAAGTTTGGTGAGATAAATCCTGCAATAAAAAGCTGGGAAACTGGAAAAAAACTGGGGGAAAAGCTGTTTTCAGGAAGATGATTCTTGTGTTGTTTTGACACTGAGTACCTTTAAAAGCCTATGAATATCAACCCCCTCTTGCAATACTAATTCCAGCCTGAGACTTTGACATCTAAAGAAGTGAATCGAAATAATGAGGCCCCCACTTGCAACATGCATATGATGAGTAAGTAAATGAAACCATAATAATTAGAAACCCAAACGCAGGCGAAAAGTTGCACATAGGCATCTCTCTTTTTATTTTTTTCCCCTCAGGCACTATCTTATCTTGGCCAAACCCTCCTGTCTACAACTTCAGAAATATATTAATTTTGAACTTCAAACGGAGTGCAAATAAAACACCAAACAAACTTAGGAAGTTGTGCAATTGTCAGTGGGGCCCATTTTAATATTTAATGACCTGGACACCTGTGACTATTGCTAAAAATAAAAAGAATTAATTTAAAAGGAATTATTGACATAATATAACACATGATACTCTGTTAATAAAAATGCATCCTTCTAATTGAATGCTGGCACCTAGCCACCAACTAAGCATAACTTCAAAAGCAACAGCTGGGAAAGCATCTTTTAGATTTTAATTACAGTAGCTCGTAAGCCACTTATCTTTTCAACTTTTTTCTTCAGAAAGCATTTCTGTTTCACAGGAGTGAGTTCAAAGGTATTTACAACATGTAGGGTAGGAGAACTAGCTCCGACATAGTCAAACTTCCCTTGTAAATCTGAATTCTGGACTAAGACAACTACTCTCAGCTTTGAAGTGTGAGTCCCATTTGAGCCCAAAAGAACACAGGCTTTGGGCTTGCGGCTCAGGTTTTTTGTTCCTTTTTATCTGTAGATGCAGGATAAGAATTTTTATCATATTTGTTGCCTTATTTGTATATTAGCATTATGTCAGGGCTGCCACTAAAACTGAGGCTGCCTTATGCAAGTATTTTACTATTCAGATACACAGTGAGCACACATAATCTCAGATGATTCAGTCAAGAAAGGGAGAAGGAACTACTCAAGAGTTTGGGAAATGGGCGTGGAGGCAGACCTGAGTTCTGAGAAGTGTTAAATTCTGTAGCTGCATCCAGAAAACTGTTTTGCTAGTGTTTAGGGAAAACTATGGAAGAATATATATTATTAAAACTCTAAATGAGTTAAAATTATTTGCTAGACTAGCCACATGCCTTGGCATTTTTGGAGAAGAGGCCCAGAGGAAGTTATGACTTATTTGATCTAATATCTGAAGTCTTATAGTCTATGATGCTACTCTAGATTTCCTCCACCACCAGAAACACAGAGAAAGTGAGACAGAAAGAAATGGCCACTGAATGACTCTTACCAAACTAAAATAGGTTTCTACAGCCCATCTCTGCTCACTGAATCAAGAAATCCAGATCATTTCCTTGGATTAAGCACCAACATTTTAGCCAGCTAAAATTCAATTAATGCACTCCTGCCTCCAATGTCTTTGGGTCTGTGGAAAAAGGCTCTGCCAACCCTAGGAAATTATCTGTCCGTCTGTGATTTGAAACAAGAAATTCACCCCCAAGACTCTCATCCCTCCCTTCCCCTGATATGCAAAGGCATTTATGCAATCCAAAGTGTTTTTGTTATTAGAAACCATACAAACCAAAATAATGTTTATTTTTTCACTTACACAGTTAACAGAAAGAAGCTGTGACTATAGGGACCTTATAAAAAGCAAAGTCATCTCCTTTAAAAACACACACAGAGACATCCATGAATTGTAACATATTAGCAGATAACCACCAGGAAAAGATTATTGGTGCAAGTTGATAACTACATTTGACATAATCAGGAGGACCTTTAAAGAGGAGTTTCTAGAATGTTGCAGACCCAGTGAGGACCTGTAGTACAAGCAATAAGTCAAAAACGTCTAATTCCTCAAAGATAGATTAATTCATGAAATGGATAGATGAATTGGCAAGTGTTGTGGAAGGGGACTAAACCTGAAATGCACCAGAGGTGTCTTCCCATCCCCTAGAAATAACACACGTCAGAACATCACAAGTTCTTAAATGTGCTGAAGGATGTTTTTAACTGTAATTATCTTATCTCTTAGTTAAAAGCTATATCTAAGCCAGTCAATCTAAAAGACAGCTCTTCCTACCTTCTCTGTAAAATCTAAATTTCTTTTACCTTTTCTGTGGCTTTTCAAGACATTATTCATAAGAGTATGTCTTTATAGGAAGATAAATAGGATAGAGGAAGACTTGGAGTGCTCTGTCCACTCTGCGGGCATAATTCAGGCCAGATTTTGACAGGAGACTATGGAAAACATTACTTTATTTTGTGCTACAGTGTCCTGTCCTTCCAAATTGTCCAGGACCTCCAGGAGAAAAGATGATAGATGGGAACTGTGTCTCTCTCTTCTTAGGGACACTCTGCCAAAGAAGCTTAGAGACTTGAGCAACAAGTTTATGAAGGAACAATTTTTTGCATTCATTTCAAGTCCCACAGGAAGCGGCAGAACTACAAATCCTGAATCCTGGTCTACCTGCATTGCAATAGTGCTTGTTTGAATGATAGCTACACAGAAGAATGAGATATTTGTTAAAAAAAAAAAAACCAACAAAAAAACCAAACAAACACATGAATAATCATTCCCAGCTACGGAAATACCAAAACTTCAGTCAGCACTACTATAATCTAGACAGCTCATGCAGACTTCATCACAAATTTTGGAATACTCTGATTGTGGTTGCAAAGCCCTTACCTGATTAATTTTTTGCATAGGCAGCCACACACCTTTCACAGCAAAGTCCAATATATCCCCCACAAACCTTGCACTCTGCATTTACACCGAAGGACACAAAAAAAGAAAAGTTAATAAAGAACTTGTGATCCAGTGTAAACAGGATGACTGGAGTTTATTAATCATAAATGAGGGTGATGAGTAGTTCAGGAGGCATATAAATGAACAGGCAACCTTGCTGAAAGGTCAGAACCTTCCAATAGTGAGCTGTCTCTGCTCCTTTCAAAGTACCTTTCTAAGTTTAGGGTCAGAAAGCATCACAAATGCAACTCCTAAATCTGAAGGATGCTTTACAACATTTTAGTTTTGTCCTGTCCCTCTTGTTTAATAGCTTTGGGTTTAGAAGCACAAATAACTTGGTAGTTAGGTTTTTAGGGGATTCAACAGAAGCACTTTAACACAGGTAACAGCTGCAAAAGCAATAAGATTCCCTTTCCAAGAGTTTGACCTTCCCGTCATTGTAATTACAGTCACTAGGCTAATCCTGTGGTAGAGGATTGGGATCATAAAATTTATTCTTCGTGTTATGGATGCCAGTATCTTCCATCCTGTGCTGAGATTGCTGTAGAATAGGGATCCAGTTTTAAAGGCTCCAATTTAACTCTGGGATAAAATTTTTCTCAGTTTACTAACATCTCCATCTTTAGAATACGGGCTCAGTTCTTCTAAAGGCAACCTTTACTGTACTATGCAAATTTTGCTTTTAAAATTAAAATCAACAATTACATTTGTACACATGTCTTCTTTTGTCGCAAATATCGAGGGAAGGGGGGGCGATTTCTAATGGCAAACATCCATTTAGATGTCAAAGAGAGTTTTGTATGTCCACTAAATTAAAACATCATTTGCTGTCAAGCCTTAAAGATTTTGGCATTTCTTCTGATTTCTATTTATGATAGCTCTCAGGGGACATGCTGTGAAGTACTTTTGCCTGCTTTAGGCCCAATTGCATGTGACAAATGCATTAGTTTTTAATACCAGAAGTGTACATACAATTTGATGAATATGTCTTTAAGCCATCAGCTGTTGTCTGCCACCAGCTTTTTACAAAGGCACTTTAAACAAGATCACCCCCAGCTGCCTTGACAATTAAATCTCTTTTCCCCCTGTAACCAGACCAAAGCCAGCTTGAAATCAGCAGAAAGGCTTCAAATGGGTTTTGGATCAAGACTGTAAAGCTAAAAATTCCTAGAGCTCATTCTGTCATCTCCTTTTCATGGGAAAGAGGATTGCTCCCTGGTGCACAAGGTCTGTGCTCATGGCTCTGGTTCTGCACAAGCAAGGACCTGCACAACAATTTCAGGCTGATCTAGGCAGCCTGATAGGGCCACATCACCCCCATGGAAGCAGGTTCCCTGCTGGGCTGTCCAGTGCCAAATTCCCCTGCAGTGCCTCTCTGCACATCACTGAGCACCCTCCCTAATCCACCATACCCCTGCTGCCACAAACTCTAAGTGTGACTCCTCTGAGCTCATTTGTGTTTTTCCAAAGCTCGTGGTACAGCTTGCACCACGTGTGAGGAAGCAGCATCAGTGTATACTCACAGATTTGACCACCCCAGGAAAGGTACAGCTACTTCAGATGTCCACCAGTTTTTTCCTTACAGTGTACGATGAGAACATACAGGCTTTGTTTTTAGCCCTGCTAAATATATAAACACATCTTAAAGTATATGTTAATTATTAAGGTATCTGTTTGACTCACCGAACCGCTGAAAACCACCTCATTAATTCTTTCTTTCTTGTCTTTTGATTTTTCATTTTTCAGTATCCAGCTGTACACCTTCTGAATTACCACTGTGACATGCTAAACAACAACATTTCTTTACTGTTCCAATTAAACAATTAATTAATACCTATGGTACAAAAATAAATAAGAAACTAAGGAGAAACAGAACATCAGCAATGAGCAGTGGATTTGGTTTATTTTATTTCCTCTCTGGTTTATGAAACCCTCTTGGGAAGCTGCTATAGTCTTATCACTGTATTTTCATAGCTTCCATTTTGCTGATATGTTTTTATCTAAGCCAGTCAAATACCAAAAGTATCCAGTGCTGCAGATTACATTATTTGATGAATGTTTCTGTTATTTGCTAAATAATTTATCTAACAAAGCTGCAGAGTCTAGTCAAATGCAGCAAAATACTGCTCATCACATAAAGTATTTGATAAAAAATTGAAATAATTGTTGAAGGGTATATGTGACAAATTTTATTTGGATTAGGTTGTTGCATACCTGACATATATGACAGTTTAAAGACTAAAAACATTTTTGGATTTTTTGGGTCTAAAAGCAGATCCCAGTTGCAGAGACTTAATAGTGCAAACACACGAAGAACTGGAGCTTCAGTTTGGAAAAATCACCCCTCGTTTGAATTTGTAGCTGCCTGAATAACAACATTTAAGTTCTGTTGGATGGTACTGAAATTCAATTCCTTCTATTAACATAGGTATCTTTTTTAGTATTCTAGTGGAAACAGTACCAACAGTTTTTCTTCACTGAAAAATTAAAGGACATACCTAACTACAGCAGCTATGTCATCAATACTCCTCATGAGCAGTTTTAAAATTTTAGGAGAGTCTAAAATATGATTTTATCTACTGACTTACTGCAACAGCAGGGGAAATCAAATCACCCCTGAATGTCTTATTAGAGCAATCTCTCTTTGACACTTCTCTACATCTTATTTTTACATCTTCAGTGCATTTTTTTAAATTAAAGAAGGGATTCACAGGTAAAAATATTTTAAGAAATAATCACATTAGTGCTTTCTGAAAAAAGGAATTAGATGTGAAATACATAAAAAAAAGAGAACTCTGGGGCTGTAAGATGAACTACATCTCTATTTTGCTTAAAACATAGAGAGTTGTTCCTTCTGTAGACTGAAGACAAGTTGATCTTTAGTCACATTTTGTTTTCTTCCAATTCCTTTTCCAGACTGGCTATTTTTAAGGAGTGCCACCTTGTACCCCATTTCCCTTCACAGTACAAAATGCGGTAGAGCTGAAGAAAGAGCCTTGGTGTCTGTTCTTTTTCCCCCAAAGAACACATTCAAAAGCAAGTCAAGTGCCTACCTTGGTTTTTCCTGCTGCCTGTTGGAGCGAGGCAGTCTCCTGGAGAAGCTCCATGCTGCTGCAGTGCTTTCCCACGTTGTTTAGATACATCTCCCAGGGATGTGTGATGCCAGAGCCCTTCCCTTACAGACTCTATGAACTGGCACATTTAGTTATTGCCATTGCTTACATTATTCCCTTCTTCCCTCCACTCCCACTGCCAGGGCAACCAGGCAGTCCTTTCTTCTAAGTTGCAAGGTTTTACTCACGTGGATGGGTGTCTGTCTCGGTTTGAAAGACAGGTGTCTGCTTAAGGAGGGCAGCAGCCTCCCTTGGAA